>CAUYUJ010011013.1:0-97500 GCA_963575745.1 Prorocentrum cordatum | reverse complement strand
TCGACGACCTGCTCAGCATCGTTGTCCGGCACGAATGCCGCCGTGCCCGTCGGCGCCGCTTCTCTCGGGACTCGCCGCGTCGCCTCGATCGCAGCGCCGCCTCGGGACTCGCAGTGTTCGCCGCGCTGCTTCGGGACTCGCAGTGCCGCCTGATCGAGACCGGGAGGTCGTCCAGTAGACGTCTGCGTTTGGATCCGTTCCTGAGCTTCTTCCTCCTGCAGGTGCAACCCTGGCCGCGGCTGTCTCGAAGCCCCTGTCGCGGGCTCCGCGCGCGCGCCGCGCACGTCCTCGGCGTCCTCGGCCGGCGCCGCTGGCGCCGATGCCGGAGTCGGCGCCGGCTTGGGCTCGGCGGGAGCAGGGGCCTCGACCTGCGGGTCGCCTGCCGGTGGCACCTCGGGCTCGAGCGCTGGCGGGCGCTCCTCAGGCAGCTGCGGCTGGGGCCCGGTCCATGCCGCCCTCATTTCCTTGTTCTGCTGGCTATGGAACTGCTGCCGCTGGAGGCTTCAGTGGGCCTCGGATGCCCGCGAAGCCGCTGCCGCCAGACTGGGGCGTCGCGCGCCAGCTCCTGTTCCGGCGGAAGGCACCCGCGCGTGAATCTCGCGCCCAGTCGCCGCCGCGAGATGCCCAGGGCTCGCAAGCGCCGTCAGCCCACGGAATGTCAGCCACACTCCGCGTCGCCATTCGCGTCCGATGGCTCGAACGTCAGCGCGCCCCGGCCGATGCTTGGCCGGCCGCCGGCCGGGCATGGTCGTAGGAAAGCGCGCGCTGGCCCGCGGAGAACTGCCCTCGGGTCGGTGTGATCTGGCGTAGTTCAGCCCGTCGTAGCGGGACCTCCGTGTCCGTCTGGATGAAGGCCAACCTGCATGCGCTTCGTCCTGATGTCGACCTTGCGTGCAGACATCGAGCCCGGCGTAGCAGCTGCCGCCTGCTCGCCGACGCACTCGATCTCGCCGTCGTCGCCGAGGCTTGCCGGGAGACGGATGCCCCGCCCCTGGCACAGAGGTAAGGGCTGAAGCCGACCCTCCGCGCCAGCTTGTTGGGTATCTCGTCCAGGCCAGCGACTTGCTCGTCGTGAGTCATGCTCGTCAGCAGCGAGTGCCAGGTTCCGCCGCGTCGCTCCATCTTGCCGATGTACCACGGCGACGCTACGGCCGCCAAGACCAGTCGAACTCCATCCTTCTGTGGGTAGTCCGCGAACTCGATAGGAAGGAGCGCTCGGTCCACCATGATCGCCCCGTCGACGTTGACCTGCCCAGGCAACCCAGCAAAGCTCGCTGCACTTCGACGCCTCTGACGCCCTCGGGTGATCGCGAGTCTCCTCCAGCATGCGCGAGGCGTGGAAGCGCTCCCACTTCTGACCCATGCTGTCCTGATCCTCGAAGCAACGCATAGAAAGTAGCACGTTCAACTCATCAGCTCATAGTTTGTGGTTCGGCCCCCCCATGCTTGGCCCGTGGGCTCGTCGGCAGGACTCGCACTTGAACGGGCGAGCCGCCCCCGGGGAGACGGCGGCGGCCTTGCCCGGGCGAAGCGCCCTGAGCAGGGCCCGCCGATGGGGGGCGTCCCAGATTGATGTGGGCCCTTTCCACGGTGCGCTTCCGAGCTCGGGGCCCGCGCCCAGCGGCGACGTTGCTCCGGCGACGCATCTCGCCGCCGCGCCGCCGCCGGCTCTTCAGGCCCCGCTTCGCGCCCCATGCTGGCGAAGAATAGGGCCCCCGCGGAGTTCCTGCAGAGGCGTCGCGGTGGTCTGCGTCTCGAGCCCGCGCCGACTGCCGAGGCCAGTCCTCGCCGCTGGGCCGGTAGATGTCGTCGTCCGCAAGCGCCGTGGTCACTCTGGGCGGGGCGCTCGCCGCTCGCGGCCGAGGCTGGGCCGTCTGGAATCTCTGAGGGGCTCTCCGCGCCTGGACCGGCTTCGGCAGCGCTCAGACGACCCCGCCGAGCTCCTCAAAGAACAGGTTGGCCCCCCGGATGACCGCCTCGAAGTCGCCGCCCATCTTCTCCAAGGGCATCGCGCGCCAGCTCCGGGGCGCGTCGAGCTCCGGGCGCGACTCGATCGTCGGCAGCTCGAAATCACCGCCGCGCGCGACGCGCACGCGGCGATGGCCCAGCGGGCGCCCGCGAGGCAGAACTCCCGGTGCTCGACGCGCAGGCGCCCGGCCGCGCCCGGGCCCCCAGGGCGCCTCAGCCGGCGACCCGGGAGGCTCGCCCGCCGTCTCGGCCAGCGGCCCAGCCTCATCTCCACCGCGGTCTCCCCGATGGTCCTGCCCCAGGCCCATCGCGAGGTGGGCTCCGCGATCGCGGCCTCGACCTCGAGAAAGCCCCCGCCGCTGGAAAGGCCACGTCGTGGGAGAGCATGTCGAGGTAGTCCAACTTCACCGGCTGAGACGCGCGCTGGCAGAAGGGCTCTGCCAGACCCCAATGGGCGCGCAGCTGCCTGTCGAGCACCCTCGCCACCTGAATTGCATTCGAACGCGTGCCGGTGAACTCTGGGTCGGCATCCGCAACGTCGACTGACCGCGGTGGCCACCGCTGCGCCATTGCTGAGCGAGCCCGTCGTCTTCACGATCGGCGCCCCCGAGTCCTCGTCGCAGGCCCCGCAGGCGCACTCATCGTCGCGAACGAAGACCGCGTGCCACAAACAACCGAGCTCGGTGAGAAAATCGTCGCAGGTTCATGACTTGGCCGTCAATTGCTGCTCCGTCTGGAAATATCGCCCCCGGCCGCGCGCTCGGCGGGCCACGCGTTGAACGAGCCAGAGAAAACATCTCGCGCGCCTCAGCTCCGCCCCCCACGCGGCACGCGCGCCCGCGTTCGCCGTGACAGACCGGGCCGCGCAAGGAGACGCCAGGACTGCGATGCGCGGCCAGCGCTGGTCCTCGAGGCAAAGCTCGGCCCTCGGCCGCCGGCAGGTCGTAGTCCGGCGAATGCTTCGCGCCCAGCGGCCAACCGAACTCCCTGGCCCCGTAGCGTATCAAAACGCGCTCGCCGCCAAAGGGCTCGAAAATCACCGCGGCATTGAAACTGGCCGTAGCAATTCTTTCAGCCTCGAACCTCGGGCGCCTGATCTCTGCCAACACGCGCCAATGTCAACTCCGCGCCGCACTCCTGTTTGTCTCCAGCTTCTCGCGCACCCCCCTGGCCAGGGCGCCCGTCGCGTCGCCTGCGCCCTAGTCGCCAGCCAGGAAGGCCCGGCCGAACCCCATCCACCTGCAGGCCCTCGATCTCGGACTCCTTCCCCGCGGTCTCCTCCACCGCCTGCGCCTGGGAGGACTCGGAGTCATTGTTGCTGGAGGTCGCCGTCGGCCTCGTCATCTGCAGCTCCTGATCGCCTCGACCGAACGTGGCTGTCTTCTTCTAGTCCTGACTCTGGTTCTCGCCCCGGTGGCCCACTCGTGGCGCCAGGTGCCCGTCGACCCTGAGCGTCGCCACCGTGGCCGTCAACACTCTGAACTCTATCGCCATCCCTCGCAGGCGCAGCATGGCTTCGAGAGCTTCCTGGGTGGCCAAACTCAGCGAGAGCGGCGCGCTGCAACCCTCCATCTCCGCGCCGTGCGCAACGCCTCGTCTGCCTCCTAGGCCGATGGGGGTCTTCGCAACTCGACCGCATCTCTGCCCTCCCACAGCCGACATATAACGTCTCCGCTGATCAGTGCGCTCAACCGTCAAGCCCTTGGTAATCAAGCGACGCGTCTCGAAAGTTACTCGCAAATCTTCACCGCGCACACAGCGGGCGCATCCTGCGTCGACAGCCGCAACAGGCGCACCAGGCAAATTACCGCCATGAAAAGCCATGCCCTGGCGGGCAATTGGCGCGCGGGCACCCTCGCGAGGTCCGGATGGGGCCCCGCGGGCGTGGATGATCGGGCAGACGATGGCGGTAACCAGCCTCGCGCAACATCTCCCCGCCGTCGTCGTAGCCCCTGGCGCCCTCGCAGTCGGGAAAGCGGCTGCTTCCGAAGATCCAGCCACGGCTGCAAGCGTTCTGCCTCGGCGCCATCCTCTTCTCAAACTTCGGGCACGCCGCGCCTCGCTCATCCGTCGTCGTCGTCTCCGTCGGTGATGCTGCCGTGTTTGCGCTGCCCCCTCGATCGATATCGTCCTCGACGCTGCGGCGAGCTGGAATGAGCAGATGTCCGAGTTCACCTCGCCCGCGCGGTAGCCTCACGCGGCGTCGCCGTACTCGCCGTCGCCCAATGCGAAGAGCGCGGCATCCTTCCGCTGCTTGCTTCCTTGCGATTCTGTCGATACTGAACTCCACGCTGGCCTTGATAACGCTGCCGCTCGACTCTTCGGAGCCGTCGCTGGCTTGGCCCTCGCCTGCTGCGGCTTGGATCCTAGAGGGCGCTCAGGGTCTTCAGCCCAAGGGCCAACCTTTCCGCACGCTCCGCGCGCCATCCTCTGCTTCTCCTTGCTGGTCGCCGCCTTGCGCTCCTCGAGCGCCAGGGCCCCCTCCGCCTTGAAGAACCAGCGCCTCCGTCGCAATTCCCGCGCCTTGGACCTCGCGGTATCGTAGGCGGCGAACGCATTGTTGATGGCCTCGCCCTCGCTGGCGCCGATGTCGCTCGGGTGATCGCTGTCGTCGTCCGCTTCGAGCGCCTCCTCCTCTGCGTGCTCGCCGTCGCCCTGGTCGCCATCTTCGTCGTCCGGCTCCGTGTGGTACGCCTTGCTGGAGCGGCGCATGATAGCGCCCTTGCCTGTGCTCTTGCCGCCCTTGCCGCCGCCCTTGGCGTCTGGCTTGGTGAAGGTCGCCCTCGCCCGCTGCCCCTGCAGGTGTAGGTCGTGGTAGTTCGTCTTCAGGGTCTCCTTGAAGCTGTCGCTTTCGCGCCTGTTGTCCATTGTCCGACACCATCGTCACAATCCGGTTCTGGTCATCGCTGAGCGCCGCCCCCCCCCCCCAGCCAGAAGTAGGCGTAGCTGTCGTCACTCAGCTGCGTGCCCCTGTCGAGCTCCGTGGGCTCCTCATACTTGTTGTGAAGGGTCCTTAAACGCTCCACGATGTCCTGGCCGCGTCGGTGCTGCGAGCTCTTGAAGAAATCATCGAAATTATGCTGCTCGCGGACCACCGCGGCCTTGTCAAACCCTTCGAGCGCCTTGATGATCAGTTTGTGGCCGCCGTCTTTGGTGAGCAATTCCCATCTTGTCCAGCAGCGCCTCGACCGCCTCCCACGCCTTCCCCGAAAACCTCGGGGTCACCCTCAGGCCGAAGTTGCTGTGCCCCTCTTGCCGACGTCACTCGTCGCCGGCCTGGTGTTCTACTCGACACTCACCCGCATCCGGTACCCCCGGGGCATCGCAATGTTATCGCCGTCCCAATAATGAACCCATTCCTTGTCCACGTAAAACTGCTCTCCGTGACTCGCTGGGCTAACCATCCTCGTCCGTGAACCGTCACCTGCCCCGCTGCCAGTTTGAAAACCTCTCGAAGCTCGTGAGGGTTGGGCGCAGCCCCTTTTGCTCCTGCCGAGCGCACAGTCCGCAGGTCTCTGCCAATCTACGGGCGCAGACCACCCGTCACGGTGAAACCTGGGGCCTCAGGCCCTGGCCCAGACAGCAACAGCAGCACTGTGCCACTGGAATGTTCACAATCATTGTTTGTTTCCCGACTTCCGGCGAGTCGCAGCGGCACTCAGCACAGCGCAAGATGCGGCTCAGTGAGCGGGTCCAGGCGAGCCAGGCGCTGGTAAACCGAACGGAAAATCTTCTCCAAAACAGCCGCGGCGGCCGCCGAGATGGTCGGCGGAGTGGCCCACAGGCGATCTGTCAGCTACCCAGTGCTGCATTGACGCAGCAACATCACGGCCGCCTGATCGTGGGCAAACACGCCCAAACCTCCGCGGGTGGGTCCTCAAGGAGAAGGCAAACCGCGCCCACCGACGCGTCAGGCCAGAGGAGTCGCGCTGGGCGGCGGGCAGCACCTGCGAGCGGCGGGCGACGGCGTCGCCCAGGCAGGCCAAGGACGCCAATGCCAGCAGCCAACAGCCCAACACGTTTCTTCCACCTCCCAGTTCCGTCCTCCCTGCCACCGCCTCCCTTGTTGTCCTCGTCCCTCCTTTTTCCCCCCGCTCCGCCCTCCTCTCATCCTCTCCTCCCTTCACCTATTCTCTCCGCACCGTCATCATTGATCCGCCTAGCGCGAAGAGCTTGTCTAACGACGACACACTGCTCCCTCTTCCCTAGCCCCTCCTCCCCTATCTCCCGCCATCCTCATCTTCCATCATATGCCTCATCCGCCCTGCGTCGGACATACGATGTGGGGCCCCCCATATGTGCATCTCTCTTCTAGCGATTTGACTTATGAGCGTCTGAGTGTCAGAGTACGGGCGAGTCTGTGTGCGAGTAGTTTCGTATGGGTGAATCGGAGCGGGGGCGAGTCCGAGTATTGGTGACTGGGTATGAAGGCCTCTGAGCACGAGCTGGTCTTAGTATCATCGCGTCTGAATAGAACTGGGACTGAGTGTGAGCGAGCCTGAGCATGCACGAGTCTGACCATGAGCGCCTGGATACGAGCGCGCTCGAACTCGAGTATACATGAGTATGGGTATGAATATGAGTGCCCAAGTGTTGGTGCTCCGCGTTTTTTTTCCATCCGAAGACACCCGAATCACGAGCACGGCAGATCACCACAGCAGGACTGCGCCACCACATGCAAATGAGGAATGTCAGGTTATCAGGCATACCAGCACCTAGAGGAAGGATTAAGAAGAAGGCAAACAGAGCAGCAACGGACGCAGACAGAAAGACTCTTTCTGTCACCACAGTCCGGCCGACCCCCCGTCGGACGCTTTGAATCCCAGCCCCAGCCAGAAACAAACAAAGCACATGCCAAAACAACGAGGCGGCGGTGCCGGGAGACGCGCGCGACCCCAGCCAGCGCAGCGTGTGAAACAGCGCAGGCCTACCTGAGCGAAGGTACAAGCGAAGAGAAGAGGAACGGCGGAGCGAAGTATGGGTGCCCCCTGTGGCTTCGTGGGCCCTCGAAGGCCCTCCTGGGGCCTCGTGGGACCTAGCGGATCCAGGCGAGCATCTAAGTGAGGGCGGGGCGGATCTGGGTGAGCGCGAGATGGGTACAGGTTGGCGCATGACGGATCTGGTTGCGGGCGTGGTGGATCCGTGTGGGGACGGGACGGGTGCGGGTGAGCGCGAGAGAAGCCCAGAGAAGCGCAGGACCTGAGTCTTTCTCGCGCTGACCAAGATCCTCCCCGCCCTCATCCGAATCTGTCCCGCGCTCACGCGGACCTCTCTTGCTTTATCGGGGTCCGCCCTCACTCGAATCCGTGCTGCGCGCTCGCCTGGATCCCGGCTCGCGCTCACCCAGATCCTTGAGGTTTCAGGGCCTTCCTGAAGCCTGCTGGAGCCTCCTCCCTGGGCCGTCCACCACCTCCGAGGGCCTCTCGACACGTCATGGGGCCTCCCAAGGCCTCCTCGCGCTTCCTGGGGCATGTGCCTCCTGGAAGCTCCTGCGGGCTCCTGCGCGGGCCTCCGGGAGCTTTTGATGCCATCTGGGGCCTCCTCTGGAGGCCTCTTGGCCTGAGGCCTCCCGGAGCCCTGCTGGGCCTCCTGCCTTTCTCCCAGAGGTCCCGACAATCAGAGCACCAACGGGCCTTTGATCCACTCCATGAGAGTCCCCCCCCTGGGAGGCCCAAGTGTCACGCGAGATGCGACTATACCCCCCACATGCCAATCTACCCAGGAAGTCCCGACACTCTGAGACCCCCCGCGGGTAACTCGCCGTCGCCGCTCGCGGCGGCGTATCGGGCGGTGGCGTGCGGTTCGGCCGCGTCGCTGCTGTGGTCCTCCGGGCGGTCCCCCTCGGCCTCGTGGAGCCATCTCGGGTGTGGCTCGGGTGGGGGGGTGCAGTGCGCTGGCTTGCCCCATGGCTGGTTCTGCGTTGCTTACCCGCTCCTGGCTGCCCCTGCCCCCAGCCAGCCCCGTCCACGCGCCCGGCATGGGGGTAGGGCTCGCGTTGCCCCAGCGAGGGAGAGCCCACGAAAGGATCCGCCTTTTGCTTTCCGTTTTCCGAATCAGGACGGCGCCCTCGAGTGGGATACGAGACCGACTGACCGAGTCCGACGGTCACCCTTCGGAGCCCGTCGGTCCTTTATGGGGTTCCAACACACACAACACAAATCGCACACACCCGCACACATGTAAACATAGTAAACACACATACACACATATACACTGTGTTTGGCGGTCGCGGCCTCGCGCGCAGCGACGAGGCGGAGTAGGTCAAGCAAGCGGTACGGAGCCAACGCGCGCGGCCGGCCCTCAGCCGCGGGACCACTTTGGGTCCCGCCCATATGCCACCGGGGCGTGGGTGGCAAGTGAGATGATTGAAGCAACGTCCGAAGACGGGGATGGCGATACACCGACAAACCCACAACGACGAAAAGCGGGAATGAACGCACGCCGGCGCGTAACCCGAAAAGCCGGGCGAGTCGCCGGAGAGCGGTGGCGACGCTGGGGCCCGGGCCAATGAAAGACAAGCACGGCCGCACCCCAGCGAAGGCAACAGTGGACAGTACAGGACGAGGCGAAACGGCGCGTGGACGCCGCTGGGCTAGCGCATGGGGCGAATAGGAGGGCGGTGCGGCCGCGACAGCTCCCTGAAAAGGCCACGCACACAAAAAACAAACACAAGCACAACCCACAAACACGAACAAAACCACAAACACAACCACAAACACACACGCAGACACAGACACAGACACAGCCACAAGCACAGACACAAATACAGACACAGACGTAGACACACGCGCAGACGCCCACACAAACACATGCAGACGCACTTTTGAGCGGTAGCGGCCTCGCGCGCGGCGACGAGGCGGAGTAAGTCCAAGCGGCGGAGCGGGCGCGCGGTACCGGGCACTCAAACGGGATCGCTTTGGATCGCCGCGCTAGCCGCCATAGCAGCTCAGGCCAATGGCCGTCCGGGCACGGATGGGACACACACGCACACACACAGCCGCACACACTTTTCGGTGGTCGCGGGCTGGGCTTGGCCGCAAGCAATCAGTCGGTCCCGCGGGCGTGCGCGGGCGAGCGCCGGCTAAGCAGCAGAATGTTGCCTGGCCCTCACGGGGCAGTGGGGGGGCAAGGGGCGCAGCAGCCGCAACGAGGGGGCGCCTGAGGGGGGGGATTTTTTTTTACTATGTGACGTGCGCTGCTTTCTCGCGCCGCGACTGTTTTGTTCGTTGCTGTTCCCTCTTATTGTTATTGTTTGCCCCTTTTCTTGTTCTTATCATGTTACAGGGTGTTCGCTTTCTCTCTCTCTCTCTCTCTCTCCCTCTCTCTCTCTCTCTCTCTCTCTCTCCTCCTCTCCTCTCCCTTCCTCTCTCTCTCCTCCTCCCTCTCCTCCTCCCTCGTCTCTCTCCTCCCTCTCTTGACTCTCTCTCTCTCTCTCTCCTCCTCCTCCTCTCCTCTCCTCCCATTATATGTACCCCGCCCCGCCACAAAAGGAATCTAATATATACATATATATATATATATATATCCGCTTCCCCCGTGTCCACCTCCGCCTCCTACTCTTCCTCCTCCTCATCATATTTCTCCTTCTAATCCACACAATGAATCCATGTGGAGGCCCCTCCACATAAGGCATCGATATGTGAAAGGCCTTCCACATGAGGAATCAATGTGAGCAGGTTCCTTCACATAAGGAAGTCATCTATGAAGGCCCCTCCCACATAAGGATTCAACATGTTGGAGGCCCCTCCACACAAGATATCAATATGGAGACCCCTTGCACATAAGGAATCAATATGCGGCGGTCCCTTCACAGACAAACTCAAATATGTGGAGGCCCCTCCACATATCGAATCTATATTTGAAGGCCCATCCACATAAGAAATCCATGTGGAGACCCATTGGACCTAAGACATGAATATGTGGAAGTCCTTCCACAGACGAAATCAACATGTGGAGGTCTCTTCCACATAAGGAATCAATATGTGGAGGATTCCCCCCCACAAGAGGAATCAATATGCGCGATGCCCCGTGCACATGAGGAAACATATGGCGGAGGCCCCTCCACAAAAGGGAACAATAGCATCTTTCTCCTCCTCATCTTTCTCCTCCTACTCCTTCTGCTCCTTCTTATCCTCAACCCCTGCGCCAGAGCGGGAGGATGAGGGAGAGGAGCAGGAGGAGGAGGAGGAGGGAAAGGAAATCGCCCACCGCAAAAGAACTCAATTGGTGGAGGTCCCTCCACAGACGGAATCAACATGTGGAGGCCCCTCAACTTAAGGAATCGATAATTTGAATGCCCATCCACATAAGGAATCAATATGTGCAGGCCCCTTCCAACATAAGGAATCAATAAGTGGGAGGACCATCCACAAAAGAAATCAATATGGAGATCCCTTGCACATAGGGAATCAATATGTGGAGGTCCCTCCACAGACGGAATCAACATGTGGAGGTCCCTTTCACATAAGGAATCAATATGTGGAGGATCCCCCACAAAAGAAAACAATATCATCTTTCTCCTCCTCATCTTTCTCCTCCTACTCCTTCTGATCCTTCTTCTCCTCAACCCCTGCGCCGGAGTGAGAGAAGCAGGGGGAGGAGGAGCAGAAGGAGGAGAAGGAAAAGAAGATCGCCCGCCACAGAACGAATCAATCTGTGGAGGTCCCTCCACAGACGGAATCAATATGTGGAGGCCCCTCCACATCAGGAATCGATATTTAAAAGCCCATCCACATAAGGAATCCATATGTGCAGGCCCTTTCACATACAAAATCATTATGTGAAGGCCCCTTCCAAATAAGGAATGAACAAGTTGGAGGCCCCTCCACATAAGAAATCAATATGGAGATCCTTGCACATAAGAAATCAACATGTGGAGGTCCCTCCACAGACGGAATCAACATGTGAAGATCCCTTCAACATAAGGAAACAAAATGTGGAGGATCCCCCACAAGAGGAATCAGGCCCTTTCCACATAACCATTCAACGATTGGGAGGCCCCTCCACACAAGATATCATTATGGAGGCCCCTTGCACATATGGAATCATTATGTGGAGATCCCTCCACAAATCGAATCAATATGTGGAGGCCCCTACACATAAGGAGTCTATGTTTGAAGGCCCTCCCACATAAGGAATCACTATGTGCACGCCCCTTCGCATAAAGAGATAATATGTGAAGGCCCCTTCCGCATAAAGAATCTACAAGTGGGAGGCCCCTCCACATAAGAAAACAATATGGAGACCCCTTGCACATAGGGAATCAATATGTGGAGGTCCCTCCACAAACGGAATCAACATGTGGAGGTTCCGTCCACATAAGGAATCAATAGAGTGCGATTGCCAAAACTTATTTTTCTTTTCCATCTTTTTTAATGGAAACGCGTCTTGGAGCCACGAAACATGTGACACTACCCTCAGAAAAAGCCAGTGACACTACCCAAAAAAACAAAAATCAAAGGTTTTCGGACCTCGCACTCCTGGCGGGCCCTCCTGGAGTCCGGAGCCGGAATGGGCAGTGGCCGAAAACCTTTGATTTTATTTGTTTTCCAATGACAGTCACAGGTTCCCTTATCTTAAAGCCACGAAACCTGTGACACTACCCAAAAAACAAAAACAAAAAACAAAAACAAACAAAAAAACGTGACACCAACCAAAAAACAAAAATCAAAGGTTTTTCGGATTTCGCACTCCTGGCGGGCCCTCCTGGGGTCTGGACCCCAGGAGGGCCCGCCAGGAGTGCGAGGTCCGAAAACCTTTGATGTTTAATTTTTTTTGGGTAGTGACACTGTTTTCTTTGTTTTTTGGGGGTGGGTGGGTTTTTGGTAGTGTCAAAGGTTTCGTGGCTTTAAGATAAGGGAACCTGTGACTGTCATTGGAAAACAAATCAAATCAAAGGTTTTCGGCCACTGCCCATTCCGGCTCCAGACTCCAGGAGGGCCCGCCAGGAGTGCGAGGTCCGAAAACCTTCGATTCTTGTTTTTTTGGTAGTGGCACTGTTTTTTGTTGCCTTTTTTGTTTTTTTTGTAGTGTCACAAGTTTCGTGGCTCTGAGATAAGGAAACCTGTGACTGTCATTGGAAAACAAATGAAATCAAAGGTTTTCGGCCCCTGCCCATTCCGGCTCCAGACTCCAGGAGGGCCAGGAGTGCGAGGTCCGAAAACCTTTGATTTTTGTTTTTTTGGTAGTGCCACTGTTTTTTTGTATTTTTTTGTTTTTTTGTTTTTTTTGGTAGTGTCACATGTTTCGTGGCTCCAAGACGCGTTTCCATTTTTTAAAATAGGTTTCGGCAATCGCACTCCTGGGATGCCCTCCCGCCCATTCAGGCCCCAGACAATAGGGGAACCAAGAGGACAAGAGACAATAGGGGAACCAAGAGTACACAAGACAATATGGGAGAACCAAGAGGACAAATGACAATGGGGAAACGAAGAGGACAATAGACAATGGGGAAACCAAGAGGACAAGAGACAATGGGGAAACCGAGAGGACAACAGCTACACCAGCATCATCGTTAACGTCTGCGTTAGCATCTACATATACAACTACATCAACACGTATATGAAAAACACAACGCTGATCTACGCATGCACCGAAGACACATCACGTCACATAGTCTTAAAAGTCACCCTTACGGGGGGGGGGGGGGGCGGCTGATGGGGCCAGCGGGCACGCCAAACGGGCGGCCGGGGGAGCAGCGAGGCGGCCGTGGGGGCAGCGGCCGCCAGACACGCACACACACACTGCCCTTTTACCCGAGTGGTCCCAACAATCTGGGCGCGAACGGGCCGGTGATGTAACCACTGGAGGGTCACACTTGGGAGGCCCAAGCACAATACCTACTACATCGCGATGGCCATAGGGCTCTGAGAGAGAAAAAGCAAACGCCAACCCCCGAACAGCCATTTCACACAAGGTCTCACCAAATTAGGCGCGAGCAAGTCTGTGATATAACGTCTGGCGGGTCCTGCTACATCACCACAATCATTGGGCTCTGACGCGCGATACACCTACCTCCCCAAAAGGCCACTCTACCAGAAAGATCATGGCAATTTGCGGGCGAGCAGGCTCGTCACATACCCTGTTGCTGCTCCCTTTTTGGATGCCCCTGAGGCCCAAGTGCCATGCCTGCTGCATCGTGGCGATCATGGAACTCTGAAGAGAGAGACGCGTCCACCCCACAAAACAAACATACCGATGTGACCCCTGCAGGTCCTCCTCGGCAGGCCCCAATGCCATGTCTGCTACTTCGCGATGGACTTGGGGTAAGGAAGAGCCCCCTGTGTGAGCCCAAGGTTAGCTTATGACGCATCCCCATGATACGCATACGAGTGAGTCTGAATGCGAGTAAGTCCGACTGTGAGTGAGTCTAAGGATGAATGAGCCTGACTGTGAGAGAGTATGCGTATAAGGTCGTCTGAGTGTGTGTGCGTGTGCGTCTGCGTGAGAGTAAGTCTCAATATGAGTGAAGATTAATGAATATGAGTCTGAGTATGAGGGAGAAAGAGAGCACAAACGAAAGGTTAAGACGGGATAGTGAAGGTGGATCGGAGGTGTCCCACTAATAACAAGAACCCCACCTAGGATCTGGCATTACCAAACGAACATTCCATATCCCAATGTAACATCTTATGTTCCGTGAACTTGTGCGATTTGATGTGCAGCTATTCCGCTGCTGGAACGGTAGGCGATGGTGTCAAACCCGCATCGGGATGTCTGCCCCCGCACGGATGTCAACCGTGGCCCATGGATGTGCACCTGCTACACATAATCCTCACGCGCCCCCCCGTCGTGCCTCCACGGCCCTGCGAAGAGGCTCTTCTGGCAGCAACCCAGTGGCGTGCAGGAAGCACCCCGTCATAGGGCTCGTGCGGTTCCACCTGCCGTGCGGGAAGTCGGGGCAACGCCTCTGGCAACAAATCTACCGGTAGCGTCGATCTAAAAATGTGCTCGTCTCGACATCGGCTCATGTGTTGCACATCCGTGGTCCGAGCGCAACTGCGCTGCAACCCTCAGGACATCGAGCGAGCGCTTGCCATTTACGATCCAGGGTTGCCCCTCCTCCACCCCCCCAATACATATGGAATGAAGTCCCCTCCCCCCCCGCTGGGTTGGGTACGCCTGTGAGCCTCGCGAAGGCCTCGCGAATGAGATCGCTACCCCCCCCTCCCACACGTGTGGTCGTGGCCCTGTGGGTTTTGCTTCGTGGAGAGTGCCGGTGGACCCTCCTCCCTCCCCCTTTGGGTGTGGGGTGGTTCGTCGTCTTTGTCGTCGTCGTCGTCCGTCGTTGGCGGCGTTGGCGTCGGCATCGGCGTCGGCGTCGGCGTCGGCGTCGTTCCCCATCCCATCTGGGGAGGGGGCGGCCTGTGCAACCCTGGGACCCATCCCATCTGGGGAGGGAGTGGGGGCCTGTGAAATCTCGAACCGGGGTCATACATTCATCCTCGTGCTTCCTGCTCCACCTGCCCTTGTGGCTGAATTTGCTCTGAGCCAACGCCTGCTCCGCATGCTAGCACTCTGCCAAACAATTTGGACGAACATCACAACAAAAACGATAACGAAAAATGAAATTAAGAATAAATAAGTCGGAAGGGAACACCAGGAGCGGATTTAGGTGCTGGGGAAATTGGGGATCCGCCGACCCTGTCGGCGTGTGTGAGGGGCTTGTCCGTTCGAGTCATCGTCTGCGTCGTTCGTAAGTCGTCGTCTCTGTCATCCCCTTTCCCTGCGCCCCCCCTTTCCGTGGGCCTGTCGCCGCTCCCCCCCGTTTCCCTGGGCCCTCTTCCTCAATCTCAAGCGCTGGGTCCGTCGCCGCCCCCCCCCCCTTCCCTACGCCCTCCTCCTCAAGCGTGCCAGCCAAAGCAAAGCGAAATCGAGCACCGTCGTAATTGACTCGAAAGGCCAGCCCCTTCCCTTTGATCCCTCCCCCGCCAAGAGGGTGGGTGGGGTGCGGGGGGGGGGGTCCGGGAGGGGTCCTGGGGGGGTCCTGGGGAGGGGTCCCGGGTCAGATACGACTCCCCCCGGGGGGTCCCGGGGCCCAAGACGGGCCAAGAGTGCCCTAAGAGGCTCCCAAGACGGTCCAAAAGGGCCCTGAATCGCCGAACGATCTGTCCAGGACGCCTTGGCGGCCTCCGGACGGTCCAAGAGCCCTGCAAGACGCCCCAAGAGGCCTCCAGGAGCACTCCCAAAAGGGCCTAAAGAGGACAAATCACTGATTTCCCATGGGTGTTTGAAACATTTCCGCGTTTGCGCCTCTTCTGCTTTCCGACGCTCCAAGACGGCTTAAGAGGCCCCCTAGATCGCCCCAGGACGGCCCGAGAGGGCTCCAGCAGGCACCTCAAAACGGCCCAAGTGGGCCCAGGACGGCCCATGAGCAGAGGAATCGTTCGGGGGAGGAATGATATCATGACCATGCACCATGCGTTACAGGCCTCCCTTCCCCTTCCTCCTCCTCTGTAATCAATGCGGGGTGGACCGAAGCGACGGATCATACGTTAAGCTATCCAGCTTGCTCGCGCTATCGGGGCGTTGGATCAGTGTCGGTCCTATCTGATGAACGACATGTGGTCCGTGCGAGAGGTCGCCCCACTGCGCCGAATGTGAGGGACGTGCTGATATGATCTGTGCCGCGGGGTCAACACTCGATGTTCTAAAGGATTTACTCAGAAATCTGCAACACGCTTTTGAAGAAGACGCGTGTGAGCCCAGACGGGAGACTTCTTATGAGCAAAAACCGTTGATTGTTGTGGCAAGGGCAGCACCACCACAAAAAGATCTTAACGATCGCGTTGTCGACCATGTTTGCCCACACCACGGACGTCCAATGATGGATGTCGGGCGCAGCTCACCACCAGTACCTCTGCAAATCGATCATTCATCAAATCGTCTTCGCCCTGCCCGCCACCGGAACCACTGCTCAATCGCATCCCGCTCATACACCTGGCCGTCCACCGCCAGCACCGGATCCTGCGGAGCCAACGAGCAACTCTCTCTCTCTCTCTCTCATTCTCTCACTGGCCAATGAACGTGAAAAAGGAACACACCGCGGACACGGAGAGGACACTAAGACATGACATGTGCGACGAAAACTAATTTTCTTGCGCGAACGAATGACGAACATGGAAAAACCCCACCAGCCCTCTGGGCGTCGGTGGTTTAGAGCGTTTCCTCTTCCACCCCTCCTTCTTCCCCTTCGGGGAAGGGTTTATCACTGTTCCCTATTAGTAAACACCCTCTCCCCCAGGCGACTGGGGGCCAACCAGGGTCCATGCCACCCCCCCCCCACCATCCCTTGTAAAAACAATGCAAAACACACTCTGCCTTCAAATTCGGAACATGCGCAGCCAACCCGATTGCGCAGCCAACCCGATGCGCCCCCCCCCCACCATCCCTGACAAAAAACAGTACAGAGTACACTTGGCGGCGGCGACGGCTGCGGCGGCTGCGGCGGCGGTGGCGGCGGCTGCGGCGGCTGCGGCGGCGGCGGCGGCGGCGGCGGCGGGGGGGCGGCGGCGGCGGCGGCGGCGGCGGCGGCGGTGGCGGCAGCGGCAGCGGCTGCGGCGGCGGCGGGAGTTTGGCAGCGGGGGGCGGCGGCGGCGGCGGCGGCGGCGGTGGCGGCGGCGGCGGCGGTAGCGGTGGCGGCAGCGGTTGCGGCGGCGGCGGCGGTTTGGCAGCGGAGGGCGGCGGCGGCGGCGGCGGATTGGCCCCCAGTAGCTGCCCATCCCAAGACGACTGCTGAATATGCTGAGGCTCGGGCCAGACTCGGGTGCTACGTATGTGTTGGGAGGGCGGGTGGGAGTGAGCGAGACGGCTTGCGGGCGGGGGGGGGGTAACTTGACCCCCCCCCCTCCCCATGGACCTGGAGAGGGGGGGCCGCGAGGCGTCAGAGCGTCCAAAACGGCCTCGGCGAGGAAGCCAAAATCATTGATTTGACTCGGGTTTTGGCCCCATTTTGGCCTCCTGGGGGTGCAAGGCTAATTAATGCTCCGCACTTTTTTGGTAGATCACCTCCAAGATGGCCCCAGGACGCGCCCAGGAGGCCCCAAATGGTCCCAAGATGGCCCCAAGATGGCCCCAAGAGGCCCCCAAGAGGCCCCAAGGAGGCCTCCAAGAGACCCCCAAGAGGCCCCAATAGACCCCCTCAGAGGCACCCAATTTGCTCCAAAAGGCCCCAACGAGAATGCCAAAACGGCCTCGCCGAGGAAGCCAAAATCCCTGGTTTTACTAAGGTTTGTGCCCCATTTTGGCCTCCTGGGGGGGGGGGGGGGCGCTAATTCATGCCCCCCTCTTGCGTGATCGATCTCCTTCAAGATGGCCCCAAGAAGCGCCCAGGAGGCCCCAAGAGGTCCCAAGATGGCCCCAAGATGGCACCCCAAAAGCCCCCAAGAGGCCCCCAGGAGGCCCCCCCCAAGAGACCCCCAAGAGGCCCCAACAGACCCCCCAGAGGCACCCAGGATGCTCCAAGAGGCCTTGGCGAGAATGCCAGAAAGGCCTCGGCGAGGAAACCGCAATCAATTGTTTTACAAAAGGTTGTGGCCCCATGTTGGCCTCCTGGGGGGGGGCGACGCTAATTAATGCCCCCCCCCCCTCTCGTTTGATCGATCTCCTTCAAGATGGCCCCAAGAAGCGCCCAGGAGGCCCCAAGAGGTCCCAAGATGGCCCCAACATGGCCCCAAGAGGCACCCAAGAGGCCCCCAGGAGGCCCCCAAGGGGCCCCCAAGAGGCCCCAAGAGACCCCCAAGAGGCACACAAGATGCCCCAAGAGGTCTCGGCGAGAATGCCAAATCATTGATACCACGAAGGTGTTAGCCACATGTTGGCCTCTTGGTGGGGAGCACTGATTAAGATGACTCTAAGAGCGCGTGGGAGAGCCCAAGATGACCTCCAAGATGGCTCCAGATATCCCAAGATGCCTCATACTGGCTTCCTCTGCGTGCTGCCCACTTCCCCGATCCAAGGAATTCCTCTGGGAATCGTCTCTGGATGGGCTGGTGGGGGTCTGCGAGGCGTCAACAATTCGCGTCTGAAGTGGGCGCACTGGGCGGCCACTATTTGGGTCACAAGCGGCAGCAGAAAGGCAGGCAAAGAGACAAGGCGAGCTCTTGGATACCTGCCGTTCGAATCTGGTGCTCAACCGAGTCTGGCGCGCCTCGCCGGCTAGCGCGCGCAAGCCACGCGCCGACCAGCGAAGCAACTCAAAAGGCGGCTGGCAACGAACATCTAGATGGAGCGGCCGTCTCTCGCGGGCGTGCTCTACCTTCTACTCGCCTGCTGCTCCGCGAACGTAGTTCGCGGAAGCAGTCTTCTCACCTGCGCGCTCAACTTTGTCGAATTCGCGAACACAGCTCGCGAAATGCGGGCGGCTGCCTCCTCCTCCGCCATCGCCGGGGCCGGCCCGGGCCGCTGATGTCCGCGAGGTTGGGCGAACAGTCGCCTTGGCCGCTCTGGTCGTCGATGTCTGCGGCGAGATGACTGCGACGGGAGCTGGGCGCGATCTTCCTGCGCCGCCAGTGGCCCAGCTGGACGGCGCCGTGGTCGTAGCTGACTTCCCGTTCGCGATGTCGAGAATTAAATCGCGGCCGACGCCCCCGCCGCCGCGGGGTCAGCTCCCACGTCTCGCGGATCGCACCAAATCATGCCCACGATCTGCATGGTGCGAAGTTGACGGGGTAGTCACCGCAAGCGACCAGCCATGTCGTTCCCGTCAGGCGGTCGAACAAGGCCCACGGCCAGCGCCGCGAAGACGGACGTGCCGTACGCGACGAGGGTTGTGGGCACAGCGCAGCCTACCCCCCCTCTGAGCTCCCCGATCTCGACCGCTGAGGCTGGCCCGCGCATCATCTCGTGGAGCGCCAGGGGGCGGGCTTGCGACCCGCCCGCTGCTCCGCGCGCTGCCAGAAGCTCTGAGCTCTCTGATCTCGACAGCAGAGACAAGTCCACAGAGCGTCTCGTGGAGCGCCAGGGGCCGGGCTTGCAGCCCGACCGCTGCTCCGCAAGCTACGAACAACTCTAAGCCGAACGAAGACCTGCAGACAAGTTTGGGTGAGCGGCTCACAGCGCCCGGCAAGTGGCAACGCGCGCCGTGATCTTTTGCTGGTCGAGACAACCGATTGAGCGGGCAGCTTTTCCCTGGCCCTCTGCAGTGCCGCGATGCGCGCGGCAACGCGGCGCTGGACAAACAGGACGCGCGCTACTGCTCCCGGCAAAGAGGCGGGAGAGGTCTGGAAGTTGACCTCCAGCCGGCTCGTCGGCCTTCGCCTTGACCAGGTCGACGTGCCTGATCGGTGGCAGGGCGTCGACGTGCTCGTCCTGGCGGAGCGCCACTGCGCCGTCGGCGCCGCGGCGCTGGCGCACGTCGCAAGTGGCGGAGTCGTCGCAGTCGCCCTTCGTCTTGCCGATGGCGCTCTCGATGCGGCCGATGAGCCGGTCAATGTGATATTTGTGTCCAGCGACCTTCACATCGCGAGTGCGTCTGGACAGCGTCGCCGGCAACGCACTCACCCGGCGTTTCGCGTTTAACCTCGAGCTCCAGGCCACCGGTAGGTCGGACTAGCGCTGTGCTCCGGTGAGCGCGTGACTCGCGCGAGCTTCGTTGAGAAGGCTCGGGTGCGTCTTTGCAGCCCGTGCCCGGCTTGATGCAGCGCGGGAGCTCGGTCCGCTCGTCGGCGGACTCGCAGACTGGCACTTGCCTGGGGGCGGCTGCACTGCCGGGCGGCAGGGCGAAGATCGCGTCTCGCGGTGCTTCGCCTTGCCCTTGTATCTCGGCATAGGTCACACTCTGCAGGATGGTCTCCTCGACGTCCACGGCGACGCAGACCGGGTCCAGACGACGCTCCGTCTCCAGGGACAGCACGCACAATGGCGCGCGCTTCGCCGCCTCCCTAACGTCTCCAGGACTCCGGCGCCCACGTCGCGGAACCCTCTGAGCGCCGCGCGGCACCGGGCGGTCCTCGCGGCCTCGCCGCCGGGCCGGATCGCGTCTCAGGCGCCCTGGAGCGGTCGCCTCTCAAAACGCCTGCGCTTGACCCAGATATAGCGAGCTCCTCGTGGGCCAAGACATCGGCGTCGGTCTCGGCGGCGGCGCGCGCGTTGAGCGCGACTGCCCGGGAATCGCCGGCGACGCGATTGCCGGGCGCTTCTTCCCTGAAGCTCAGGAATGCTTCGCGCGCTCCTGGGTCGAGGCGCAACCCCGCGCGTCTTCCTCCTTCGCCCTCCTCCGACGCGGCGAAATCATCTAGGGCGGCACCGCGCCGATGGTAGTGACACTGCGCGCTGATGCCCTGGCGCTGGCGCTGCGTCTCGAGGTGATGGGGCCACTCGCGCGGTCGGTGGCCAAGTCCGGCTGCGGCGTGCTCGACAACGGCGTAGATCATCTGCTGGATGTCGTCGCTCTCCGACGACCCCAGCTCCTGGGCCAGATCCTCTTCCCCCTTGACTTGGGGCCAAACTGCCAACATCGCCTGCTGGATGTGTCCAGAAAAGTCCCTGCCGGTCTCCTCAAGTATAGCCAACAGCGCTGTTGGGGATCCTCCTCCAGTGGTGCTGGCAGCGTCCTCGTCGGTGGCATCGTCATCGAGCGCTCCATTTGGATTTTGTCTCGCGCCTGTTGCCATCAGCGTCTCGCCAAACAATGAACTGGATGATGCGGGCCTCCTTCCACTGCTCGCAAGTGAAAACATGGGCGTCAAACTTGACGCCGTAGTGATGAATTTGCTGTATATCACCAGGACTCTGAAGGGCCCAACGAATAACTAGGCAACGGGTGCAGCCGGGCCAATCGCCTATAATTTTCTGGCCGCGTAGTAGACATATGGCACGAACGTCTGGCAGCTGAAAGCATCTACGGGGTACGTGGCGAAGACCTTCGAGGGCGTTTGGGCGTGGCCGCGCGCGCGCGCGGTGATTTGCGCGCCCGTCGCATTGAAGGACCGGGCGCCCTGCAGCCTGCAGACCCCGTCGGCTCGGCGCCTCGAACCCTGTCGACATGACAGGGCCCACCTAGCCGGACGCCTGACGCGTTCTTCGTGTTCGGGGACCTGTGTATATCCACCGGGTCGCCAACATCGAACCGGCCCTCTCCAGATCCCGCGGTGCGTGTCCGGAGGGCGCGGCTGACGCGGGAAATGGACGCGGCCTCTATCATGCGATGCAATGCGACCTCTCGGATTAGCCACTTCAATCGGCGGGCTGCACTTCCACGCCAGCAGAGGGGCCGGCACCGGCGTCAGTCATATACGCCGGATATCTCACCCTCCTCGTTTGCTCGAGCAGTAGCAACATAGAAGACTGCCATCCGAAGACGACCGTGTGTCGTGCAGAATGTCTGCAATTGGGGGATCGGCCCACAAACATGGGAATCTGCGGCGGGCGGGTGCATCTTGGAGTGAGAGATGCAATCGAGCCTCCGAGATCGCATCGTAGCCTTCTCGCGACAATGCTCAGTGACGCTCGAATTAATGACGTAAGACCGAGAGCCCGAGCAGTTCGAAGCCGAAGGCCGCCCCAGCTCTCGACAGAGAGAGAAACCGACGTGTCAGGGCACAACGTGGCATCTTAAAAAGCGCGGGGGCAACCCTGTCTTCGGGGTCCGAAAGAACTAGGCGACATAACCCAAACGGGACAGAGCACGATTATCATATATCGCCACGGGCATATATGCTGGCACTCCAACTTTAGCAATCACATTGGCCCTGAAGGTATACTTTTCCACTTGGGCATCCCAGGACGAAGGAAAAACCGCGGGTCCGAGGAAAATCCCAAGGTACATAAGTTTCGGCACCACTTGGGATTCACTCCACTCTTGCACATTGGCCCAAACCCAGTTCTTATAACATTCAATGACAGTGGGGGGAGGGACGGACACATAGAGGAACGATATTACACTTTGGGAACCTCTGCGCAATATTGACCATCCGATTAGACGCCCTGAAACCGTGTGTATATGTATATACGTATACCAAACATCGTTTGTATACCAAACATCGTTTACATAAAACGCGACCTACACCGTCCGCGCATAGTCGGGCTAGTCAGTTTCCCTGTTCTTCTTGAAGACAGGTGGGAGGCGATCGCGAACATATTCCCAGTGCGTGGACACAACTGTGCAATGCCTGACGCAATCAAGAACATGATAAGAACTGTCGGCCCCACCTGTCCCCAACACGATACCTCAGAGAATTCTGTTTCCAGAAGAGCGAGCAGGGGCGGCGGGAAGTTAAGCATGCGCAGCATGATGGAGATCAACTCATGGGAACTCGAAGGGAAGGCCTGGCCGTGGCCGAAGGCCAGAAGAACAGGCCTCATTGCTGGAGGTCGGGACGCGTCCTTGTGATCCGAGCTCTCGCCTCCAGTTCGATACCGTTGTCTCCGAAATTCCTCGTCGGAACAGAGCCCCGTTGGGACCCGTGCGTAAACTTGGGGAGGGACCTCATCAGCGGCTTCACGCACACCGACGGCAAGATTTTACAATCAGTACGTTTCAATCCGAGCGGCCTGATGCCACTCGCATCTCGGGTAACGTTCTCTGTGTCATCGGGCTCCTCGCCCTTGACCAAAGCGGTGCCCTTTAACATGTTGAAAACGAACATCGGGGGATTGGCATCCGGTGTCCAGCCGAGCAACTCTGAGAGGACCTCGGGGCCTTTGGGGTGGAACTTCCAGGCGCCATAAAGGGGAACTCGTCGGGGCCAGGGGCACTAGGGGGGGGGGGGGCACCTTGTCCAGGAAACACAGCGGAACTTGCTCCTCCTCTCCCTGCTCTCCGTATTCGTCCTCCTCGGGGCGGGGAGAGGGAAGGAGGATCCAAGCTAGAGGGTGCTGAAGTCCGAGGGCACCTTTCTCCTTCAGTCCTCCTCTTCCTCCTCGCCCTCCTTGAGGAAAGGGGGGGGGAGAGGAGGATCGAGGAGCTAGGGGGGGGAGGAACAACTGCAGCCACAATGTGGGTTCTGTGCCTGGATTTGTTTGCCAGAAGGTGTTTCCAACAGGGTGGCTCTCCCCGCAGTCCGCCCTACTCTTGCGCACTACTAGTATGCTGGTTGCTTCTGCTCTATGCGGGGCAGGACGTGGCAGAGGAGAATATGTCAGACCTGGGGCAGAGAAGGATAGAGGAAGATAAGGAGGATGGGAAGGAGACGGAACAAGTGTAATGAAGCTGTGAAGAACGAAACCCAGTCTCAAGTACTCGAGCCTTTCCGTGAAGAGTGGGTAGGCTATATTGGTCTCAGGGGCGCGGGGATGCACGAACGGCCGCGCATCGCCAAGAGACCCCATCACAGAAGAAAGAGAGAGAGGAGGACAATAGAGAGAGAGAGAGCGAGAGAGCGACAGAGAGAGAGAGAGAGCGAGAGAGAGAGAGAGACGTGGACAAACAAACATACATATAACTAATGAGAGGGAGAGAGAGAGAGAGAGGGAGAGAGAGAGAGGGAGAAACAAAAAAAAACATGTGCGAGAGAAGGGCGGGGAAACGGAGAGAGGGAACGAGACAGAGAGAGAGAGAGGCAGAGAAAACAAAAAAACAAACCGACCCCCTCTGATCCTCGCTCGCCCGCCCTCCCCAATGGTAAGCCCTATCTCCTCTCTCGCGTTCTTTCTCTCTCTCTCTCTCCCTCCCTCCCTCTCCAAGGAAAGGCCCGCCCCCCCCCCTTCTCTCTCCATCTCGCGCTCGTTCGTTCTCTCTGTCTCTCTATCGATCTCTCTGTCTTTGTCTCTATCTCTCTGTCTCTCTCTCTTTCTCTCTCTCGTTCTCTCTCTGTCTCTCTGCCCCCACTTTCCCTCCAAAGGGGTCGGTCAGAAACTGGACCAAAGAAAATCAATGCAAAGACGCACAGAAGGATTTAACCATAATCTGAATACGCCAAAAGAGGAGATCGCACTGACCTAGCATCAAACTCTAAAATGTTGGGTTTTACCCACCCCTCTTCCCACCTTATCCCTCATCCTCCTTTCCCTCCTCCCTCCTCCTCCCCGCCCCCTGCTCTTCCATACCTCTTTCCGCTCCCTGCTGCCCGATCTTGCCTTCCCTCCCTGGAAAAGGGAGAGCGAGAGAAAGAGAAAGAGAGAGAGAGAGAGAACGAGAGGGATAGCGATATGGAGCGAGACATTCAGAGAGAGAGAGAGAGAACAAAAAAAAAACAACGAAACAAGAAACAGAGAGATAGAGGGAGAGAGAGGGAAAGAACGTGCAAGAGAAAGAAAGAGAGACGGAGAGACTCAGATCGAGAGAGAGAGGGAGAGAAAAGGAGAGAACGAGGCCGACATATACAAGTATGTATATGTATATTTGTATAGATGTATGCATAGAGGGAGAGAGAGTGAGAGAGAGAGAGAGAGAAAGAGGGAGAGAGAGAGACCGGAGGAGAGCGATACATGAAAATCTACGATACTATACGCACTGAACTACACTTGCACCCAATAAGGAACCATCCCACGGTAAACCAAACAGGAACACATACTCTTGACAACAGCAAGAGGGCAAGGCAATCAATAGGAACAAGAAACCCATGTAATGGAACGCGAAGGGAAACCCACACACTTGAAACAACAGGAAGAACCGCGCCATGGAAAACAATCATAGTTCCATGCAGTTGAACAGAACAAGACATCTGTATATTTGTTGGGAACGGCGAGACACCGACGCACGCACAACAAACTTGATAACGATCGAAAGCCAGACCAATTGGCGACGCAAAGAATCACTGCGATCGCAAGAGGAAGCCCGCACAAACCCAGGCAATGGAAGATAGTAAGTCAGCACCATTGGGAACAAAACGTAAGATACATACTCTTGGAATCAAGGAGGCATGTAAACGCTTGAAACAAAGATCCATGCAACTCGATAGCAAAACAATGCCAACGCAATGGCTCCTCCTGAACGCGAAGCTGTTTGATTGTTTCCTTTGGGATGCCACAGCGGCTAAGCGTTTCCCATTGGGTGTGAAATGCTGTTACATGGCAGGCGCAGGCTTCCTCATCTTAGAGCTACGAAACCTGCGGCGCTTCCCAAAATAAGTGAGACCACTAAGACAAATGACTCTATTTCGGGATACCAAGCGGGGGAGGGCCAGGGCTGGCGGGAACATCCCCCCCACTTGGGACCCCCAAACTGTTGGCTCTTGCTTAAACCACTAATGTCATGTGTTTTATTGTTTTTGCTTAATGCTTTTTTGACAATGTCGCAGGTTCCGTAGTTAAGTGAGGGAGCCTGTGACTCTCATTGAAAAATCGTTCACGTTGGATTCGAATTGCTTTCCAATGCAGGCCACAGGTTTCCTCATGTCCGAGCTACGAGACCTGTGACACAACTATTGCTAAACAAACAAGCATGTGAGACCTACACACAAGTCATGATTCCATGTTTTCGGGGCCAAAGGTGGGACAGGGCCAGGGCCAGCGGGAGCACCCCCCGTCTGGGACCCCGACGACCTTGGATGTGTGTTCGCTTTTTCTTGGAATCGCACATGTTTCTTTGAATGTGTTTTTGTTTTGGACTGTTTTTGGTCGTGCCACAGGTTTCGCAATTCTATAATGAATAAACCTGTGACTCTCGTTGGAAAGATTGATTTCCCATTGGGTTTGACTTGTTTTGCAATGGCAATCACCAGGTTCTTCCTCTGAGAGCTATTAAACCTGTGACAATCTCAGCAACCACTGTTCAACAACAACATCAACAACAACATGTGAGACGACCACACAACAAAACACACACACACACACACATCAACAAAAACATTGTTTCGGGATCCCAGGCGGGGGAGGGCCAGGGCCGGTGGGAGCCCCTCCCGACTGGGACCTCGAAAACCTTTTCTTGTAGTCTCACAAGGTTTTTGTTGCCGGTTGTGTGCCAACTGTTGTTTTTGAAGTGCCACAGGTTCCGTAGCTCTAAAATGTGGGGGGCCTATAACTGTAATTGGGAAAATGCATTCCCCACCTGATTGAATGTGTTTTTAAATCGGGGCCACAAGCTTCCACAACTCCTGTGATGCAACCGAAGAACAATTAATTGTTTTACAAAAAAACGCCGACTCCCGTTTTTCATTCTAACCATAAACTCAAAAATCAAAGGTTGCGGTGTCCCAGAAGGGGTAGGGCCAAGGCCAGCGGGAGCCTTCCCCCGCGTGGGATCCCGAAAGCCTTTAATTTCTAGTGTTTCAAGGTAGTATCGCATTTTCTTGGTAGCGCCACAAGCTTTTTAGCTTCAAGATGCGGGAACCTGCGACTTTCATGAAAAATCAACCACTTGCAATGCTAAGCCAGTAGCCGTGTGATTCTCAATCAGAACACTCATTCTCCCGCGAAGAAAAAGATTTCCTTTTCCGACCCCTCTCTCTCCCTCTCCATCTCTTTTTCTCTTTCTCTCTCTCTCTCTCTCTTTTTTTTTTCTCTCTCTCTCTCTCTCTCTGTCTCTCTCTCTCTGTCTCTTTCTCCCCCCCTACTTCTCAAAATAGATAAACGCAACATCCTTCGTTAAAGGAAGCAATGAGAACACCAACTATAACTCCCCCTCTATCGCTCAACATGTGTCTTTATGTACTTAGTTGTATTATGTCTCTCTCTCTCTCTGTCTCTGTCTCTGTTTCTCTGTCTCTCTCTCCTCCCTTCCGTATCTTTCTCTCTCCCCCCACTCTCTCTCTTTCTTCCTTTCTTTCTCTCTCTCTCTCTCTCTCTTTTCCCCTCCTCCTTCCTCATCAATATTTCCCGCATGTCTCCTGGATCTCCTAATCATCTTCGCTCGCAGATGCGTCATCATCTACATCAACATCTTCGTTTGAGCTCCTCGGGCTTGCATGTGTGAAGATGGCGTCCACGAAAAGGGCTACCATGCATACACATACAGTTCGTTGCCGCCAGTCGCCGCCCCGCGCCAACGCCGTGCCCGCTGGTAACTGGGCCTGGGTGCCGGTCCAGCCGGCTCGTTACCACCCGTCGCCGCCCGTCGCCGTCGCCATCGCCGCTGGCAATTGAGCCCCGGTGGCGGTCCGACCAGTTCGTCGCCGCCCCTCCGCCGTCGCCTCTGGATTTCAGTGCATTGCTTTGCGTTGCTTTGCATTGTTTTGCAACACATTGCGCTGCTTTGCAATGCTTCGCATTGATTTGCATCGGCTTGCATTGATGCACATGGCTTTGTATTGTTTTGAATCGCGTTGTATTGCGTCGCGTTGCTTTGCCTTTGCGCTGCCCTGCTTCTTATTACTTTCCCTTGCGTTGCATTGCATTGCATTGGTTTGTACTGTTTTGCACTGATTTGCAATTGCTGCGCATCGCATAGCATTGCTTCGCGTTGCTGCGCATTGCGTCGCATTGCTTAACATTGCTTTACATACCGTTGCATCGCTTCTCGATGCTTTGCGATGCTTTGCATTGTCCTGCATTGCCTTTCATTGCTTTGCATCGCTTCGCGTTGCTTTCCGTTACGTTGCATCGCCTTGCGCCGCATAAATTGAATCACGCAAATTGTGCCACCTAGGTTGCAACAATACTGATTGCAACACTTAGTTTTACACCACATAAACCACAAGGCATCATTGGTTGTAACCCAAGCTGGCTAGCATGTATATATAGATATACACACCTATCAGCCTCTTTATGTTCTTACAAGGGGGGGGAACCCCGTCCCCCCACCCCAAGTAGGACTCCCAAGATCGCGGGTTTCTGGGCCCCCCGGACATCCTTGCAATAAGTCCCCCGGCTCGTCCCGGACCTCCCAGGGCACTGAGCCAGGTCCTGCCGGCAGGTCCCGACGCGATCAGAGCGGTGATCAGACAGGCCAAAAAAACCCAAGACAGCACAAGAGCGCCCCCAGAAGGACCCGGAGGGCCTCCAGAGGCCCCCAAGACGGCCCAGGAGGCCCTCAACAGGGCTCCCAGAACGCAGAAATCGCCTCATTCCCTTAGGGAAACGGGCATGCTCAGCACTGCTCGGGTCTTAGCAGCGACCAAAACAGCCAAGAAGGCCTCCAACATCGCCCTAAGACGGCCCAAAAGACTCCCAAAAGAGCCTCTAGACGGCCTGGATGGCCCCAAAACTGCCCAAGGAAACCCCAACTGAGCGAAAAAGAAACCCAACAGGCCCTCACAAGGCCCTGAAGCGATCAGAGCGGTGATCAGGCAGGCCGAAGAAAGACCCAAGACAGCACAAGAGCGCCCCAAGAAGGACCCGGAGGGCCTCCAGAGGCCCCCAAGACGGACCAGGAGGCCCTCAACAGGGCTCCCAGAACGCAGAACTCGCCTCATTCCCTTAGGGAAACGGGCATGTTCAGCACATTCGCTGCTCGGGTCTTAGCAGCGTCCAAAACAGCCAAAGAAGGCCTCCAGCATCGCCCCAAAACGGCCCAAGGGACCCCCAAGAGAGCCTCTAGACGGCCTGGATGGCCCCAAAACTGCCCAAGGAAACCCCAAATGAGCCAAAAAGAAGCCCAACAGGCCCTCACAAGGCCCCGAAGCGATCAGAGCGGTGATCAGGCAAGCCGAAGAAAGGCCCAAGACAGCACAAGAGCGCTCCAAAAAAGACCTGGAGGGCCTCCAGAAGCGCCCAAGACGGCCCAGGAGGCCCTCAACAGGGCTCCCAGAACGCAGGACTCGCCTCATTCCCTGGGGGAAACGTGCATGTTCAGCACGTTCGCTGTTCGGGTCTTAGCAGCGCCTAAAACACTCCAAAAGGCCTCCGGCATCGCCCTGAGACGGCCCAAGAGACCCCCAAGAGAGCCTCTAGACGGCCTGGATGGCCCCAAGACTGCCCAAAGAAGCCCCAACTGAGCCCCAAAAAGGCCCAACAGGCCTTCACAATGCCCCGAAGCGATCAGAGCGGTGATCAGGCAGGCCGAAGAAAGACCCAAGACAGCACATTCGGTAACGGCGCATTGTAATTGTACCCGATAGATTGGTCCTGAATCTGAATATCTTGTATCACAGCATTGTCGTCAATATTCATCGTCACCCTTCTCACAAAATGGCCCCATGCAGGGCCATTCTTAAGAGACTGAACGTAAGTTCGAGCTCCTTTATCCACTCTTGTGTGGACACTGAAGTGAACAGCGCTTGTATGATTTATCTTTGTGTTGCGCAAATCTATTTGGTCAATTAGCCTTGCGGTCGCGATGGCAAATGATTTGTTGCGCCATTCTGCCTTCTGAGAGGCTCGGCCATGCCAATCCAATTCATGCTCAGTATGTTGTGCGGGTTTCCCTGTAGTTTGGCACGTGCACTTCCGCGAGTTAGTCGGGGTGCGCGTGTAGATGGTCGCTGCAGGTAGGTAGGATCCGCTGGGCGTTTTGCTTGAATGGTCAAACTAAACCGAAGTGGCAACATCGAAGCCTAAATCTTCAATCGTATCTCGCATGGGACCTTGCTTCCAGAAGTAACCTGGAGGCCCCGCACATACTATCGACACACGCCATGCCCGAGCTTTGGTCTCCCGCCCGGTTTCTAGGCAACCGCACATACCAGTCAGCGGGCTTTGCCGCCCACAGTACATGGCATTCCCCCGAGAGTAATCCACCCAAGTACGGTGCACCTGTAGAGGTCATGACCTCTGCATGTGTGATACGATCACACATGTATCCTCGAGCTCGGAGTTCAGCGAAAGCTGTTCCTATGCATTCGATAACGAGCGCACGCGAGCGATAATAATGCAATGAGCGTTCATTTGCTGCGGTGGCCACACAGCCGGGACAACCGCTGTCTCTGGCGGCCTCGCAGCCGGGCTCGCCATTGCCCCTGGCGCGCACAGCTGGCACATGGGAAAAGTATGCAAGTTTCCGAGCGCAAAGAACCCCAGTGTTCGGCCTGTCTGGGCAAGCGCGAGTGGCTGTGGCGCGCGCCTGCCCCCGTCACTCATTTTCAAACGATGGGGGCGTCCAAATGCCCGCGCCGTGCGCCGCTGCACCACTGCTCGAAGTGAAGGTATCCAACTTCTCAGCAGCGCCATCTGTCCCTGCAGGCGCCCCTGCATTTACTCCAGCAGGTGCCCCTGCAGCGTAGTCGGGCGGCATCCACTTGCTGCCCTCCACGTATATGGCCCGATATACCTTCGCCTGCAAATTGCGCAGGGCGAAGTCCTGATCGGCCGGTGTACGAACATTCCAATAGGTCGCGTTCTGGCGACGCCAAGTCTTAAGGGTGTCGTTCACCAAAGACTGGATCGTGTATACAGTGTATCCTCATTGATGGAGAAGCGAATGCCCTTGGTGTCCTGAGACATCATGTACGCGTGGGCATCGTCGGTGGAGGGTGTCCCCGCGCTGCTCAGTCCAGGTTGCCCTGCTGTTGGCTCTGCAACAGCTGCCTCCTTGAAGAGTAAAGGTGTATTTTCGCAGTGAGGGCTGGCTGTTATCGTGAATGCCATTGAGCCTCAATCCTCCGTTGCGACCCCGTACTCGTCGACCTTGATCGCCATGTGCCCTGAGGACGTCTTCATCATATCGAATACTATGGCGCCTTATCCAAGGAAGAGCTTATTCACCTCAATGCCTGGAATGATCATTTTCTCGCGTCCCTGCTCCAGGATCAGGATAGCCCTCATGTTGGACATGCTCTTGAGACCCAGGATAGCATGAAGATTCTCACCGGAACCCTCAGCCACGTTGGCCGAATCGGTGTCCGGCCTGGCCATGGCGGGCTTCCCCGCAGGATCTCCTTTCTCCCTGCATGTCGACTTGTCACAATTGGCAGCCCCATGCCCCGCACCAGACACGTACAGCCTCTTCTTTAAGTTCAGATTCTTGATGTCGTGTCCATGGGGGCGTGACGCGCGCTCGAATGTCTGTGCAGTCTTCTGAACAATGATCTTGATGTTGCTGCCGATGTCCAGTAGGATAGTCAGCATACCATCTACCATAGCTCCGCTGTTCGCTGCCAGGGCCAGCTCGTGGCGTTCTCCAAATATCCCTGGCACGTTGGACAGTGTCGTGCCATGCTTGCCTTTACGATGTCTCTGTTCCAGCACCCACTCGTTCCTTCTCAAGGACGCGAAGACGTTCATGTACCCTCGTGCCTCTTCTTCTGTGATGGGCTGTTTCTCGGAGATCCAGGCCGATGGGTGCTCGTCGTGCATATGGGGATGCAGTGACGAGAGCGGCATGTTCTCGAATGTGTCTTCGTCAGCACGCATGGCTATCTGCCCATCTGCGTTAACCATCAGCACCATGTGCAGCATGTCGCGCTCTGATATGGCGCTGGTGCCACTGCGCACGCTCACTGGGCTTTCAGCTCTACGCTGGTGTCGCAGCAGACGCCCACAGGGCATTCTGCCGCATGGTGCTTGGAGCCACTGCGAGCTTCTTTCAGTGGCCCTTTCTATGCGCCTCAGCCACTGATCATTGGCAGGTAACCCCGCTGGTGTGACTGCAGCAGGTGCCCCTGCATTATTCGCTGATTCGGCTACCAGGGGCATAGGCGCATCTGTGGCAGGCGTTGTAGCTGCTGTTGCCTGTACCGCGTTTGATGATGACGCAGGTTGTCCCGCAGGTGTAGGTGCGGCAGCTGTAATGCTTGTCGTCATCGCCGTGATGCGGTTGAGCTCTTCACGGAGATCTCTAAGCTCATTGGCCCCGCGGAGTATCTCTTCATGGCGGTTTTCTGCATTCTGATCTCCAGCGAGGGCGCAATGAAACTCAGCTGCGATGAGGCCAACACCCAAGCAAATAACACAGGGCGCCTCACTCGCGGCACCCTCCAGCGTGCCTGCCAGCTGTCGGTCCACATGTGCGTGAGCAACTCGATCCCAGCATTGTGCGTGGAATATGTGGCCACACTGAAGCCTTCGCACCTTGTCGTGGTGTACGAAGTTATCCAGGCAAATGGCACACTTGTTGAAATCACCGTCGCTGATGATTGGTAGCGTCGCCGATGGCCCGACGCGCGTCTGTCGCTCCAGCGTGGACTCACCAATCTCGCATTGGATCGGTGGGGCCGTTGGCTGCTGCGCTGCAGGAAGTGATCCTGCGGCTGCAGGTGGTTCCAGGCTGAAAACCGGCATCCCCACAGGCGCAGGAAGAGCGGGTTCCCCCGCACGGCCCATCAGACGGCGCGCCTGTCGCTCCTGATTGCGAGGTTGGCGAGCCAATTACATGGTGAGGTTGGCCTGCTGCGCCCCGTGGACGGCCAGAATCTCGGCACGCAGATCTCCCATGGACGACGGCGCCACTAGCCCAGGGCCATGGAATGCTACATCAGGGTCCATGGGGGCCGCCAAGTATCCGCAGTGAGGTTCTTGGCCCAGTGCCCCAGGCTCGTGCCAAGCACCGCGCGTCAGCTGGGACAGGTAGAAGTCGTCAGCTGTTGCCCGAACGCGCGCACGGGCTGTCCGGCTGAGAACCAACGCGTGGAACACCCGTCTCCTGAGCGTAATAGTCAGGGAACGTCGGTGCATCCATCGGTGGTGCAAATGGTGGTTCAGCAGCCGTTGGATCGTACGTCGGGTGGCCGAAGAATGCTGGAACGTACCCATATCGGTTGGGATGATCCGGTGATGGGTTCGGATCAGGAATATATTCCCGGTGGGGATGTCCAGCCAGCGCTCGGGAAGCCAATGCCATCCCAACGCGCGCTCTGCATGGCCTCGCGCATCTGCCTGCGCGCCCACTGCTGCTGACCTGTCATGCCCCCAGCCTTCTGGGCAGCTTCATGGTCAGAAACAGCAGGTTGCCGCGCAATTGGACGTGGCGATGCAAATTGCGACGTCGCTTGCAAGGCCTGATAAAGCTGAGGGTCCATTCTAATGCTCTGAAGCCTGGCCTGCCGACTATTGGTACCCCCAGCACTCTGTGGAGTTCCAAATTGGGTCGTAGCCCTGCTCGTGGATGCGAACGACGCAGGTTGTCCTGCAGGCACCAGCAACGGCTGCGCCTGGGCGCGCCACGGGTCGTTTGCATGCAACCCGTCGTTGGGCGCGATTCCGTTGGATGTCACACCAGACAAGTCCGCACTCTGGGTCTGACTCCATGATCCGTCTGAACCCCCTGCAGGCGCCCCCGCCTGGCATCCCTCTTGCACCATAAAGATGATGGTGAATTCGATCACTTGCATGAGTGTCGGCGCAGGGATCTGCAGATTATAGTGAGTCTGTGGTATCATTAATCTCCTGGGCGCCGATGCATCACATGGAATTTCGCAGTGATGCCGTGGAAGAACATTGTTTGCACGCAGGTTGCCCCGCTCGTTGTCCTCGATGTATAACGGATTAATCCATAACTGTTAAACTCGATCGTGTTTACATTGAAAAGTGTTAGGCAGGATGCCAATAAGCTGAACAATGTGGCTTGGCGGGATCCTGCCGCCCCGGCCTGCCGTCATGACAATATCACCGGCGGAACGCCAAGTTGGGATATTATCACGAAGTAGATTCTTGAGGCTCACCAGAACCAATACTTCGGAATCTATGCGCAAGCCTGACTGGATCCTGCTATCTCCAGGTAGGCATGGGCATCCCTGAAGAAATTGTCTGCCCCTTCCGTTGCCAGTGTCACTGGCGCGGCGTGACGGCCCGTCATAGAATATGTTCGGGATATGGACCCATTTTGTGCCATGTATAAAAAAGCAGGGTGTTTCTGGTGATGTTGGGTCAGTTGCCCTTTTGCACAAGGACTCGGGGCATCCTAATGCCAAGGCAGCTTTGTCCATTGCTTGAGCGCGAAAAGTACGTCGAAGGAGACTCCGCAGTGAATGAGCTTCTTTACCTGGAGCCCCCTCTGCTGCACGCCTGAATGGTCGCGTATCCCGCAGGGGTCCAGCACCGCCAATGCCTGATAGGCCCAATGGCGGTCACGAAGGCACCTCTTGACAGTTTCCAAATGGCGTCGGCGCCAGCTCTCAAGGCACTCGGGCGGCCAATTGTTGACTAAATCTTTAAGCTCTACCCAGCCGTCGCACTCGTGATAGGTGGTGACAGCTGCGACAAACTCATCGGGAAGCTGGTGGCGATGGAATGGCATGTGCCTCGTGGCGGTGGTGAGCCATTCCGAGCGCTCGCGCTTGTCCTGATCGTTCAGTACTGTTGCATTGATATTCGCATCTTAAGAACCCCTTCAGATACTTCTTCTCCGAATGATAAGTGGGGGCAGGCCCCCCCCCCGAAAAATGTTGCGGACAATCTGGCGTGAGCGAATATTGTTGTCAGCATGAATAGTAATGCACTTGGTGTCACACTGCGCCACTACATGACGGTCAGACCCGTCGTCAGTCAAGGGCCTGTACGCTGGGTTGATCTTCACCTGGTTGGCAGTGCCAAGGGCCCCCCAATATCGCATGAATTCCTCCGACAATTCGAGGGCCACGGCGGGTTGCCCCGCAAAAGCAGCGACTGGTTCGCCATGCATCCTCACGGGCTCAGGCGCCGCAGGCGCTGCCGGTGCTGCCGATGAGCCGGCGCTCCCAGATGCCTCATCCATCTCACGGACGCCGAAGTACTGGCATTGGGTGATCATGGGGGCCGCCCCCGATGCCCTTGAGGTAGTCTTCAACGCCTGAAACTTCGCGCCGCCCCTCGATGATGAGGCCCCTCGGGATGATCCATCCAGCGATGGCGCCCAGCCTGTCCTGTGAGTCCTGCCTGGTGTCGGGCCGCGGAGGCATGCAGGATCTCTCGGCGTGGGCGCGCTGTCGCCTTGAAACGCAGCTGCTGCAGCGGCCGCTGCTGGTCCTCTGGAGCGATGTCTCTCGGCGGGCTCCCCCGCTGAATGCTGAAACTCATTGCTGACAGGATCGGCATCATCTGGACTGGTCCTCTTCTTTTGCTTAGGCAGTGGCGCTAGCTGGCCAGGTTCAAGCGACCTGTGCGAGCTTGGAAAGTAAGAAGATGGGGGAAATTATCCTGGCTGTTCCGCTGCGGGCGCCCCCGCTGGAGGTTGCGCCGCAGGTTCCCCAGCGCCGGGGGCAGTCGGCGGAACCGGCCTGTTGCATGCCGCGCTCGCGATCTTGGCGTTACGCTTGCAAGCCATATTCTATTTTGATACCAGCGCTGACCCTTTTTCTAACAAGGAGTAGTTATCCAACCTATCCCTCTGCAAAGGTCGGCGATGTCTCTGCCTGGTGCGAGATCCATATCTTCTGTTATCATTTCATAATCGTCTGTTTGTAGTGTAAGTATCGCGGGCATCTTCCGCCCCAGAGCTGCAGGCCGAGCCGGAGTAGCACGAGTCAGACTCTGGGTCGGGCCCGGAAGGAGCGGCCTCAGCGAGGCCAACTGCTTTGGCAAGGACCTCACGACCAGCCCTTTCGCCCCCTCCTGGACGGGCAGCACCTTCGTGAGAAGAAGAAGCGGGTTGCCCCGCATGATGTTCTCGATTGCGCACTTCGAGGAGGCGATTCGGAGCGAGTCGCTGCAAGATTCGATCGATCCGACTGATATCTCCCTCAGCAATCGGCAGGCAGTCAGCTTCAGCCAAACATTCTGCAGGTGAATGATGGGTCGGATCCACGCCGCGACCCAGACCATCGTCATGAGACCAGACCCATGGGGTTCTTCCGACGTCAGGGCTCCTCGATGGACGCCTCGTCGGGCACGTAGGTCTGCGGGCGGCAAAATATTCGCGAGGACAGACGAGACCCCCGCATTCCTTCCGGCCATTGATGGCGGCCCTCTTAAGGTCCCGTGTTTGAAGGTTCCCTGGTGTCTTGGCGCCCTTGCCTCTGTTGGTGCGGGCGATCTTGCGTTCGCCATTCCGCTCGACATTTCGAAGTGAATATCAATGACGAATGTCATGCTCGGCCCAGCCTCCGTCGAGCCAATGTCGCATCGTGTTGGAAGGTATACACTGGCGAGCTAGCCCATGATCGCCCTATCTGACAAGGCGTTGCACGCCCCCTGCTTTGGGCGCGGCTGGGCGGTCCCCCCCCCGAGGCGGGCCCCCCCGCGAGCGCCCCCATCCTCGGCGGGGCCCGCGGGGCCCTCGTGTCAGGAGGGCGAGGGCGCCGGGCGCCGCTGGAGCGCGCGCGCGAGCGCCCGCGCGAGTGGCTGCGGACGCGACCGCGACGCTGCATGCGTCGGTCCTCAGCTTCCCACTCGTCTTCGCCATCATCTGAGCGACTCGCGCGTCTCCAGAGATGGCGACTAGCCGATCGCTCGCGGCGGCTCGGAGACCGCCCATGAGCCACGAACGTGACATGATGGTCTTCATTATGTCCAAGTTCGCACTGGATGCGTTCTGAAAGGTCGCCAGCATCTCGCGGGCTTCCCCGCCGAGGATCATCATCATATGGTTCTATGTCTGTCGGGTTACCAATGACTTGAGGATAAAGCATGAGTTGCATTTCTTCTTCTGTCGCTGGAATTGCAGATTCAGAATCCGCGGGCGCCCCCGCCATGTAATGATCTACGTCGGAGGGTGCATGGAAATCTTCAACAAATTCGATCTGCGCAGGTTGCCCCGCGATGGGCATGCCTAATCGGTCTGCCAGGTTTATCTCGTCGCGGCCAACATATATCTCCTCGAAGAGCTCATCGGCGCATCTCTCGAGGGACATGCTGGCACTTAGATATCTGGCAGCCATGGAGTGAACGACCGCGGTAGGATTGTCGGCAGGGTCGGCCAATAGCGTCTCCCAGTCGACATTCTGCATGTCCGAATCGGTGTGAACCAAATGCATTGGCGGACCCCACCCTCTCACATCGCCTTGGGGGCATTCACGGCGGGAGTGTTGTGTTCTATGGCATATGTCACATTCCATGGTTCTGCCGTTAGCATCCTTCGGGTTGCCCCGACGCCCCTCACCTTTTCCTGAGGTGCGCCCGCGGCCCCTGCCTGCGCCCGGGAAAAAAAACATGCTGTGGACCAGTAGGAGATGCCAGGAATGCTAGCATACCTTTGCCATGCAATTGCAATCGCCGTCGTTTGCCCTTGCCCTTGCCTCGACCCTTACCTTTCCCCCTTATGCGCCCGTCGGATAGTGCGTCGCGCCATGCGGATTGGCTTCTTCATAAGCCATCTCCATCCGCGCTTATGTTTCTGATGTCCTAGAAACAACCATTGGGCCTGTTGTTCTGGGCAGTCGTTTCGTCGCACGATGACGCGTCGGCGTCGGTTCCGGAATCGAAGTCAGACTCAGCGGGTTGCCCCGCTGAGCCTATGAGGGTAATGGCTTGTGTGGGGGCCGCCGTCGCCGACGGCCCCTGGTACCTGGCCCAAGAGCCTTGCGACCCCGTAGCCGAACCACCAATTTGGGCTAATAGCGTGGTGGTCTCCGCTGGTTGCGGATCGCCATTCCAGACGTTTGTAGCAGGTTGCGCTGCGTTAGCTCCAGCGTGAAAAGTTTTGGCACGGGGGCCGCGGCTACAAGATACCACCAATATTGCCAGGGGTTCGCTCGGCAATGTGAGCATATGACCTCAAGTAGAGAATCAAGTTGTTGTTGACTTCTCTGCGTGTGGAGGTTGAGTGGCTGTAGGAGTTGTTGTGCACGCGACGTCCCCACTCCTAAAGCTCTGAACAGAATAACTGTTAGGATTTTGACGTTGGGGATGTTTAAGCCTGCCGCTGCAGCTTCGTAGCGGGCTATCTCGAAACGCGCCAATGTCTGGTCGATCCGTTCTCCCGCATGGACTCGAAAGTCGATGAGAGCCGTTCCCGAGTTGAGTTGGCGCTCCTCCTCTAAGTTCTCAAACTTCGTGCTCAGGAAAAACATGATGTAGGTGGCGCCAGCGGTATGACGGCCACCAATGTTAACGCCAAAATTGATGGCTGCGGGGGGGGGCTCTCGTGGCTATGGTCCGTGCGAGACCTCCCAGACCACGCTGCAGTGCTGCAGCCTGTTGGGAGGGCGTCATATTGCCTGCGGTCACATGTATTTCTCGAGCGAGTTCGCGGAAATGGTACTTGACCGGCCGGGCCCCGATGGGGGTCGGTTGTTATTGTGTCGCTTCTGCCACACATATGTCCTTCAGCACACCCGATAGCAACCCATATAAGACCAAATATAGCAATACCAATCCAATAGCCCCGACGGTCGTGGTCGGATGTTGGTGGCTGGTGTTTGTGGTGTTTTGTTGTAAGCCTGCATGGGGGTGGAGGCGGCGCAATATCGTATCGCATGTTGCCATGCATGGTATCTTCAAAGAAGCTTCCAAGTGGAGTAGGTGGGGGGGACTTCAGGAGTGTAGTAGCGCAGGGATGTAGGAGTCAAGTAAGAGGCCTCCGCGAGAGCAGAGGTAGCACTGCAAGTGTCTTAACGGTTGTGCGTAGTCATGAACATTCCTCCGCGCAGACCCACTGCACCCTGACGTTCCACCATGTCAGTAGTCCACCAGATACTGCCGTGTATAGTGAGGAGTAGAGCGAGAGCTGACCACCATAGGCCAGCTCCGCTACCAAGTTTGAAGGGGGCCAGGAGGCCCGACCAGAAGCTTCGCCTTAGGCGAAGCCCAGCTCCAGCTCTGTTTTACTGTAGTAACGATAATCCCAGTCGGAAGAGATCGTCGCGGGAGCGACAGGCCAGCTCAAGCGAAGGATGTTCTCGGTCTCGATGGCAAGTAGTATGCCTCGCAATGAGGCGCAATCACATGTTGGCGGCCGGCCGCTCGAGCCCAAGCGGCCACGGACAAACGCGCGTTATCTCTCGCCCTTGTCCCAGCTCACTTAGAATCCAAGAAGGATCCACAGGGCCTCCAGAGGTCCCCAAGATGGCCCAGGAGGCCCTCAACAGGGCTCCCAGAACGCAAACGTCGTTTCTCTGCCTTCGGGAAGCGTGCCTTTCCAGCAAGTGTGTTGCTCGGGTCTTAGAAACGTCCCAGAAAAACCAAGCAGGCCTCCGGTGTCGCTCTAAGACAATCCAAGAGACCCCCAAGAGAGCATCTGGACGGCCTGAATGGCCCCAAGACTGCCTAAGGAAGCCCCAACTGAGCCAAAAAGAGGCCCAAGAGGCCCTCACAAGGCCCCGAAGCGATCAGAGCGGTGATCAGAAAGGCCGAAGAAAGACCCAAGACAGCACAAGAGCGCTCTAAAAAGAACACAGAGGGCCTCCAAAAGCCCCAAAGACGGCCCAGGAAGCCCTCAACAGGATTCCAGAATGCAGACATTCCCTTCGGGATACGTACCTTTTCAACACATTCGCTGTCCGGGTCTTAGCAGTATCCAAAAAAGCAAAGAAACACGGCCAAAGAGACCCCCAAGGAGACCTGGACGGCCCCAAGACTGCCCAAGGAAACCCCATATGAGCCAAAAAGAGGCCCAACATGCCTTCACAAGGCCCCCAAGAGAAACCCAAGAAGGCCATGGGAGGCCCCCCAAAAGGCCATGGGAGGCCAACAGGAAGGCCTACGTAGCCCCCGTAAGGTCCCTAGAGGGCTCAAGCTCCCCAACACGGCCCAGTATGGCCCCAAGCCGGCTCGAGACGGCCCTCCACCCGGCGCCTTTCGGGAGCCCACCGAGGCCCGAGAAGGGCCAGGGACCGCCCGAACTTTCGAAGACTTCTGAAAACCACCGCAGCAAAGGGGCCAAATTTCCAAGGCCACTAGGGGTGGCGCGAACGACCAACATGTGCAAAGCCTCAAGGACCAAGGTGCATGGTGCGAAGCGCCAATGCAGTCTTGTATGTGTGTGTATATATATATATATGTATGTATACGCAAGCTTGTTCCCCAATCAGTGCTTGCACTGAAAGGGTCCTGGCAGACCTTGAAAGATTTGGCGAACATTCTGGGCCGATTTCGGTAGGCGGCCCGGCTCCCGGTTCCCAATTCTGGGTTCCCGGCCGATTTCGGTGGAAGGCAGGGTTCCTGGGTTCCCGGGTTCCTGGTCGATCTTCTTATCGATCGGTCTCACCATTGATCTCATTACCCACCTTTCTATCGACCTCACTATCGATCTCACAATCAATCTCACAATCGATCTCACAATTGATCTTACTATATATCGTACAAGCGATCCCACGATCGATCTCACTATCAATCTCATTGAAAATTGACTTCATTATTGGTCTCATGGTCTCACGATCGACATTACAATCGTCCTCGTTACGGAATCCACTATCGATCTCACACTTGACTTCAATATCCATATCACAAATTTTCCAACCATCAACTGATTGGGTTTTTCTCTTGTATAATCTGTTTACACATGCCACGTCCATATAGAAACATATCACTGCCAATCCACACATGTTCCCCAATCAGTGCTCGAACTGAACGGGCCCTAGCTGAGATTGAAAGATTTGGCGAAAATTCTGGGCCGATTTCGGTAGGCGACCGGGTTCCCAAGTTCCAGGTTCCGGATTCCAGGGTTCCTGGTTGCTGGTTCCAAACCGATTTCGGTGGGCGGCGGGGTTCCCTGGTTTCCGGGTTCTTGGTCGATCTCCTTATCGATCGGTCTCACCATCGATCTCACTACCCACCTCTCTATTGATCTCACAATTGGTCTTAGTATAGATCGCACGAGCGATCCCACGATCGATCTCACTATCGATCTCGTTGAATCGACTTCGCGATCCGTCTCACGCTCGACCTTACTATCGTCCTTGCTATCGATCCCACGATCGGTCGCACTATCGATCTCACGATCTCATTATCCATATCACTACTTTTCAAACCATCCACTGGCTGGGTTTTCTCTGGCGATATATATACATATATACACATACATACATACATACATACATACATACATACAAACATACAAACATACATACATACATACATACATACATACATACATACATTACATACATACATACATACATACATATATATATATATATGGACAGGTGCCACTATATGTATGCATATCTAATGTACCTATCGGCCTCACGATTTATCGATATCACCCGGTAACAACCTATAAAACTATCGATATGTTTGCGACCTCACTACCCTGGGATCGGGGCAACCATCGGGACAACTCTCACCCAAAAGCCGGATAGGGACGCGCCCCCTTTTTTTTCTGGCTTGGCCCTAGCCAAGGGACAAAACCGGGCAACTTCGCCTCGCCTCGCCCGCACGCGCGTCACGCACGAAACGAAACGATTTCCCCGTTGGGGCACCTCATGTGTCACTTCAGTCTCCCCCTCAAACCTCCAAAGCTAGCCACGGCTGCGAGAAAGGGTTGTGACCAGGATGGCGACGCGTATTACCACTGCACCTGCAATTGCAGATGCTGTGTAACGCTCTCTGCCACTTCATGCTTGCCCCCCTGCGCCTTCAACACCTCTTTCGTGATCGGGCACAAGAAGGCCTGGCAGAAGAAACATCGTGTGCGGATAATTGACGAAAAAGCAAGAGCTGCAAGTAGGCCAGAACACAATGGCAACATATCGGAGGTAGCATTACGGAGCTGTGGAGGAATGAGGAAGTTAGTTGTTCCTCAATCCGCTGGATGCTGCATGGCTTGCGAGAGGCAATTGGCGGCCTCCTCTTCCCTCACCCGCCCTGCATCCCCGAAACATTGCTGACATCGCGCCTCCTGCTTTTTCCAGCCGGCCCATCAGATTTCTGAACACGACCCCAACAAACGGGATGATACACACTGGTTCCCGGATTCTTCGAATCTACGCGCGCAGGAGGCCTTGTAGGATGATCGAAATCCAACCGATACAGCTTTCTGAAATGCTGTGCCAATATTCTTGACGTTTCGGGCGCGGGGCTCATGCCACGAACTAGTAGGTGTCATGTGCAGTATGCGTGAGCGTAAGCACACATGGTCCAGGATCGAAGCGCAGCGACATAAATACGGACGTCCTGTGAACCAATCTCGATGATACCAGCGCCGCCGCGCTGACCACCAGCACCACGCCAACTGCACAAACGAATGCTTCCCACATAGAAACGCACCATCCTTTTAGGACGTGATTGGTTTAGCAAGGTCCTCTTCCAACCCACTTCCCCCCCTTTTCGGGGAGAACGTTACCCCTCCTCCTATCCCGTCCCTGGGTCTGGACGGGTCTTTTTGCGAGGCAGACGTCCAGGATGGCCCCGGCGAGGAAGCCCGTACCACTGATTTGACTAAGGTGTTGGCCACATTTGGGCTTCCTGGGGGGAGGCCTAGTTAAGGAGTCCCCCATCATTTGATAGATCTCCTCCAAGATGGCCCCCGACCCGAGGCTCCCAAGAGTGCCCCACGAGCTACCCAAGAGGCCCCCAGAGTCCCCCCAAGAGGCTCCCAAGATGCCCCCAAGAGGCTTCCAAGAGAACCCCACGACCCCCATGAGGCCCCACGGAGGCATCTCAAACTCGAACACATCTACAACTACACGCAGGAAAACTGCACCTTGTTGCGGGGACCAAGGGTGGCAATCATAATTCGATTTGGCGCGTCGGTAGGTCTGGGTGGACGGACGCCGCCTCGCGACCTTGGATGGAAGGCGATGGTCGTGCCGAAAACGTTGCGTGCCAAGCGTGGAAGCGATCGCCACGTTTCACGGCGAGGCTTGGCGGCAACCTCAAAAAAATCATAACACGAACAAGCGCGTCACCCTCGGACGGGGGATCCAGCACGAAGAAGAACTCGAACGCGCGAAGGTTCGGATCGCGAGTTTGTTGCTGGAGCACAAGCGGGGGAGGGAAGCGGGCTGCGCGAGGTCGAGGCTCCCAGGCACACGGCTGGCTTCGCTGAGCCAGGGGATGTGGAATGTCGGCGGGAAGCAGCCCAGGGGACGGGGCCTCGGCGATGGGCAGCGCGGGCAGCCGATGCTTCGCGAAAAGAAGACACGTACAGAACGGCACTTAGCGGCCGGGGCGCGGTGCACGTTGGGAGCGCGAGTGGCGGCGCCCGACATGCACCCCGCCCCGCTGGCTAGGTGTAGTTATATAAGTGCTCTGTTTTGTGAGGATGTCTCTGGCGAGGCCAGCATGTACAGAACTACACCTAGTGCCTGGCTAAATGTAGTTCTGAACGCGCTGGATGTCTCGCGCGAAGGCGAGCACGTACAGACCGGCACCTAGCGAAAAGGTCGGGGTGCAGGTCGGGTGCGTCGTCGCGCTCCGCCCGCAGAGTCAGGAAGGCAAGGGCCGCTGAACCCCCTGCCAGCCTCTGGGCGGAGGTGTCTGAACGTCCCAAGGCTTTCCGAAGGAACTCCAACTGCGGCCTACGCCCACATCGCTCCCCCTATCAGAGCTTCTCGCCTGGTCACTATGTTCCCCATTCCCGACCGCTGCTTTGCCCTCCCCCTCCCCCGTTCTTCCTCTACCTGCCGCCCTCCATTTCCCTAGGCGTTTCCCAATTGCCGCTGACCCCTGCGTGGCGGCAAACGCCCGCGCCCCCCCGCAGCTGAAAGACTCACCTTGCGCTCATCCTCCAATCCTTTCGTGAGGCGCAATTCTTGATTCCACACTGACTCTGGCAAGCGAAGTCGAGGCCCCGGCAAATCCGACAGGCGCAATCGGCCCGCTCGAATGGCGGGCGAACAAATACGTAAGACGATGTCGCAAAAGTGAGTTTGGAATTTTGGGGTCCGCGCAAGAAGCTAATCCACTCGCCCAAAGTGTAGTTTTGTGCCTGTCCGACAAACGCCCCAAGAGGTCTCTGCGAGAAGGCCAACACCATTGAGAGATTTGGGCCACAGTTTGGCCTCCTGTGGGGGGGGCCCAAGTAAGGAGTCCCCCTGAGTTAATCGATCTCCTCCAAGATGGCCCCCGAGGCACCCAAGGGTGCCCAAAGATGGCCCCAAGAGGCCTCGGCGAGAAGACCAACATCCTTGATTGATTTGACTCTGATGTTAGCTTCCTGGGGAGGGGACCAGGACCCTAATGATGTGCTAACTGCGGCCCCTTTGGTCGATCTGCTTCAAGATGGCCCCAAGATGGCCCCCGAGGCTCCGTGCCCAGGACGGCCCCGAGAGGTGCCCAGGAGGCCCCAAGAGGCCACCAAAAGGCCCCCAAGAGGACACCAAAAGATCAGAGAAACTATAGATCCGGTTTGTGCCCCGGATTCGGTTTTCTGCTATGCATGGGGCCGGGAGGGCCAGGGGGACAGCGACGACGACGACGACGACGACGACGACGATGACGAGGGCGGCGAGGACGAGGCGGAGGAGGAAGAGGACGACGACGAGGGGGCGAAGGGCCAGCACCCCCATCCGTCCAACCGGCCCAAGCCAAGAGTAAGGGCAGAAGGGAGAAACGCATCGGACTCACATTGGAGCCAAATTGGGGCAATCTTGGGGTCAACTGGGGTTCACGGGGTCATCTTAGGGTAATTTCGAGGCAATCTCGAGGTCGTTTCGGGGGAGGCGTTCGCATGTCACGGAATACCCCTTGGAGGCGGCGTCATCTTATGGCAGCGTTTTGGGTGGTGTCGTTGTTTGATGCTTGTGGTTTGTAGTCGCTCTTGTAGTTTTGTTGTTGTGGTTGTGTTATGTGGTTGGTGCTGTTGTTGCTGTTGTTCCTGTTGTGCGGATCCTCGGATTTGCTAACATTGTTGGTGGCTTTCGTTGTGATCGTGCCACAGCACGCCAGAGGATGTATTAACCAAGCATGGGTGCTGTTATGAAAAACATGTGTAGGTTGGTGTTACGGCTGTTGCTGTTGGTGTCGTTGTCGTGGCTCTTGGTGCCAGGTGTGTTGTTGGTATTGCTGTCCTGTTCGTTTATGTTGTTCCTGCTGCTGGTGTCGCTGTTTTGTTCACTCGGTGTCTTCGCAAGGAGTGCTTGTCCTGTCTGGGCTCGTTGACCGCAGGGCTGGCCGAACGACCAGAACATTTGGTTTTTTGTACGTTCGTTGTTGTCAATGTTGTCGTCGTCGTTGGTTTTGGTTGTTGCGGTTGAGTTCTCACTTATATCCGCCGGCCCCCTTTGCGGGGCCACCAGGCTGCGAGCGTGAGGATTGCAGCTCCCTGTTCCAGTTGCAGTGTCCAGTTTCCACTGTTAAAGTCATGTTTTCTGCATCCTCACTGTTAAGTTGCTGAACGCTCGAAGGGGGGGAGCCCCAAACCAGCTTTTTTACCACGCCCAGATCGCGTTGTCTGAATTCCTGGGGGGGGCGTGGGACACTTAAAAATACATGAGATTCGCGTCCCCGAGGCCATAATCCACTAGTGGATTACGCCATATTCGTGTCCCCGAGGCCATTAAACCTGCTTGGCACGGGGACGGAAAGCGCACTTACTTTCAGAGCGCACGGGATCGCTGGCTCGTCCGCTCTTACACCTCTTATTGACTCCCTTCCCCTCGCTCTTGTCCTATCTCAGCCTCGGAGAGTCGCGGAGCTTTCTTTGAGCGCGTTGCTTGTTTTGGAGGGGGCGGTCGGGTCGCGTTGCGTTTTCCGCGTTTGGGCTGCCAGCTTTCCAGAACCCCGCGTTGTCCTTGCGTGGACCGCTCGTTGTCCACGCGTTGCCGCCCGTCCCTGTGCCCTGTCTGCAAGAACTTATTACGCCGCAGCTCTCTGTTGGGAGCTCTGGCCTTATCAGCTCGATTACGTCACCGCTCGCTCTTGGGAGCCGCGGTGCTAAGAGCCTGTGGGAGTATTATGGGCCTCTTGGGGGGCTCTTGGGGAGCCTCTTGGGTGCTTCTTGGGGACCTTTTGGGGCTTCTCGGGGGCCTCTTGGGGCCTCCTGGGAGCTTCTGGGTGGCGGGGGTGAAGGGACTAGGCTGCCTTTGGCCGTCTCTGGGCTCTCTTGGGGGCCTCTTGGGGCCTTCTTGGGGCCGTCCTGGGGCCGTCTTGGGCCGTCTTGGCGCCTCTTGGGCCGTCTTAGCGCCCTCTTTTGGCGTTTTTGGGCCCTCTTGGGGGCCTCTTGGGCCTTCTTGGGGCGCTCTTGGGGGCCTCTTGGACAGTCTTGGGCGCCTCTTGGCCTGTCTTGGCGCCCTCTTGGGCTATTTTGGCGGCCTCTTGGGAACATCTTGGGCCGTCTTGGGGCGGTCTTGGGGGCCTCTTAGACCGTCTTAAACGCCATGAAAGGCGAAAAGCCGTATATGCTAAAAATGCACGTCTTCCTTCAGAAAATCAATGATTTTGGCCTCGTGGGGCCCTCTTGGGACGCCTCGTGGGCGCCTCCTGGGGCGTCGTGGAGGCCTCTTGGGACGTCTTGGGGCCGCCTTGGGCGGTCATGGGCTCTCTTGGAGCGCTCTTGGGTCGTCTTGGGCGCTTCTTGGGCCGTCTTGGGCCGTCTTGGGCGCCGTCTTGGCCGCTTCTTGGGCCGTCTTGGGCCGTCTTGGGCGCCGTCTTGGTCGCACTCTGACTCACTCATTCCCAGACGCTCAACCTCAAACTCATTCACATTCAGACGCGTACTCATTCAGGCCGCCGACATTCGGGCACACTCCACCGCTCATGCTCAGACTCATGCAACAATAGTCGCTCGTGCTCAGGACACCTTCTCATTCACACAGAGGGTGTGCCACCGCGCTTGCAGCAGTTGGGCCCCCACCGTTAGGTTCGCTCCCTGCGAAGCAAAAGTGAAAGCCCACCGACGAATCGGGCCCAACAAAGATGCGGTCACTTGTTGGACCAACTTCTTGCGTGCGTTGCTCTCCCTAAAACTACTCGAAGACACAAATTCTGCTTCAACGCTCTGTGGCACCTACCCTCCTGGGCGCTCCTGCCTCCCACCCCCCCGCCAGGCGACCGCCACAGCTGGGTTGCTGATTCGCGCGGCAGCGACGCAAGACTCATACTCAGACTCAGACTCATGGTCATACTCGCTCATCGCTCATACCACCGCAGGGTTGCAAACACGGCAATATTGCCGCCAGAGGAGGTCGGCCAGAGGTGTTGCACTGGCCCGTTCGTGTCAGAATTCGTGGGGCCTCTCAGGCAGAACGCCCGTTTGGGGACGTCGACGCGCCCTTCCACAGCCTCATGATCAGGAATGCACATGCGGGGATCCCCGCGTCGAATGATCCATGAGGCCCAAAGTCAGTACACACAACCACACGTCAACCGGAAGGGTTTCCGTGCGGGCACGGGCAGCTCCCCGTCCTCCCACTCGCCACCCTTGTCCGCACCCTGCCCCCAGACCTGCGTCTATGCTACACGCCTTCATGTCCCAGCCAAGCTCCCGCACCGATCTCTTGGCCACAGGCGCCTCAGCCCCCGGCAAGCCTCCGGCAGCAGTCCCCTCCTCCTCTTCCTCTTCCTCCTCCCGTCTCTCTGGATTCCCCCATCGTCTCGTCTCGGCGGGCATCGTCTCGGCGGGCACGAGTCGGAGCCGGGAGATCGCGCCCGGAACGTGCCTTTGGAACGGGCGCCACGCCCTGCTCCCCGCCACCAGCGCTGCCCTCTCTGCGCGCCGCGCCGCGGCGCCTCTGGCTGAGGCCCGGGGGGGAGCGGTGGGGGGGAGACCGGCGAAGAGGGATCACAGATGGGTGGGGGGGAGACGGGGGGCGACTTGCAGCCGTTTCACGGCGTGCGAGGCGGCCACGAGTGTGTGCGTGTGTACTGAAGGAGGCAAGTCTGTCGGCCGAGAGTTCTGCAAGGCTGCCTGGGGAGGGGTAACGTTCGGGCCGACGCTCAAAGGATTATTTGGAACAACCTGCCACGCACCTCGCGGGCAGCAGAGCACAGAGCAGCGCGATGACGCGACAGGCTTTCTGACAGCGCGAGTCGTGCAACTGTGGTGCCACCTCGAGTTTTCTGGATACAAAATGGAGACTCGAAAGAAAAGAGTAGATCGGCCTTGCACGCAATGTTCGAATGATCACATGAGTCCCACTACCCAGCGTCCCACAATTCGCCGGCCCAACGGGCCAGAGGCGTGCTAAGATCTCCGGTAACTGGTAAACAGTATTTCTGGTTCGCTCGCGCGGGGCGGCCCCTGGGGGTCCCTGGATCAAAAGCACCCCGGGCGGAGCCCAGGACACGCCCGGGACACGCCCGGGACACTCCCCCAGATCCTCCAGGATCGCCCCAAGAGGGCCCCAAGAGGCCCCCAGCACAATCCAAGAGAGGTCCGAGACGCCCGAAGATCGCTCCACGGCGCCCAAGATGGCCTCCAGATGGCCCAAGAGGTCTCCAAGATGACCCAACAAGCCTCCAAGATGCCCCAAGGGGCCTCCAGGAGCACTCCCAAGAGGGCCCCAAGAGGCAACAATCCATGCTTTTTTCTTAGGTTTTAGACAGATTTGGGCGTTTCAACCTTTTCGGTTCCCCGACGCCCCTAAACGGCTCAAGAGGCCTCCAAGATCGCCCCAAGAGGGCCCAAGAGGCCCCCAAGAGGGCCCCAAGACAGCCCAAGACGGCCCCAAGACGGCCCCAGAAGCCTCCAGGACGGCCCAAGAGGGTCCCAAGAACGCCCCAAACACGGTCCAAGAGAGGTCCGAGACGCCCGAAGATCGCTCCACGACGCCCAAGATGGCCTCCAGACGGCCCAAGACGTCTCCAAGATGACCCAAGAAGCCTCCAAGATGCCCCAGGTCTCCAAGTGCATTCCCAAGAGGGCCCCAAGAGGCAAACAAACAATGCTTTCCCATGGGCTTTGGACAGATTTGGGCGTTTCAACTTTTTCGGTTCCCCGACGCCCCTAAACGGCTCAAGAGGCCTCCAAGATCGCCCCAAGAGGGCCCAAGAGGCCCCCAAGAGGGCTCCAAGATGGCCCAAGACGGCTCCAAGACGGCCCAAGAGGCCTCCAAGACGGCCCAAGAGGGCCCCAAGAACGCTTCAAGAACGCCCCAGGAGGGGGTTCACGAAACAGAATTTCGAGCTCTCGGCCCTTAGAGGCCCCCGGGAGGCCCCAAGACGCCCCCGAAGGCCCCAAGAGGCCCCCAAGAGGCCCTCAAGAGGCCTCAAGAGGCCTCCAAAAGGCCCTCTGGAGGCCCCCAAAAAACCCTCAGGAGGCCCCCAGTGTGACTGGTCTCCCAATTTTCCCGTTTCAGGTTTAGCCCCAGGACAAACCCGGTCAGGGACTCCGGGAGCTTGTCAGTTAGATTTCTGTCCCTGAGGTGACTTTCCGTTGCGTGTTGGCTCAAGGGAAACGGCGCCCACTTCTTCTGCTGCTGCCACAGTTGGTAGCGGAGCGGGGTCAGCCGGAGAGGCCATGGGCGCGGACGGCGCGGCTCAGCAGCTGTGATCCCTGCGCTCGCTTGCCCTCCGGCGGCCCCGCTCTACTGCGAGCGGGCGGTGCGGATCCACGGCACCATGCCTGCCGAGGCAGGCGAAGAGGAGACAGAGGCGGCACCAGGAGGCGCCGGACAGCCCGCTGCCAGCGCAGCGGCAGCGGCGACAGCCGGAGCCGACGGTGCCACGACGATAGCAGGACTGACGCCGGCAGCGCTGCGGGAGCTAGTGGCCGACATAGTGAAGGACACCATGCAGCCTGGGGCGACTCGCGAGCCGGCGGCGACAGCAGACCCATGGTCAGAGACGGGCGCTGACCCCTGGGCCAAGAAGGCCGTCGACGACGGCAAGGGCTGGCAGGGCGGCTGGGACAAATGGCAGAGCGGCCCATGGGACCGCCAAGGCTGGTGGTCCAGCGGCGCGGGCGCCGCAGGCAGCAGCTGGGGCGGCCGCGGAGACTATAGCGACCCACCGTCCTGGCCAGGCTGGTCATTCTATAGACAATGGAAGCGGGCTGTGCAGCGATGGGACAAGAACACTGACGTGCAGCCGTGGCGACGATCAGAGAAAGTACTGAAGTTGTTCTCTTGGGAGTTCCAGTCTCAGTTCGAGGACATCTCGGAGCACCAATGGACCTCGGACGACTGGCTGAAGACCCTCCTAGACAGGATGGACATGATCTCCGGACAGCGTGAAGGGGACGACCTTCGCAGGGCAGGGCGCAAGGCGTTCTACGAAGCGAACCGAGCCTCGAAGGAGAGTCTCACCCAGTTCGTCTCGCGCAGAGAAGCTCAGATGCTAGAAGCCGAAGGTCACGATTTGTGGATGTCAGAGAAACTGAAGGGCCTGCTCCTCGAGGAAGGAGCTGGTCTCACGCCACAGGGGCTTCAGAATCTGCGGACACTCACCCGTGGCCAGCTGGAGCACAAGAATGTAGCTTGGGCACTGAGACAGATGGATGCGGGCGGCACAGAGCGCATTTTGCCAGGACGTGCCGGCCCAGGGGCCATGTTGGCGTCCACTTCTGAAGACGCAAGTCCGGTTGCTCGAGGCTCTAGCGATGCTTTTCAGTCTTCTCACTCTTCCCTCCCTCAACCTCCCGGTCGAGGTAGGTCCGAGGTCGGCGCAGAAGAGGAGGGAGAGCTGGACTACTACGATGACGAAGACGGCAGCACAGACGAGGAGGCCGACGAGGCGCTGATCGCGGAGATCGAAGACCTCGATTTGAACGAAGACGAGGTGTCCGAGGTGCTGGCCGCCATCGAGGACAGGCCCAACACCAGGACGTGGAAGCAGAACAAGGATCTCAAGAGAGCTGCAAAGAAAGACCGCGAGTACTTCGGTCTACGGCGAGACGCCAGTGGCAGGGCAGCGGCTCGCGGTCGAGGAGGCAAGCTCGGGGGTAAGGCCAGCGGCAAGGGCAAGGGACGCCGTCCTCGCCTGAGCAAGGAGCAGCTGATGAAGATCTCGCGCTGCCGCATCTGCAACGAGAAGGGACATTGGGGAAACGAATGCCCGAGCAAGGACCGGGCGCCTCGGGGTCGGCAGAAGCTCTCCGCCTACGTGTTCGACGGTTGTGCGGACACGAGCTTCGTGTCGCAGGCCACCCTCGCCCCCTGGGAGAACGACGGGACCGAGCTGGAGGCCGGGTCCTCCTACCCGACGGCGCGTCCTCACCAGGCGCTCATTGACCCGGGCGCAGGCAGTGACTTGGTGGAAGTGCAGACGCTCAATCGAGAGTCACAGGCACTGGCCGATTTGGGGCTGCGCTGCGTAGTCATCCCGGAGGAGACAAGGCCGACCAAGGCGGCCCACGGCGTCGAGGAGTCCGCGAAGGTGATCAATGCGGTGCTCTACTCCTTGCTGCTAGGAGGCGTGTTCGGGATCATAGGGACCACGGTCCTCCGCGACCGGGTGCCCCACATCCTCAGTGTCAACCTTTTTGGGTTTCTAAAGAGCGTCATCGACCTCCCTCGCAGCGTGCTGACCACCGAGACGATTGACGCCAAGGTCGACATGACCAGGCTCAGCTCCAGACACCGGATGGTGGACATCATTCCTCTGTCGGGGCTGCCAGAGGTTCCAGAATCGGACCTCCGACGATGCCCTTTTCTTTCACCAGGCTCGTTTCGCCTGGCAGGTGCAGCTCCCGAGATGCTGGACTCAGGAGCGCTGGCAAGCTACATTCCTATCATCTTCTGTCATCGCCATCATGTTCAGCATCCTCAGCCTACCACGGGTATATCATATGCTGGGTCTCGAGAGGCTCGACAAGGGGCTCCAGTTAATCACCGTGCCCGAAGTACCCGAACGACCTCGAGGGCTTCCAGTTACCGGACCCCGACCACATTCTCGTCTCAGAGGACCTCGACAGGCTCCCCAAGAAGTACCCCTCGAGCTTCGGGGAACCCAAGGTGATCATGAGAGGCTCCAAGGAGGTCCCGACAGAGGAGGCCGAGGAGATTAAAGAAGAGGTGGAGTCACGGGCTCAGCGTCTCGGGTCGAATGCTAAGGTGAAGCGAGTGCCCCGACCCCAACTGGGCAGATGGACCCTGCTAGTAGGAGTCCTGCCACTCCGTAGCCATCTAGGCTCAACCCAGCTAGGGGGCTCTGTCGTTTCCAGAATCCCCAGATCGCTTGACACCTGCAGCACCGATGCTGCCCCGTATGCTCTGGGCCGTCCTGTGTATGGCATCGTGGCGAGGCGGATCTGGGGTCCGCAGGGCACCAGGTGCCAAGGCAGCGACCGAGGCACTGCTGGGCCGAGGCGGCAGTGGCGCTGCCGAACCCCACTCCGAGGCCGAGAGCAGCATCAGCTCCCAGACGCAGATCGAGGGTCTGCCGATGGCGTCGGGCTCGCCCATGGACCTCCAGCCGGCCGGGCCAGTGCATCTCGACCACGGGGAGCAGCACTCGCAGGAAGCAGCCCCGAGCCGAAGCAGCCATCGAGCGACCTCAGCAACAGCAGCTCCAGCGGCTGCGGCGACAGCGGCGCCGGCGCAGTGGCCAGCACCAGGAACACGTGCGGGCGTGACAACAGCGACCCAGATAACGGAGGAGCAGGCACGGGCGCCGCGCCCGTCATCGGGACCGACCCCATCAGGAGCAGTGCCGAGCAAGTCCCCGCCGAAGCCCAGGCCGTCAGCGGCAGCGGCGGCGGCGCCAGTCAGTGTCCACGACTGCTCCCACCCAGAGAGCCGCATCAGGTTCTACGGCAACCAGCATGGCTCCGGCTCTCGATGTACTGCATGTGGGCAACGGCTAGTCTGGGTGCCGCGCAACAAGGCTGCGCCCGGCGGGACCGGGCCACCGCCCTCCGCGGCAGAGGCCGCCAGGTCAGCGGCTCGATCAGCACAGAGGACGGTGGAGATTCTACAGGAGAATCCGGGCTTCAGGGCAGGAAGTGCGGCGCTGAACACCGTGAACTCTCTCAGCGCGCTGCTCCAAGGCTTGCAGTTTCATCTTCACTCGATGCCCGAGAATCTCCGAGCTTTCGGCAAGGTGCAGGAGACACTGGAACGAATGATCGAGGTCGTGACCTCGGTGCAGAACACGCCGAGTCAGGTCGAGGAGGGGCTCAAGCAGATCTTTCAGGGTATCACGCACATCAACCGCATCCTGGGCACGTTCGAGGCCTTCGGGGAGACTCTCGACGACATCCAGGGCCAGGCCGACAGGATGGGTCGTCAGCTGAACAACGTCGAGACCTCAATTCACCAGTTGGCCCACATGCTGATGCAGGTCGGCAACGCAGTGGCCGGGATCGCGGCTCACGGAGTACCCCTTCAGCTTCCTCAGACTGGGGAGTCGTTCTCCGATCCCTGGTACGGGGGCGATCCCAGCTCCAGCAGCGGTCAAGGAGACGTAGACCAGACGCCTACGACGACACCGATGCCGCCCATCCTCGAGGAGACAGGGGGCCAGGAGTGGGAGATCGTCCCGGAGTCCGACCGCGATCTTTGAGCGAGATCACTACCTGCTACACGTTTGCCGCCATGAGCGGCGACTTGCCTCCCCGAGGCTCTGCGACGGCCCAGACCGTCTTGACCAAAAAGGAGAGCACAGACCCCGAGAAGACCTTTACTAGAGGCCCCCAGAGACTCGTCCGTCAGAGGGCGGGCTCCTCGTCGTCCGGGTCCTGCGGGCCGTGTCCCGTTCCCCCGCGGCGCTCAGAGCGCACTGTGCGATTTGCTTTGAATGCTGGGAAGAAGTGCTGCTCGGGCCTGGGGGACCTCACCTGGCAGGACGGCGATCAATACAACGACGATCACGAGGTCAGCTGTCCCTCCAAGGTCAGGCGTGCTCTGGAGCAGATCAGCCCTGGCGACGAAGAGGACGAGGCCCTGGCCTTTGCGACTCGGTCCCAGGTCTCATTCATGGAAGTGTTCTCTCCCCCGCGTATCGCTCCCGAGGTCGGTCGCCTCGGAGGCTCCCTCGGCTCTCGAGCTAGCTTGGATCTCAAGACCGGATGGGACTCGTCTCGAAGTCGGGATCTTCGGGATCTGTGGGAGCAGATCGATCGAGAACGCCCCGAGGTCTCATATGGCTCTGTTCGGAGTGCCGACCGTTTTCGGCGATCATGAGGATCAATCGGGACCGCCTCGATCCTTGCGATTGGACCCAGATCTTATCGGACGGTCTACGCGACCTGACTCTCTGCATGGAGATCGCCCACCATCAAGTCAGCCAAGGACGGTACTTCGCGTTCGAGCATCCTCTATACGCTTCCTCTTGGGCCTCCTCAGTAGTTAGCCACGTGTCTTCCCTTCCCGGAGTCAAGAGGATTCGTGTTGATATGTGTCGCTTCGGCCTCCAGGTGTCCCCCGCTGGTCTCAACAAGAAACCCACGGGCATACTGACGAACCATCCGCGTCTTCAGAGGCTCCTAGACGGCCATTTGTGCACGGGAGGACATCACCACTCCCTTTTAGAAGGTAGGTCTCTCACCTCGAGGGCCGCTCAGTACCCCCCGGCTTTCGTCCGTCTCGTGGCTAGAGCGGTGACCGAACAGTGGAGCCACGCTCCCAGTCGACATGTCTGGGCGGATTTCGAGGAAGGATCCGAGCCCGGGGACGAAGTCAGACTGCCTGAGGAGGAAGCCGGGTCCGAGGGGAGCGGAGATGAGCAGGAAACTCGTCCTGCCAAGGGACTCGACCAGGCTCCCGCGGACGTCGAACCTACGGAAGAAGAGAAGCGCTTGGTTTTCAAACTGCATGTCAACATGGGACACCCCGACACCAGGAAGTTTGTTCGCGTTCTGAGGGCCGGGGGAACGAAGGTTCACCTCCTGAGGTGGATTCGATCGAAGCTCTCGTGTTCAGAATGCACCGAGCGAGCCCGATCGGGGCTGCATCGACGCGTTGCTCTCCCCAGGACGTTCAGATTTAACCACATTGTCGGAGTGGACCTCTTTTATCTCGACTTCCAGGGGGTGACTCATCCGTTCTTGAACCTCGTTGACCACGGATCTAACTTGCAAGTGGTGTCCCGCTTGCCCAACAGCCAGGCCGCGAGCGTTTGGTCCAAGTTTGTTCGATGTTGGCTGAGGCCCCTGGGGGCACCTCACTTCCTGATTTCCGACGGGGGACCCGAGTTTGGAGCCCGGTTTGCCAGGGGTCTAGAACAATGGGGGGTTTGTCAGCACGTGTGCGACGCCGACTCACCCTGGCAAAACTGGCGTGTGGAGCGACACGGGGGTTGGGTCAAGGAACGCGTGAAGTCCGAGCTGGATGCGGGCTCCGAGGTGCCATCCTGTCTGTCCGAACTCGATGACCTGATCCACGAGCTCGTGGCACACAAGAACCGGTTCTGGCACAGGGGCGGATTCTCTCCGTTGCAGCTGGTATTCGGGGAGAACCCCCGGCTACCACACGAGATCTTATCAGACGATCACAGAGGCCTGCCGGGGTGGCAAGACACCCTGACTCCCGCTGCCGAGCACGACTCGGCGGGAGCCGAGTTCGCGAGAGCCCAGGCCGTCCGGGCCACTGCCCGTCGGCTGGCCATGGAGGTCACCAGTCGTGACAAAATTGCAAGGGCGTCTCGAGCGAAGATTCCCGGGGAGAAGAAGTTCAGTCCAGGCCAGTGGGTGTTTGTCTGGCGGCATTTCTCTAGGACCTCGTCTCGTTCCGACGCCCTTGGCCGCAGGAGGGACGGGTGGACGGGTCCTGGGATGGTGGTGCTCTGCGAGATGGGGACCGTCTGGGTCGCCGTTCGCGCCCGATTGTGGAAGTGCTCCACGGAACAGGTCCGTCTTGCGAGTCCAGAGGAGGAGTACGGCCTTCAACTTGCCCAGGACCCCCGCTGGCAGGAACTTTAGCAGGCAGCCAAGACTCGGCGCGCGTCAGCCGTCGACGTGCAACGGGAGGGCCTGCCGCCAGACCACGCCTGGGACGAGCCGAACAGGCAGGAGCTGGACACGGGTCCCAGGATCCCGGGTGTCGGTCTCGAGCCTCGAGAGGCTCCTGAGGAAGCCCCAGTGGCCCCACCGCCCACGGTAATGGGGCCTCCGCCTCCCCCTTCTCCAGGAAATGAGGATCAGGACGCCAGATCCGACGTTGCTCGCGCTGGCTCGGACAGGACGAGGATTCCGTCAATATCCGAACCAGAGATGTCTGAGCCAGGGGCTGGCCACGGGGAAGAGAGGATCGAGGATGTTAGAGAGGAGATTTTGACGGACCCAGCTCCCGCTCCTCCCCCCCCCCTTCTGCCTCTCGTCCTCCTCCCACCACTCCTCACACCGCCCCCCCGGTCGAGCCGACCGGCGCCAGCATGTCTCCCCCGGGGGCCCTCGAGCCCAGGACGGCCCGGCCTCGACGGCTGGAGCAGCCCGGGGACGTTCCTTATGTATACAGCGCCTGAGGGCTACCAGCAGCCCTCCCGAGTGGAAGCGGGCCCGGCTGGAGTCGGAGCCTGCTGCGCAGACGCCCTTGGAGACGTCCCGGGAGGAGGAAGGATTGCCGTCAGAGAACTCAGGACCTAGGACTATTCCCCCTCCCCCCGGCCTGCCCCCTCCCGGACAGGCCTCTGCTGGAGCCGCCTCCTCCTCCCGTGAGGTTACTCACGGCGCCGAGGTTCGACGCACCGTGGCCGAGCGGGTGGCAGACATCGAGCACCGCCGAGGGCGGAGCCGCTCACCCACGGGGGAGAGAGGCGGTGATTTTTGGGTTCTCCCCCTTTCCTCCTCCTCCTCCAGCGGTGGTGGTGTGTTTACCCGAGCTTTCCAGGAGGACTTCAGAGGCGATCCTGAGGCCCCTGGGAGCACCGAGGGAGCGACGTATGCCGCTAGCAGAGGAGGAGAGGTGTGTCTCCGGAAGCTCTCACCCCAGGAGAGAGTTCAGTTCCAGGCTTCGGACGACAAAGAATGGAAGAGCATGAGTGAGTCGGGAGCGGTCGAAGTCCTACCACCTGCCAAGGCTCAGGTGGTGCGACGAGAGTGGCCTGACAGGATCATCCCCAGCAGGATGGTCAGACGGTGGAAGCCGGCGGAAGGTACGTTCGCGTCTCCCACGGCCAAGTCCCGATGGTGTGTCCACGGGCACCGAGATCCCGATTCGGGCGCCCTGAAGGTTTACTCTCCCACCCCCCAGACGTCGTCTATCATGATGTTTTTGCAGGTGGCCATGAACTCGTCCCTGTTGCTCGATATAGCAGATGTCAAGAACGCCTTCTGCCAATCAGACAAGATGAGCAGGGTGCAAGGAGAGATCTACGTCGAGCCTTGCAAGGGGATCTATTTACCCCCCGGGTCTCTCATACGCCTACTGGTTACAGTATACGGCTTGGACGATGCGCCCATGGCCTGGCGACGAACCGTTGTGAAGCACCTAGAGTCTCACGGGTTCGTCTGATCTCTGCTGGAGCCATGTTGGTGGACCAAGTATGACAGCTCGGGGGCCATACAGAACACTATGTTACTCGAGGTTGACGATTTCATGATCGGCAGTGCTGGTCCCAAGGCCCGGGCCTGGATCCGAGGAATCCTGGAGTCACGCTTTACCTTCGGCAAGTATCGCGACGCCCACGCTGGAGCAGTCGAGTACGCCGGTCGTCGGATCACTGTCTGTCCCAGTAAAGTAGTTATTGACCAAGAGAAGTATATATTAGAGGAAGTCCGGCCCCTGGCTATGGCCAAGGGCCGCCTGTCGCACAAGGATCCGCCACTAGACAACCAGGAATTTAAAGCACTACGATCCTTGGTCTACAAATTAAATTGGGTAGGCCGAGAATCACGACCAGAGGCAGCGGGCGTGGCCAGCATACTGGCCAGCCGACTACATGTAGCAATCACAAGCGACGTTATTCTGGCCAACAAGCTAGTACGTCATCTACGCACTACAGCTTCTCGGGGTTTGACCATCTGGAAGCTCGACCTCTCTCGCATGGCCTTCATATCTTTCTCCGACGCCGGCGGTGTGGGATCCGCCCAGGGCCTGATTGACGAGCGAGGCTTGCCCAGTGACGCCACTCAGGGTGCCTGGATGGTACTGGCCACCGACAATGATGTATTGCAGAATCGAGCCGTCAAGGGCTCTATCCTCGGTTGGAGGAGCAGTAAGCTTAGGCGTAAGGTCCCCTCGACCCTGGCCGGCGAGACCCAAGCACTATTAGCAGCTGTTGCTGAAGTCGAGTTCCTACAGACTCTCTGCCCGGACATAGTATTTCGCGATGTGGATACGCCCGACTGTACACGAGCATCGAGCCCATTCACTACGATACTACGACGGGATTGTACTCTGGGGTCCCGGGAACAGCAAGTTCACGTGGTGGACGCCAAATCAATCTACGACACGATGCGTAAAGAAGGAAACGCCAGCGCCCGTGACAGGAGGACAGCTATAGACCTCGCAATAGTGAGCGAGGCCCTGGAACGGGCCAAGGGTCATGTGCGCTGGATCCCTCACGGGCGCATGCCTGTAGACAGCCTCACAAAAGACGACATATCAAAAGGGAACGCTGCCTTGTTCGACCTAACGACTCACGGACGCCTGCTTCTAGTCGACGAGCAGGCTGAAGTTGACCGTAGACGAGAACACCCCGAGCTCAAGTCTAGGAGCCAGACGGCTCCCCGACAGCTATTGGCCAAGGACGAAGTGTTGGTATCTTGGCAAGAGTACTGTCAGACCGTCCAGAGCTTTGGTGGTGGTGGTGCGGTCGGTTCCTCATGCCCTCTTCCCGACTCCTCCTCGTCCTCCGCCTCCGCCGCCGCTAGGAAGGAGCAGGAGCAGTAGCCTCCTCTCTCTGTCTCTCTCTCTCTCTCTCTCTCTTTTCTCACCTTAGGGGCCAGAGAGTCGCCTCTTCGGCGCACTCTCCGAACTGTTCTGTTTACCCAGTAGAATGCGCTAAACCTGGGAGAAAGTCAGACCAGTGTGGTTAGTCTCCCAATTTTCCCGTTTCAGGTTTAGCCCCGGGACAAACCCGGTCAGGGACCCCGGGAGCTTGTCAGTTAGATTTCTGTCTCTGCGGTGACTTTCCATTGCGTGTTGGCTCAAAGGAAAAGGCGCCCACTTCTTCTGCTGCTGCCACACCAGGACGCCTCCAAGACTCCAGCCAGACGCGACTTGGGAAACGCGGGTCGGGGTGGTCCTCCTCCCCCGCGTTCGGCTCCCGACGCCGCAGCTCCACACTGCAAACGACCACTCGGACAGGCGACCACGGTGCGACATTATGGGCCGGCGGAATGAGCGAAGCGATTAAATAGTCATGTGTCCGAATGTGACTGCGTCTTCATGTCTTTATCTGTACAAACATATTGCACACGCGCGCGCATAATTATAATTACCTATACGACCACCCCTCGGGTGATAAGGAGATTCGGGGGGGGAGGAACCATCAGCTCACTCGATCGGTCTCACTATCGATCTCACTATCGATCTCAATATCGGCCTCGCTCGATCGATCTCACTCGATCGATCTCACATTCGATCTCACTCGGTCTATTCCATTCGATCGATCTCGCAATCGATCTGACTATCGATCTCACAATCGATCTGACTATCGATCTCACAATCGATCTCACATTCGGTCCCACTATCGATCTAACTATCAATATCACAATCGATCTCACAATCAACGTCAGTATCATCATCATCATCATCATCATCATCATCATCATCATCATCATCATCATCATCATCATCATCATCATCATCATCATCATCATTAGCATCATCATCATCATCATCATCATCATCATCGTCATCAACGTCACCAACATCAACATCATCATCATCAGCACCATCACAATCGGGGCACTAGCATCATCACCTCATCACAATCATCATCAACATCATCATCACCATCGTCATCATCGGGGCACCATCATCGTCACCATCATCATCAACATCATCACCATCGGGACACCATCATCATCAACATCATCGGAACACCATCATCATCATCATCTCACCATCATGATGAACAACATCATCAACATCATCATCACCGGGACACCACCATCATCACCAGCATCATCATCATCATCAGCATCACCATCATCGGGACACCACTATCATCGTCACCATCATCAACAACATCATCATCGTCACCACCAGCATCATCACCATCATCAACATCATCGGGATCATCAACATCATCATCATCATCATCGTCATCATGATCATCGGGACGCCATCATCATCATCAGCAAGATCATCATCAACATCATCATCATCGGGACACCATCATCATCATCATCATCATCATCATCATCATCATCATCATCATCGCCAACAGCATCATCATCATCAGCATCAGCATCATCATCATCATCATCAGCATCATCATCATCATCATCGCCAACATCATCATCACCACCATCACCATCATCATCAACATTATCATCATCAACATCGACATCATCATCATCATCATCATCATCATCATCAGCATCATCATCATCGACATCATCATCATCATCATCATCATCACCATCATCATCATCATCATCATCATCATCATCATCATCATCATCATCATCATCATCTTCATCATCATCATCATCATCATCATCATCATCATCATCATCTGGACACCGACGGGACGCCGGCGGGACACAGCGCGGGGGGGGGGGGGGGGGGGAACACCCTCCCCCCCCATACCCAAACTGGACCCCCAGGATAGCGGGTTTCTGGGCCCCCTGGACATCCTTGCCAAAGGTCCCCCGGCTCGTCCCGGACCTCCCAGGGCGCTTCGCCGGGCCAGCAGGCACCAAGCGATCAGAGTGGTGATCAGAGTGGCCGAAGAGAGACCCAAGACAGCAAAAAAGCGCTCCAAGAAGGACCCAGATGGCCTCCAGAGGCCCCAAAGACGGCTCAGGAGGCCCTCAACAGGGCTCCAAGAACGTTCCCTTAGGAAAACGTGCATTTTCAACACGTTCGCTGTTCGGGTCTTAGCAGCGTCCAAAACAGCCAAGAAGGCCTCCGGTTTCGTCCCAAGACGGCCCCAAAGAGAGCCTATAGACGGCCTGGATGGTCCCAAGACTGCCCAAGGAATCCCCAACTGAGACCAAAAGAGGCCCAACAGGCCCTCACAAGGCCCCGAAGCGATCAGAGCGGTGGTCAGCGAGACTGAGGAAAGACCCAAGACAGCACAAGAGCGCTCCAAGGCCTCCAAAAGCCGCGAAGACGGCCCAGGAGGCCCTCAACAGGATTCCCAGAATGCAGACATCGCTGCATTCCCTTCGGGATACGTACCTTTTCAGCACATTCGCTGTTCGGGTCTTAGCAGCGTCCAAAACAACCCAAAAAGGCCTCCGGTATCGCCCCAAGACGGCCCAAGAGACCCCCAAGAGAGCCTCTGGACGGCCTGGACGGCCCCAAGACTGCCCAAGGAACCCCCAAATGAGCCCAAAAGAGGCCCAACTGGCCTTCACAAGGCCACCAAGAGAAGCCCAAGAAGGCCATGGAAGGCCCCCCAAGAGGCCATGGGAGGCCAACAGGAGGGCCTACGTAGCCTCTGTAAAGTCCCTAGAGGGCCCAAGCTCCCCAACACGGCTCAAGATAGCCCCAAGACGGCTCGAGACGGCCCCAAGCCGGCCGGCCCACCAGGGCTCCAACAAGGTCCACACGGCGTTTTCCACCAAACTGACCCAAATCCCTGAAATTTGCTGCGACCCCAGGATTGGGTGCATTTCCTAAGAATTACTTGCGTTCGCGTGCCCCGCTGCGACCCGCTGCAACCCGCTGCAACATTCTTCACCGTCCCCCGACGGCGCCCTTCTCCTCTTCCTCTTTCTGCCGCTCCACCACTCGTCATCCCCGACATCTGCTTCTTTTCCTCGCTCTCCGAGATTCCCTCCCTCCTATCCTTCGCCCTCCACCCGGCGCCTTTTGGGAGCCCCCAGAGGCCCGCGAAGGGTCAGGGACCGCCCGAACTTTCGACTTCTGAAAACCAACGCTGAAGGGGTCAAATTTCCAAGGCCACCAGGGATGGCGCGAACGACCAACATATGCAAAGCCTCGAGGTCCAAGGTGCACGGCGCGAAGCGCCAATGCAACCTTGTGCATACATATACATATATATATATATATATATATATATATGTGTGTATACACACTAGATCCATGCGCGCTTCGCGCGCGTTTAGGTTCTAGCGTAAACCGGGGCAGCGGCTCAACAACGGACGGGGCATAGTCAAATCTCAAAGCCCAACCGCCACGGATCGCCAGAGCGAAGGCCATCATCGACCTCGCCATGCTCATCAAGAACCTTAGTGTATTGCCTTCTCCTCCTCACAAATATCATCATGATACCTCCTCAGTTGATTTCTTGATTCCTCTTTCCCTGCCCATGCTTATCCTTCTCTCTTTCTCTCTCTCTCTCTCTCTATCCCCCTCTCTTTTCTTTTATGCTCTTTTTTTATCTCTCTCTCTCTCTCTCTCCCTCTTTCCATCATTCAACCTCAACCCCTCTTGCTCCATGTTCCCCAACACAGTCCTCCTGTCTCTCAGATTCCACCGCCATCTCTCCACCCTCCCACGTGTTCCTCTCTGTCCCTGGCTTCATCATCCTTCAGTCGCCATCAAGACATGTATCCCTCGAGGTGTTGGATTGTCGCAATAATGATGGAGGAGTCTGGTCGGCTCCCTTGCCCTCCCCCCCTCTCTCTCCTCTTGTGTCTCAACCCACTGGCTGCATTCCCCTTCTCCACACCCCGAGCGTTAGAACGCACTGCGCGCTCGCTCCTGATGAGGGCGACGAGTAGAATCCTGCAGGACTTTGGGGCTACTCTCGGGAGAAATGGAGCCCAAAGTGGGGTTTTTCGAACTGTTCGGGATCGGAGTGGGCGAGTATCCTGGAAGCAAGATGATTGGGGAAGCAAGGACATGTTAAAAGCTCTATTGGGCCGCCTTAGGGCTGTCTTGGGCCATCTTGGGGCTGTCTTGGGGCCTTCTTGGGGGTCACTCAGGCCGTATTGGGACGACTTGGGAGGCCCCTCGGGTCGCCATGGCCGTCTTGGAGTCCTCTTGGGCCGTCTTGGGGGGCTCTGGAGCTGCCTCAGGACCATCTGGGATGCCATGCTGGGGCCCTCGGGGCTCTCTTGGATCGCCTTGGGGTTTTCTTAAGTTATATTGGGGCCCTCTTGGAGGGCTTTGGGGCTGTCTTGGGGCGACTTGGAAGGCCCCTCGGGCAACTGTAGGCGGTCAGGAGGTTGAAAAAGCGAGAACGCCGAAAACCTCCCAAAAAACCGAGAGGCAATCTACAATTTGGGCCCCTTGAGACTCCCTTGGGGGAGCTCTTTGGCCCCACGGGCTGTCTTGGAGCGCTCTTGAACAATCTTGGGTCGTAAGCCTCTGTGAAGCCGTCTTGGGTGAACTTGGGGGCCCCTCGAGACACACGGTGGCTCCAGTAAGCTCGACGGGACCCCCGGCACACCAGTCGCCAGCCGAGGCTCCGGCCCAGGGACCCCTGGCCTAGATATGTGTACCAGTAAATGTATGTGTATTCATATGTGTGTGTGGCTCTTTGCAAAGTACGGGCGGAGCGCAAAGACAGCAGAGAAGGCTACCTGATGGACGTGCATGCCCAGAGAGAGAGAGAGAGAGAGGAAAAAAAGAGAGAGAGAGAGAGAGCGCACGCCCAAAATCCACGACGTTTGCTGAGGAGGGCGGTTTTATTGACCGACCGTGCAGGCGTCTCCACTGTTGTACCTGGGGTCACGGCTGCAACGCGTGTGGCATTCGCGCTCGGTCATCGCCCATTCGGTTGGAAAGCCTCTTCAGACGTGGAGGATGACAGAAGTAGTCGGTGACCCCAGATGGCTTTGCAAGATGTCGTTCTGTAACGCATGAGTGAGACAAGCGAGTGCCTGATTGTTGGTCGTGTAGGCCTTCGGATCTGGTGCGCTTCCTGAGCAGCATGCGCCCAGCTCAGCTGTCCTATCATAAACCAAGAAGTGCAGTGCGCCCAGAGGCGGATCGCGAGCGGATCCGCAAATCCTCGACGCTTCTGCGCAAACCTGCGCCCTCACTGCGCAACTCGATCGTGTACCCAATCCATGTGAGAGTGAAGAGGGCTGGGTCTGGCTCTCGAGATGGAGCTGCATGCAACCGTTGCTTTGGACAAACCTGTCTACGTATTAACCAATCGCATGTTTCCGGGTAGGGCTCGATGCCCTCGGATATACATTCGACGTTGTGACTGGCGGTCCCTGCGCTGCGGGTGCAAGCCCGGGAGCTAGGAGAGAGCCCAGGCATCAGCATATGTTATCTGCTGCACGGCGGTCCAACCAGTAGGCTCATCGACCTGCTCCGCACTGCGACATGCGATGCCTCCTCCTCCTCCTGCTCCTCGGCTGCTGCCGCCGCCGCTGCCATCCGAAGAGAAGCACGGCGGCGCCGCGAGGAGCCGCGCGCGGAGCCCCGCTGCTGCAGCTCTGAATCGGCCACGCCCGTCTTGCAAACAAAAAAAGGCGCCATGGGCAGCAGACCCAGCCCGCCCCCACGCGAGGCGAGGGGCGGTCAGGAGGCGCGCCCGCCTCGCGCTTAGGAGCCCACACTGGCCTACGGGCGCGTCCAAACTGGGAGGAGCCGATGCGCCTCCCCCGCCCCCACCCCACCCTTCCTCCCGCCCCTCCTCTTGCTCTTCCGAATCCTGCTCCTACTCCTCCTCGCTCCTCTTCCTCCCTCCGCTTCTCCCTCCATCACCACCTCTCCCGTATTCCTTGGGAACGAAAGGGCCATCACCCCCCTCCGCCGTTCACATCGTGAGCCTTTCACCCTTCCCCCTTTCTGAGCCCCATTCTGCGGCGTCATTATTCTCATTCGTTTCTCCTCATCCACGCCATCCTCTCCTCCTCCTCCTCCTCCTCCTCCTCCTCCTCCTCCTCCTCCTCCTCCTCCCCCTCCTCCTTACAGCCTTACAGTAACGGCCCTCTGGTCCGCGCGGACCGTGGCCGTGGGAGACGGGGGCCCACATCCCCCGCCTCTCAGAAGGGCATCGGCTTGTGGATGCCGTCCTTGGTCTCCTTGTGCCTCGCGGGGCTCTTTGCGACGGGGGAGCCGGGTGCTCCCCCGACGTTCTCTTCTTTGGCTCTCTGCGGCGGCGCGCGCGGCTGGGGACTTCTTCCTTCGGAGTCGTCCCGCATGTTACGTGGGGGGAAGCAGCCCGCCCTTCGGCCCTCGGGCTGCGGGCTGCCTCGCGGGGACACCGAATTCTTTTCCGGTCCTTTGCTGTCTTCCTTGGGCGGGCAGCCCGCCCTTCGGCCCTCGGGCTGCGGGCTGCCGCGCGGAGGAAACGAATACTTGTTCAGTCCTTTCCCTTCTTCGTTGCGGGGGGGAGGTGCGTCTCCCTGCCCTTTACCGTTCCCCTCATCGTTGTGCTGTTCTTCTTTGCTATGCGACATGGCGGCGGTGGCCCCCAGAACTTCTTTTGCGTTGGGGAACTGGTAGTTCACCTCGTACTTGGCTTTCATGTGCTCCTCCCTGCTGCTGGCAGACTCGCCCTTCGGCCCCTGAGGGCTGCGGGCCTGCCGTTAGGCACGAGGACATGCTGAGGATTGCGCTGGGGCATGTGGGCGATGAGGAGGCTCTGCGGGGTTTCCTGGGTCTTTTTCCTTAACGTTTGCGGTGTCCTCATGGCCGCTGTTCTCCTCGTAGTGGATGTTGTTGCCCGCTCCTGAGTGTCCAGCTCCACGTGGCGACTCGAGCCTGAGGTGTTCCCACGCATTCGGGGCTTCCTCAGGACTTTGTGTGAAAAGCCTGGTGAAGGCTTTTCAGGGCAAATAACCTGGCATGGTTTTTTTGCTACAGCCTACACTGACCCTTTGCCTCTTTACACTGACCCTTTGCCTCTTTACATTATATACTGCACACTGCACACTGCGTCCTCATACTCTCTCCTCCTCCTCCTCCCTCCAACCCCCTTCTTATCATACTGCCCCCCTTCCTCCTCGGGACAACCGACCGAACAACCATCATCATCCTCATCGCCACCATGACCATCATTGTCATCACTGCAACGGTTTCTTGTTTGGGGCGCGAGTGGTCTAGGGGGCGAAATGCGAAGCTTCAACGAACGCCACTACCTGGAGGGGAAAGGCTTCCTCCTCCCTCCTCCCTCCTCCCTCTTCCCTCCCCCCTCCTCCCTACTCTTCTCTCTCCCACCTTCCTCCTTCCTCCCTCCCCCTCCTCGCTCTTCTCCTCGTTCCTCCTCCTACTCCCTCCACCCTACCCCCTCTCCCACCCCTTCCTCCTCCTCCTCCTCCTCCTCCTACCCCTCCCTCCTTTTCAAGCCAACGCCCACATCGACAATCCCCTCCTCGTCCTCTTCCACTTCCTTTTCCTTTCCCCATTGGTTCCCTCCTCAACCTCCTCATCCCCCCTCCCCTCCCCCTACTCCTTCGCATTTCAGTTGTCAACCCAAGACACAGGGGGGCAATGAGAGGAGGGCGGGGAGAAGCTTGTGGGAATGAGAACGAGGAATAGGAAGGGGATGACGCAGCGACGAGGGAAGGGCGGCAGCGGCGGCAGAGGGGGCCAAGAGGGGGACAACAAAAAAAACACAACTTCAGAAAGTAAGAGCCCAGGAAGTGAAAAGAGCACGCGCCATGGAATTACAATAGTAAAGGGCTGGAGGCTGGAGGAAGGAGTTCTTCAAGAGCATCACGAGGCAACGAAGTAGAAGTTGTCGCAGACCCACCCTCCGGGCAGATCCCCATCTTCGCCCGTGGGTCGAAGATCATCATAAAGGGGCGGTTCGTCAAAAAAAGTGCAATGACGCAGCGACGCGGTTCGTTAAGTCAGACGGGCACCACGCACAACGCTGACATCGACCACGCGCAAGAGCAACCCTAGGAAAGGGTGACCTTTGGCGCGCAAAATTGGGGGCACCGCGGAGGGGGCAGGCCCGAGCGCGCAAGACGCTACTATCGCATCGCATTCGGCGATCGGGTGACCCCAGCGGGCCCTACTCCCTCCTCTCCCATCCACCTCCACCACCTCCTGCCGAGTCTTTTCCGCCCCCCATCCTCCTGCCCCTTTACCCGCTCTCCCCATCCACAACGAAAGCCGTTCCAGGGCGGCGAGCGGAGACAGAGAGACAGAGAGAAAGAAAGAAGGAGAGAGATAATTCTTTCTCCAAACGCAGCGCACCCCTGAGTCGTGCTGCGCTCTCTGTCAATGGCCCCGCGCCGCTGCCTGGGCAGCAGCCCCAGTGCGCTGCAGAGACCCTGGACGACATCTATTCTCCTCCTCCTCCTCCTCCACCATCGCCACCCTCCTCTTCCTTCCCCTAGGCCAGCCAATCAGTCAGAGGTGGGGGGCAGAGGAGAAGCCGCCATCCCCCTCCTTCTCCTCCAGGGCAGGGGCGTGGGGGCACGGTGGGGGCGGAGGGAGCAGCGGGATCAGCATCGGCAACAGGAGCATCAGGAGGGTCAAGGAGCGGGAAGGGAATGGGGTAATGTTGAGGAGGTGGGGGGGTAGTGGAGGCGAAGGGGATATGATCATGGCGAGAGGGGGGCAATGGGGGCAGGGAGAGGACGGGGCGAGGACGAGGAAATAAGGGACAGGGCGCAGGAGAAGGCGCATGGAGGGATGAGGAGAAGGGCGAAGAGATGACGATGGAGAAGAGTAGAGAGTAGCAGGACTGGGGGGGGGGATGGTGGAGCGAGCCCCCCAAACCAACCCGTCGTCGGGCCCCTGCGCGCTGCGCGCCGACTGCGCGCCGTGAATGCGCACAGCTGCGCGCGCGCGCCGCGCCTCATGCAGCGTCGGCAGCTGGCTCAGGCTCAGCCTGAGCTGGCGGCTCAGGCTCAGCTGGCGGCTCAGCTGGCGGCTCAGCTGGCGGCTCAGCCGGCGGCTGCGGCTCAGCGGGGCCAGCAGCTGGAGCCGCGGCTGCGACCTTGATGCGCGCGGTGCCCATGAACTCGTCCAAGCTCGCTTTCATGGACGGCCTGGGGGCGGGGGCCCGAAGAAGGGCAACGGGCCGCGGGCGGGGGGGTGGCCCATCCCTCATCCAGGAAGCGATGGGGGAGGAGGAGCAAAGCGGGGAAGGCCAAGAGAAACAAAAGGAGGGTGGATGGGAGAAGGAGGAGAAATAAGAAGGAGGAGCATCTCCTCCTCCCTGGAACTGCTTCGATGTCTGCTTACCTCAGACCCAGGCACTGCCCCCCATCCCCTCCCTCTCCTCCGACAACTCCGCCCTGCCTCCCTCCCCCATCCCCCCCCCCCCATCATTGCGCCCCCAGGGCAAGCGGGCCCGCCGCAGCCCACAGACCAAGTCGCCTGATTTCGCGCATCGCGCCCCACGATGCGCGACGAGCGATTATTATCTTCGCGCCCTCGCGAGGCCACCTCGGAGAAGTGCAGCTCTCCAGCCCAAGCCGCGACGCGCGAAGCGCGATTATCTTCGCGCCACTAGGGGCGACCTAGCTAAACCATGTCCCCATTTCCTCCTACCAGCCCCGCTGGCCATGGCTTCTTGGAATTCTCGACGTTGGTAGTCACGCACTCCTGCAAAGCCGCCACGATCTCCGAAGCGGTGTTCTCGAGCATGCCCGACGCGAGCGAGGCGCTGAAGATCGGGATCTGCATGGCCACCGCCTCAGCCCCCCAGCCCCCAGGGAACGGGCGGACAGGGCGGGGGGAGGGCGAGGGCGACAGAGGAGGGGGAGGAGAGAGGAGGAAGAGCAGGAGCAGGGCGGGGGACATGAAGAGGAGGAGGAGGAGAGGAGGAGGAGGAGGAGGAGGAGGAGGAGGAGGAGGAGAAGGAGGAGGAGGGGGCGAGGGGGATGAGGAGGAGAGGGGAGTTGGAATACAGGGGGGGGAGGTGGATGACGGCGATGGGGGGGGGGGGGGGGGGGGGGGGGGACAAGCGAGATGAGGGGGGGGGGGGGGGGGGGGGGGGGGGAAGAGAGGAAAGGGAGCGGGGTAAGAGGGGGAAGTGGAGGGGGGAAGAGGAGGGGGGGGAAGGAGAGTGGGCTCGGAGCGGGAGGCGAGAGAGGAGTTAGGACGAGGAAGAGGGGGGGGGGAAGGGGGGGGGAGGGGGGCGAAAAGGCAGGAAGCGATTCCTGCTCGCTGTCCGTCGTGAGCATGGTCATGGCGCCATAGGGGACCCATACCCACTCGCCAGGGGAGAGGGCGACCCATGGGACCTTCGCCAACCTCTTCTCGTCTGAATTAAGTGTGCTCGACATCTCAGTTAAAGAGCAGGGGAGAACGAAGTTGTTGATCTCGTCAGAGACAATCAGGATGACGATGACCGAGGCGGAGGAGAAGGAGGAGGCGGAGACAGAGGGGGGGGGATGGGACAGGCGGAAGGCGGTGGAAAAGGCGGGGGACGATCGCAGCGGACTGGAAGTAGGACGACGGCGAGGAACTGAGAGGAGGGGGGAGGCAGAGGAAAGAGGGCGGAGCAAGGAGGACAGGGGGAGGGAGGGAGAGGAGGGAGACGACCTGGCCATGCAAACTGGTGAAGAAGCTGCCGAAACCAGAGAACGGCACGCTGGCGGCGCCATACTTGACTGAATGTTTCGCCATGCCAATCGCCCAAGGATTCCCCAGCCTGGAATTGTTCTCATTCTGCAAGTTGAAGAGGTCAGTGGCGATGAAATCCCAGTTCTCCTTTGGCACAGACTTGTTGCCCGGGGCCGTTGACAGGAACGCAATGTTGCCAGGGACTTCCTTTTCCTGCATGTGCTGGACAAGATCCTTCGCCTTGGCGGTGGTCTTCGGCTCGTAGAGGTTTGTTAGCTGAGTGAGGACCGTCGCAGCCCCGCTGTCGCAGTCGCCAGGGGGGTTGAAGTAGCAATGCTCACTCTTGAAGTCTGGCGACTTGGGGTCCACGTGATCGGCCTCAAAGTTGTTGCGCGACCCCTGCTCAATGTCCTGGGGGGCGGGCCGCCAAGGTCGGGGCTCATCTCGGAAACCTCCTCCGCCACCGCCGGAGGCCTCCGCCTCCCACCCTCCCCCTTCTCATCCTCGCCTTCTTACCCCCTATCTTCTCTTTCCATTAAGTCGCACCCTTCGCCGTCCTGTGCGCTGCGCCCTCTCCTCATCCTCCTCATTTGATTTCCCCCACTCCGACTCCTGTTCCTACTCCTCCTAGTCCCACTACTCCCTACCCTGCCCCCCCTCCTCCTCCGCCATCCTCTTCCACCTCCTCTCACCCCCGGCCCCCCGCTCCTCCTACTCCCTACTCCTCATCTTCCTCCACCCCCCATGCAATCCCACCCATCCTTCTTCTCGCCCACTCCCCCTCCTCCTCCTGCCCGTCCTTCGCCCCCTGTCTGACCCCCCCATGCGGCCGACGCGGCCCTGCGGTCCTTGCAGATCGCCAAAACGCGGTTGGCAATGTTGGGGCCCACCCCAGACTTCCGCAAGCCGCTCGTGGCCTTCTGATTCTCGTACTTCTGCTTGTTTTGCTGTTGTTTCCTTTCCTTGCTCCTCTTCTCTTTCTTGGTCGCGTGATCCTCGAGGAACTCATGAATGGCCTGCTTGCGGTTCTCCAGGGCCAACGCCGCAGCCAGCGCTTGGTCGCGCTTCGCCTGGGCTGACAGCTAGAACGCAAAGGAGGAAGGAGGAATGGGCAATGGGGGCCAAAACCGCGGTAGATCTTCTGTTGGAAATCGAATGGGAATTGGAAGAGCCAGAGTAGGAGGAGCACAGTACAGCCAGGACTGATTGGACAGAACGCCCGAGAGGACACAGAACCCTTCCGAGGGCAGCGCGGCCCAGAGAAGCCAAGGGGCGCGCAGGGGGCGTGAGAACGGACAGACAGGGCCCAAGGGCCCCCTTGATACTGCAGGGTCGACCTCCCAATCAGCGCCGACTGTAGGACAAGTAGGATTTGGAGTAGAAGGGCCAGGAGGGGCAGGGCGAGGAGAACAGGGTGAGTGGCTGATGAGAAAGACTTGAAACGCCGCAGGTCGCATGGTAGTCAGATGTATTCCACTGCTTCACCTGCGAAAGCCACTTGCGCACCTCGTCCAACTCCACAGTCAGGCGGTCCGAGTGCTCCTTGCCAGCCTCGCACAAGTCATGCACGTCCTTGTCGTTCGCATTCTCCTTGGCCAGGTTGGCCAGCTCCTTGACAGCGTCGTCGACCTTAGCCTTCATGCCGAACCTGCTGACGTCGCTGACATCCTTGATCGCCGCAGTCAGGTCGTCCCTGAGCTCCTTGCGCATCTCCAGGAAGTCGCGCATGCTGATGACCCTCTCCTGTCCGTGCGAGGGGCAGAGGGGGGGTGGCGGAGGAGTTCCAAATCCCCCTGGGGTCACACGCCAGGCGACCAGCATATCACCCACTCCTTGAAGGGGGCACGGGGGGGAGTGCATCGCACGAGTGGAGGAACGAAAAACAATAAAACATAAACTGGTGGAGGTCCGCGCGGATTTCTTGGATCGGCGCTGGGCCCCCCCATGGCGCGCGGAGGGGCCCCCTCAGCCATTCCGCCAAGGCCCGTTTGGGCAGTGGCTCCTGGCTGCGGGGGCTTTGCGCAGACGCCCGCTGGCGGGGCGCGCCACTGGGGGGGGGGGGCCAGCGCCAATCCAAGAAATCCGCGCGGACCTCAGACAATTCATGTTTATGTTTTTTTTTCGTTCCTCGAACGAGAGGATGCGCACTCTCGCCACTCAGCTCCTCTGGCGCAGGCGCGTCGCGCCTCAAAGCGGGCTCCGCAGCCGCCGCGGCGCCCTCTGTGGCCAAGCCTACCGAGGGCGCCTCGCCAACTGCAGCAGCAGGCCGCTGCGGGGAGCCGCACCTCGGCGTGCTGGTGCCCCTGACAGGGGTTCTGGACCTGGACCTGCGCGGCCTGCGGATCGCATCGCCAAGTGCATCCATGAAGTCGCGGCGCCTCGACTGACCGCGCTCATCAGGAACCCCTCCACCGCGGTCATCACCCAGCGAACGACGGCGCTCATCAGGAAACTGCCCACCGAGGTCGGCATCCAGCGCCGCCGGCAGGGGCGCGAAGCTGGCCTCCGCCAACAGAGCGCCGGTAGCTGCAGACTGAGTCCCCGTCCTCTGAGGGCAGAGAAATTGAAAATGCCACGCTGAAGCATTTCATTTCACATATATATAATTACATGTGGAAAGGTAGATACAAATTTAGGCAACTACTATAGTTGCATAAATATGTATACGTATATATGTACAGTTCAACTATACGTATAGTATATGTATACAGAACTACGTATAGTTCAACTATACGTATATCACTATACGTATAGTTGAACTATACGTATCGTTAAACTGTACGTATATAGATATGCGTGCACGCGCGCGCGTGGCGCCTGTCTTGGGCAATTAAAGCGGCAATAATTATGTCGAAGCCCATGGCGCTGAGGATTAGAGCCAGAGGGTGGGAAATTAAAACCAGAGGAAAGACGTGCATAACATGTCCTAATCTTCAACTTCTTGTTCATGAGATGGTGAGCTTGAGCGCGATCGATGTCGTCGCGCTTCTCGCTGTGCCGGTGCTCGCGGGCATCTCCCCGGGCGGCCTTGTACTCCTTGAACTTCCTGACAGCGCAGCACTGGTGCCCATCCACGATCTCCTGGCAAAGCGGGAAGGAAGGCCGGTGGAGGGCGGGGCGGGGGAGGTGGGGCTGGAAGGAGACAGGAAGATGGGAGGGGAAACGTCGAGGAGGACAAGGGGGAGCTGGATAGCGGAGGAAGTGGATAGGAGCGATGCAAACGAGAGGGGGGACGAGGGCGTCGTCATGCCCTGTCTTCGCGCAGCCCTTCTCCCTCCTCCTCGCCATTATTATCCCCCTCCTCATCCCCCCTCTCCTCCTCCCTGCGGGCTTCAGGGCCCTCAATCGGAATCGACCTCAATGAGGTCATTGGAAGAGTTCTCAGTGACACTGCCATGGCCCTAGGGCCAGGCGCGGGAGGCGACGCGATAAAAGGGGGCGGCCGCGAAACTCATTCTACTCCACATGGGGCTGTCAAAGCCAAACATTTTGGGACACCTGCGCCACAGGCCTAGAGAGGGCCATGGGGCGTTGAGGCGCCATAGTACATGGACTGAGAATCGACAGAAAACCTGATGGATTTAATGCACCTTCAGGGGTCCTTGGGAATACCAAGGGCCTTGTGAATTCTTAGATGGGGCCTGGCACGGGTCTCGAGTGTCTCGGGGGTCTCGTTCAGCCCAGGCTGGATTATTTAGGAAAACATACTGCACGATACGCCCGCAACTGCTCTGCGTAGAAATGGCGAGACAATAGAAACGAATCAGGCGCCCCTGCTGCCCCTGCCTGCCAGATCCTTCTTCACGTCCAAGTCGTTCTTAGCGGTCTCCCACGCATCATTTGCCTCGTCAGAGTCGTAGCCCCACTCCCGCTTGTGCCACTGCTTGAACGGGCGCTCTGGGAGCATGATCACCCCCGTCTCCTCCCAACTCTTGACGAAAGCGACCACATCGTCAATCAAGGCCATAGCCCGCGTTTTCTGGGTGAGCATTGTTTGTGGCACTGCCCCCTCCTCATCCCTTCCCGTCGCCGCCGCCATCGTCGTCACGTGGCTTCCTTGGACCCAGCGTCGTTGTCGTGCCCGTCGCCGGGCGCTGCAGATTCAAAACGAGGGCCCCCATCCTTCCTCTTGCCCTCGCCCCTCGCCTTCTGCTAGATATCCCTACCCATCGGTCGGAAGAAGTAGGTAGAAACATGAAGTAGGAAGGCGTGGGAAATATTGGGTTTCCGCACGCCTCGAGGGAAAACCACTCGACTCTTGAAGTAGGATGGCGCTGAAAGTAGATTGTAATCTGGGAATCCAAAAATACCTACTTTCAACGACTGGTGGGTACATGTAGATACCCCCATGTGTGTTGTGCGTGTGCGTGTGTGTGTTGCGCGTCTGGTGTGCTGCGCGTGCGTGCGTGGCGCCTGGCGCGTCGCGCGTGCATGCGCGTGTGCGGGGACAGGGGATAGCGGTAAACATGGAGACCCGTGCGGGCCAGTGCCAGATTGCTCCCCGATCAGTAAGACAGATGTGTAACAAGACCGCAGCTCTCAACCAATTGCAGGAGGGCGAGGGGAAGGGGGATGGGGGAGGACGGGGAGAAGGGGAGGTGGATGAGGCAGGGGGGATGCAGGGGTGAATGGGGAAAGGTGGAAGTTGTAATTACTGATCACCTCAGCATTGCCACGCTTGCTGAGCTCGTCGATCGTATTCTGCAGCACGACCTCTGTCCACTTGGGCTTGGCGTTCTCCATCATCTACTTGTAGGCGTCCAGGTGGACAGTGAGCGCCTTGCCAGCGAGCTTGCTCTCGCGCTCGTCCTGGCCCTTTGCAATAGTCTGCAAGTGCCGGTGGCTGCTCCAGCACGAATTGTGCCAAAACGTTGCCAAGTTTCTGCCGAAGCACTGGCGATGGCAACCCACAGTGGTGCAACCGCAGCAGTGGCATGGATCTACCACTTCACCCTCACCCTCTGGATGATCTTCTCCTCCATTCTTCTGCTCCTCCTCCTCTGCTTGAGCTGCCCGTTTCTCCATAATCTGGTTGCGGCGGCCACTGGCACCGCCGCGGCGGTTGCGTTGGGCTCCCCCAGCGCCGCCGCCCTGCTTGCCGGCGCGACCGCCGCGGGCGCCGCGGCCCCTCGGCCTCTGGCCCGCAGGCGCTGGCGGCGGCGGCGCTGCCCCCTCGCATTGCACTTCCTCGTCGGACATTCTGCGCTGTGCTTGGGCCGCTGGCGCGGCCAGCAGCTCTCAGGGACGGGGCGGCAGCAACGAAAACTATGACTCTCGGTCTGGGCCAAAAGGGACCCTATCGAATTCCTGCCATGAGGAATCTGAACTTCGCCAGCCCAACAGGCCAACAGCGCGTTTGATCCTGCGAGCGCGAAGGCAGTTTGAAGGGCCTGCTGGGGCGAAACTGGGCCCCAAGTGCGGGCGAACGCCCCCAAGAGCGGGCGAGCGCCACCCCCTCAAAGCGCGGGGGGGTCAGCCATGAAGCAGTATCACAGCGACGCTGTCCCTCCTCCAACATCAGACTCATCCTGGCCCTATCCCAGGGAAGACCAGCCTATCCTCATGGTTACAGCGATTATTTCCCATGTTGGGCCCTCGTTTTGAATCAGCAGCGATCTCGTTTTAAATAAGCAGAGCCCTGCGAAGTCTCACGCGACAGCTTGGGCAAACAACCACAACGCGACACCTCCCCAATGACCTCGTGCACGCAAACAAATTTCAACAATGATACAACATGGGCTGGCGGAATGCGCGAAGCTTTGAATAAGGAGCGAATGGGCTTGTCTGGCCATTGCGAGCCTCGATGATAAGCAGGGCCCCTCTTCCACATCGACCAAAAGAACTGACATGAGCAGGGCCCTCCGACCTCCCGAGGCGTCTCGTATTTCAACGCGTTCACTGTTGCCAGTGGCCAAGGCAAACACATGGAACTTCAGAGACATCCAAGCGATCTGTAAGTGCTGGAGCAGGAGTGGAGGGGGGCGGCAATTGACGCGGCGCAGGGGCAAGTGGCTGGAGGGGGAGAGCCTCGGGTAAGGCCACCGCGCGGCATTGGCTGACCAACCGAGCAATATTGAAGCTGCCTGCTGGTGAGGGGGACGAAACCCGCCTTATATGGCACGCGCCCCCGCCCCTCTGCCTAGCTGCCAGGCGCCTGGGGTCCCTGAGGTCCCTGGCGCGTCCCCCCCCCTCCCTCTCTCCTCCTGCTCCCAGACTCCCACTCATCTCCTATCCCTCTTACGTTATGCAAGCTCTGAACAGGTGGCGGTGGGGTAAAGGGGAGAGGAGAGGGGGAGGGGGATGAAGGAGGGGGTAGAGTGCGATGGTGATGGGAACGACAAGTGAGGAAGGGGCCAGGTGCAGTGTGCAGCGCAGTGCAGGGTCGCATCGGGTGCTGAGGGCTGGCCAGGCTGGCTGGCCACGCTGACACTGACTCCTTGCTCCAACTACGCATGCCGCACAGTCGTGGCAGCCGCAGCCTGGGCGATCCCCACTCAGCACGCTGGCGCTGGTGGCCTAACTGCTGCGATACAGCTGTAGTGAATGCTGTGAATGCCTTGGGCGCCCGAGTTATTCGGGGTAACTCGGGCCCGGGGTAACTCGGGTTTGGATTCCCGAAGAAGGAACCCGAGTTATCCCTGACCCGAGTTACCCCTGATGATTCGGGGCTCTGGACGCCCGAGTTATCCGGGGTAACTCGGGCCCGGGGTAACTCGGGTTTGGATTCCCGAAAAAGGAGCCCGAGTTATCCCTGACCCGAGTTACCCCTGATGATTCGGGGCTCTGAATGCCTGGCGGCCGCGGCGGTCCCTGGGCCCCCACCCCTAGAACCGAACCTAGAAAAAAACGCGGCGCTACAGTGCCCACAGTCCACAGCCCCCATGCTCACGGCAGCAAGCCACTGCTACACCCACTAGAAGCCCATCCAGGCTGCCTGCCATCACTGTTCACTCGTCATCGCACTCTGACTCTGGATCAAGATCGATGGTCCAGGAACCAGGGGAGTCCAAGGGGGGCCCATTGGCGTCCTCAAGCGTATAGATCCTCATGAGCTGCATGCGCGCCAAAACTGCGACGGTTGTGCCGAACCTCCCGGGGTACGCGCTGCTGGTCCTCAGTTGCGAGTGGCGGCCATTGACCTGAACGAACCCCTCTTCAGTGACGACGCACTGCACAAGGCTGGGGAGTAAGCCAGCGGATGGCTTGGTGCGCCTGAGCTTCCCCCCCCAGCCCGTGGTGAAGAACAGCTTGATCGGCTTGGGCGTGCTGCTGCCATAGGCCCCCAGCCACGCGGTCACCTGCCGCGGCCGCGCAGCGTTTGCTCACGGCTGCATGCAACAGCAAAGGAGACATGGGAAGACGACCAGCGCAAACCGCAGACCTCTGGGCAAAGAGTGCCAGACAACTGAGAGACTCATGCGCCACGCGCTGCATCGCAGCAGGTACGCGCATTCTGGGAGGGGGCGCGCAATGCGAAACCTTGGAGGCAGAATGCTGACGAACCCTTGATCGCCTCTGGGTGTCTACTACTACTACTACTACTACTACTACTACTACTACTACTACTACTACTACTACTACTACTACTACTACTGCTACTACTGCTACTACTACTACTACTTCTACTACTACTACTACTACTACTACATGGGGGCGACCAACGCGTGCAATCGAGGGGGCCTGCATCGAGAAACCAAAAGCTGAAACTGTGCCCACCTGGCCCGCTTTGCAGTGGGAGACCAGCCTCTGGAAGAAGCAGGTGTAGTTGAAGAGGGAGCTCAAGGGCTGCTCAATGACCCAGAAAATATCGATCAACTGGCACAGCAGGCCTTAGTAGACTTGGCTCGCGCAGCCCCCATTCCTCTACCCTGCCCTAGCCCCTGCGCCAGCCTAGCAATCGAATGGCTCATCTTAGAGAGCAGCGGCCTCAGGGGGGCCAAGAGGCAAGTATACTGTTTAAAAACTGGTTTAAAATTATGTTGGGGGAACAGATAAAACAATGATTTTCCCCAGCGCTGTAGCGCGCCTAAGACAACAAAAGGGGGGCGGGGCAAAAGTGTTGCCCCGTTTCTGCGTTGATAAGGCGATGTTGAAAGCAGAACCAGCGGGTGCACTCCATCAGCCCCGCCTTGTGTGGAGCTTCACTGGGAGCCCAAGGAGCTAGACATGGAGCCACGGCTCCAGACCGGCCCTGACCTCTCGAAGACGATCCACTTACCCTCCAAGAAACCCGGCGCCTTGCCATGACATGTTGTGCGGTGTTGTGTTCTGCACAGCTGTGCGATGCCACGTTTTGCGTTGCAGCGCTTTGCGATACCATGCTTCACTGCGCAATGCCACGCCGTGCTATGGCATGATACGCTCTGCCGTGCTCTTCTACGCCATGCCATGCTGTGCCCTACCATGCATCGCATACCCTCTCGCGATCATTGCCCTGCTTGACGTCCAACTGTGCGAATAAAAAAGAGATCTACGCCGTGGGAAGGGATGGGAGGAAGGGATAGGACGTCAGATATGACGCGAGCGCACCCAGCTTGCCCCCCCCCCCCCTCCTCCTCCCCCCCTCCCTGCCCGTCCCCTCCCCCCCTCCCCCCCCCCCCGTGCCCCCCTCCCCCACAACCCCTCCTTTTCCTCCTCCCGATGGTGGGCCCAGACGGCAGAAAGCACAGAAGACGGCACAGAAAGCTCCAAAGTCGCCTCGAGGCGACTCAAGGCAGCCCAGAGAGCTCCAGCAGCTCCTGACGAGCGAGGATCGAGGAGCTCCTCCTCCTCCTCCCTCCTCCTCCTCCTTCGTCCTCCTCCCTCCTCCTCCTCCTCCTCCTCCTCCTCCTCCTCCTCCTCCCAGGAGGACCGCAGAGCGGCCCGCGCGAGCCGACATTCTCGAGCCCCCTTCGCCCACTGACGGCCCCCGAGGCCGCGAGCGGGCCCCCGAGGATTTCCCCAGGAGGGCCAGGAATCGGCGGTGGACAAACCTCCCTTTAGTAAACATCCTCTTAGTGAAAAGCGCCTGGGACCGAAACCGACGGACCTGGACCCGCAAAAACGACGGCCGCGACGCCCTCTCGCGAACCGAAAACGGCCAATTCCTTAATCGACGTGTCAGGGTAGGAGGTCTATCCACCTCCTAAGGAAGGGCCCCGAAGACGTCCAGGAGCAGGCCCCAAGAGGCTCTGGCCAGGCCCCCTGGAGGCTGCAGAGACACCTCCAACGGGGCACCCGCAGGGCCTCCCAACAGATCCCAGCTGGCACGCCCAGGGGGCCTGTGACCTGCAACCTCGGCGCAGCGGCAGAACACGCCGAACGCCAAATAGACGCACATACATCAACACCGACATACGTCTACGTCTAAGAGTATAGGTATGTGTGTCTGTATGTGTGAATGTATGGATGGATGCATGGACGAATGAATGTATGGATGTATGTCTGTATGTATGCCTGTCTGCCTGTATGCTTGCTTGTTTGTGTGTATACATATAAACACACATATACACATGACTACGTATACTATCCGCCAATCGCCGAGAAGGAGGTTGGGGTGGAGGGGTGGAACAAGCGACGGGACAACCATTGGGGCAAGCGTCCCCATCCATCGAACAAAACCTTAATCGGTCTCACATTCGACTGGCCGCACTATCTGCACACTGGCCCGACTGTCAATAGAGTGTCGATATATCGGAAGATCGAGCGATACATAGATGTCGCGATCGCCCTCCCCATCTATCGATTTCCCCATCGATCGATATCATTATACACCTAGGTGTCCCGATATACAGGCCCAACTTTATGTATACCTACCCATGTTCTGTTCCACCGATCGCACTGCCAAACCCACTATCGATGTATTTACAGGTTTCACGATCTAACGATACTACTACCTACACCATCTATCCACCAAGCGTCCTCACCATCTGTTTACTGACCTCGCTATTAAGACGACCTGTCGATGACCTGTCGATGGTCAATCATCGGAGCAACCATCGGGACAAGCATCGGGAAAACCATCAGGAGAACCATCGGGACAACCCTCGGGACAACCATCGGAACAGTTCGGAACAACCCTCGGACAACAATCGGGACAATCATCGGGAAAACCACCGAGACGAACACCGGGAGCACCATCGGGGCAACCAGCGGGGCAACCATCAAGACGACCATCGGGAAAACCGTCGGGGCAAGATGTGGGGGGGCGAAGATGTGGTGGAGAAGGAATGGAAAGGGGTCACGAAGATACGTTCATGCGGGCTGGTGGTTGCTGTCCGCTAAGCTGGCGGCATGCCAAGACAATGCGGACCGCCTGAAGGTTGGCGCTGGTGACTTTCTCCATCTGGTGGTACCCTTGCCACTTGTCAGCAGAGCGTCCATACGTATGCCGGCTCATCCAAACCTGGCGCGCACCGACATTGCCCCTGCGCGCTTAACACGTATGTGCGTGCTGGTTCCATCCCTGACTTCCCACCTACCCCGTTGCCTTGCCTTCCCGCCATTGCCTCCCCGCTCGCTGTCGCTGGCATATTCTGACGTTTCAGCATCTACTGTTCCAGCGCTGCGCCCAGGTGCTGCAGTCCGGAGCGAACCAAATAAACCCCTTCGGCGACGTGAAGAGCAAGTCAACCAGCATCATGCGGAAGCCCTGCCAAACATAAATCCGAACAAACCATAAATCGGCGGCGGCTGCGACGACAGAGACGACGTTTCCGTTGACGCGACGACGAAGACAAAGACGTCGACACGGCTATGGCGACAGCGATGCGACAACGATGCCGTCGACGAAAGGACGAAAAAGGGTACTCAAGGACATTGAAATTACCACTGGCGACAAGTCAGCTCAAACAACAAGACCCTGCAACCGTTCAAGCGGGCGCGCTTTCAGACTGACTTGAGACGCCTGCGCCCAACCCTGATCCCTGGCACTTCACTTCAAAGCACTGCTGCCACTGCCCCGCAAACGGCCCGCAAATGAGGACTTAAGAGCACGCTGCCTGGGGGCTGAGCATGTCGTGTGTCTCGCTGTACTCCGCGTCGATGCACCTGGCCTTCAAGCCCATGCGCAAGCATTCTTTGGTGATCCACCCTGTGGGATGTTTATTCACGTTCAATGTCCAATGCACAAAAATACCCCAGTTGGGGCAGGACACTTGTTCCCGCTTGCGATATGTGGGGCCGCGGTTGGGGACAACGACGCGACGCGATATGGTCCAATGCGACGCAATACCATATGGGCCAACGATGGGGGCCAACAGCAAGGGCCATCGATTGGGGTCCGAGAGGGCCAATGATGGGCCACTGGTATTCAGTATTGGGGGTCAACCAGTGGGGGCCAGCGATGGGCCACCGATCTCGGGGGCCAAATATTGGGGCCAACAATGCGGGCCCTCATCGGGCGCTGGAAGCAAAACACATTCGCGCACAAGCATACCTGCCCCACTGCCTTTCCACCAAAGCGGGCTTCCCCCCTCTGCATCTAACTCCACCTTCCCCCCCCCCCACCCTCTCCCCATTCTTCCCTCCCCCACCGCCTGCCCCATCACCTCATCCACCTCCTCCTCATCCTTGTTTGCCCTTGTCCTCTACCCTGCTTCGCTCCCGTGCTCAGAGCTCACTCACCCCTGCCCCCTCGCCCAAGATAGTTTCCAGCTGGCTGGCCTTTGCCAGCGCAGACCTCATTGCAGTGCACGAAAGCCTCAGCAGGCCCGTTCGTCACGACATCCTTCCTGATAGCAAGCAACTGCACTATCATGTCTGGTAAATTGTTGCAAAGACCTCCAAACTCTGGGAAAGCTGACAGGATCGAGCGCGCGGCAACAGTAGTGCATGGATTCCCTGGGATGAAGACGCGGTTGATCTCGTCTTTGGCGTCGGCGACCTGGGCGCGCCCCGGCACAAGCACTGATAAACGCAATTTAAAACAAATCGAGACCTAGGTCCTCGAACGACCAGATGCTTTCCAATCGCAAGGTCGTTTCTTGAACGATCCTGGGCCATGGCAAACGTTCAAAACCTTGAACGCCCATACTGGGGTCGCCACTGGCACCTGGCACCACGTCGACGACCCACGAACCTACCGTGCGATTACAAACCACCCAGCGAAGGCTGCCCCAACGAAAAGTTAGGGAACGCAATAAGACATGATAAGACCCTTCCCCAGGGCAGTCAAGCAGAGTCGGGGCGCGTTCATAATAGGGGGGGCGAGCAGCAGCGCTGGCATCAGGGGCTGAAGGATTTGGAGCTATGATGGAGAAGGCCGGGCAGCAGCAGGACGAAAAGCGGAGGGGCACTGAGGGAAGGGAACAGCATATTATGATGTCTGATGGCTGAAACCCCCAGCCCGACATGACATGCACAGTCCCGCCTGCGCCCAGCACGCTGCTGAGCGCCCTAATCATCGATTACGATCACCAGGTCAGAACCACAAGTCGTCGGGCTCATCCAAGCAGAAGACCTGGAAGAGGAGCCGCAAGCCATTGGGCTCATCCGATCAGAGGCTGGGGAAGAGGAACCACAAGTCGTCGGGCTCATCCGATCAGAGGCTCTGGAACTGGAGCTGCAAGTCCTTGGGCTCATCTGATCAAAGGCTGAGGAAACGGAACCACAAGACGTCGGGCTCGCATGATCAGGGGCTGCACGAGAGGAACCACAAGCCATCGGTCTGGAGGCCCATCTGAGCTTCATCGTCCAGATCCCTGGCTTGACCAACCTGGGCTTAGGCTTTGCCTTCCTCCTCCTCGTTGGCTGATTGAAAACCGTTGGCGACCATATGCTCTCCTCAGCTGCTTGGCGACCATGCTTGGCGACCATGTGTTGGAGCTGCTTGGCGACCATGTGTTGACGCTGCTCTTGAACTTCTACTGGATATACTTGATCATGGAGTGTTGCCGCTGAAAATAAATCTGCGCCGCAATCAGCGTAAGGAATGAGAGCCAAACCACATAGAAGCTCCATGGCGTCCCTGGGACCCCCTCCTGGACAAGAACCCTAAAGCAACCTCGGCCGACGCCCCAGAGCCGAGGGCTACAGACAGAGGAAAGCCTTTGGCAAGTTATGGGTGCAGGAGGGAAACGTTGACAAGCACACGCGAATTGATGGTGGGGGACCTTCTGGGGGGGGGGCCAGAGGAGCCCAGGGATCCTTTAGGGTCATGTTGCGTCGCTATAGAGTAGAGATGACGCAATCACAAAATAAACAAAGGCTGATACGATGAGATGGATGGGCTGGGCCTATATGGCATTGGAAATGCCAGAATTTGGCATGAGTGGGCACCCAAGGGGGAACGGTTCAGGGCGACCGAAAAACTTGCTCCCACTCTCTGGCACAGGCTGGCCTCTCTCGCGGGCCTGGACATTTGCGGGGGGGGGGGGGGGGGGGGGGGGGGGGGGGGTGCATGGAGTTCTCGGCTGGCTTCCTGGGGTCCCCTGAAGAAACGCTGAGTAAGAATATGAAAGGCGAGGTGGTATTGTCGATCAGGGCAACTGCGAGGACCTCAAACCCACGGAGAAGATCATCAGGCTTCATCTCGTTCAAGGGCTTGCGGAGGCCTTGGTTCGGCAAAAAGCTGGCAGGGTGCATGTGCTGCGCAGCCGCGAACCTGTCCCTGTTCGCCACGTCCAATTCGTCGGCAGAAGACATCTCCACGTCCTCAACGACGACGACGACGACGACCTCTGCTGATCACGAGTGCAACTGCCATTCCTTCAACACTCCTCCTGATTCCTTTCCAATCACAATCAGAACGCAACAACCAGAATGTGGACCAAGAACATGAGCCCCCCCCGCTAAAGGCTCAGGGCCCCTCACCCCGAGAGACACCAGATACGTCAGAACGAAAACCTTTCCAAACACGAACATGGAGAACAGACGTGGACACTTGAAAACTAAAGTGGCTCGCATCCTGCATGCCAGCTGCATCCCCACATAGCCTGAGTGCATAAGGGATGGATGCGAAGTGCGTTGCCCCAAGCAGCCCGCTGTCCTCGTAAAACTCGCTGAAGTCGGATCTCGGGGAACTCACGGGGGTTGCTCCAGCTGGTGAGGCGAGCGAAGAGGTGCTGGGGTTCGAAACCTGGTCGGCCATGTCATCGTCGACCTCGCTGTTGGCGACGATGGCGGGGGCAGGGTCTGCGACAATGTCTGGCAGCCATTGATGAAGGCGACGGGGGCGGGTGGCAAGAGGATAAGCAAACTCATGAGCAAGTAAATGGGTGGTAGGGCTGGGAGAGGGCGCGGAGGAGGCCAAGCGGGGAAGATGGAAGAAGGATCAGGAGTAGACGCAAGCATTGCGGCGCGAGTGCGAGCGGGGGCATATGCAGGAGCAGAACGACTGGCAGTAGCAGTAAGATCAGGATGTGCCCTCGTTCCTTTTCGGCCAACGCTGCCCTTCTCCCCCCCCCGCCCCAATCAAAAACGGTCATGCAATCAAGACTCATGCAAGCTCGCGGTGCACAGCTGAAGGCCAAGCGTAACACATGCCAACACATGGGCCCGAAAGGCGGGGATGCAAGGGCGCCTTGAGAATTGCAAGGTTACGCCATCCTTTCAATGAGTTTCGAATTTAAAGGCGCAGAAGAAAGGATGCAAGGCCCCCCAGAATCCCAGCGACAGTTCGAAGATGCAAGGATGCAAGGGTGGGGGCCAGGGGGGCCTAGATGGAGTAGTGGGACTGCCCCCAACACGAATGTAAGGCAAGAAGGTAACGATCGCTTAAGGACACAAAGAAAAACGCGTAAGGACACCAGGAAAACTGACGCTTAAGGGCACAGAGAAACCGGACGCTTAAGGGCGCGAGGAAAGCGGACGCTTAAGGACGCGATGAAAGCACCCAACCAGCGGCGTCCTTCATCCGAGGCATCCGAGTGCATAGTATGGTCCTGTTCGCCGAGCTCATGGAACTGGCGCTGCTCGTAGCTGCTCGCAGCCATGAAAGCACCTGGCGCCCAGGCACCCCGAGGGCATCCCAACTCTTCAAATCCTCAGAGCGCACATCCATACATACGCACGCACGCCCCACGCAACCGCCAATAGATCTGAGCATCTATGTATATATATATATGTACATATATATCTCATATTGATGCACATGTATTTCTATATGTATATATATATGTATGGTCTGCGCTTGTGAGCGTATGCCATACATACAGATATATACGCACACTAATGTCTAAGCAGGCTTAACCGTTCATCTACAACATATACATTTGTATGTGTAAACGCGCATGTGCTTATATGCACATGTATGTCAAATTTACATATACATATGTATGTATGTGTATATATATATATATGTTTGTTGTTTTATATGTGTATACATATATATATGTGTGTGTAAACATGTTCTGTCTCATGTTCAAACTCTATCTTGAAAAAATACCATTAAACAAACAATGTAAATCTCGTAAAAAAACATTGAAATCTTCTGACTATAGCAGTCCAACTTGGGAACACAAGCATTGAAACTCAAAAATTTCACCACCCACCCTGAAGATCTGAGCGCGCGGAAAAAAGGAAATCGCCCAAGCGAGAACCACGCGACGCGAAAAGGTTTCGCGCAACGCTGCCCTGGGCAGGGAAAACACGTTGCGTAGTGGAAACGCAGCAGAAGCATTGGAACAAAGAGTTCTGGGCTGACACTTGCTGCCCTGGACCAGCGCTTGGCGGATCACACCACTAGAGCCCACAGCGCACGCAAACTGTCCGCGCTAGTGGGGGCGCGCGAAATTGCAGGGCCCGCGTCTGAAGAGCAATCGCGCTATATGAAAAAAGGCTGGCTGAACGAAACGGCAATGTACTTGCAGACTTCCAAGTTCCCAAGCAAGGCGCGCAACGCGGAAAACAGTGAAAACACATGGAAAACAGTGGGAAAACAAATGCGTTATATTTCCACTGTTTTCCCCATGTTTTCCCTGTGTATTCCCATGTTTTCCCCCTGTGGGCGTGGCGTGGTGGAAAACATGGGAAAACGCAGGGAAAACATAGGGAAAACAGTGGTGGAACCACCCATGTGTTTTCCCTGTGTTTTCCCCGTCGTGTCCAATGTTTTCCGTTTTGCGCGCGCTGCCTGAAAACTTCAAACGTTGTTCTGGGTTGCCCCTGAGCGAGCCTGCAACCAGTTCGGTTGGCACCTTTGTGGTGCGATTGGCTTTGAGCTGGCCAGCTGGCAGCCCATCACTCTTTCGCCTCGCGTCTGCGCGAGAAAACAACTCTGGACCACGCGTTTCAACGAAGCCCATGCTCCTCCCTGGATTCAGCTGGGTTTCGCTGCGTTTCGCTGCAGTGCTGTGCGAGCGCCACCACGCGCGCGATCATGTGTTTTTCCTATGTTTTCTATATTTATATATATATGTATATGTATATATATAATGTGTGTATGTATGTATATATGTATATATATATATATATACACGCATATATATATATATATATATATATATATACACATGTATGGTGGTAGTTTAGAAATGCAGGGTGTTATTACGTTGTAGAAATGATAATAAGGTGTTGGTATTTTAGTGCGTGTGTATACATGTATGTACGAATGTATGATACTGATATATACATAAGTAGATATACATATATAAATACATACATACATACATACATACATACATATTTAAATAAAATTTGGGATGCGCCAGCGTGCTGCATCTTGGTAGTGTTGCATGGATCTACACAAGATTGCGCACATGGTGCGACGTTCGAAGCATCGGATAAACAAAAGAAATGCTTGGAACCGTTGGCGCACATGCCGCACATGTATGCAACAAGCAAATGTTTGTGCATCGCTGGATACATGCATTGAGCAGCGCGTACGCACGCAACCCACACACATACAATCATGGTCGCCACGTCGAACGCGGCGCGAACCTGCTGCATGCAAGGCAGGGTGGATGGGGGGGCTGGGGGGGGAGGGGGCCGGGGAGGGGTGCGCGCCAGGGGTGGATTTAGGATGGGCGGGGGAGGGGGGGGGTGTATGTATATGCATATGTATGCGTGTATGAACATATATATATATAGAGAGATGCATATATCGATACATACATGCACACGTATAAACATATGACACATATATTGATTTGCCGTTCATACACACCTATATATATATATATATATATATATATATATATTGGAATGTGGCGGGGGAAAAAGGGGTGGAAGGGAGGGGGCGTGGGCAGGGGCGGCGGCAGGCTCGGCGCGGCGCCTGGCGCCTGCAGCAGCGGACCGAAGGCAGCGCCAATCGCGGCGAACGCCAATCGATCCTGCGGCGCGGGCTGGAGGAAGAAAGGCCAGGGAGAGTCTGAGAGGCTGCCCAGAAAGGCCAGGAGACTGCCCAGAGGGCCAGAGGGGTTCTGTTCGACCAGGTCGAACATCCGATGTTGGTGGGCCCTGCCAAGACTTCAAGACGAACATAGCCCATGGGCCCAACGTCGGATGTCCGACCTGGTTGAACATAGGGGGCCTGGGCCCAACATAAGATGTTCGACCTTAGCCCCTGGGCCCAAGATCGGATGTTTCGAGTTTCGAACGTAGCCCCTGGGCCCAATATCGGATTTTCGACCCGGTCGAATCATGGCCCCTGGGCCCAGGCGGCCCAGGGGCTAGGGGCTCGACCAGGTCGAACGTCCGAGCTTGGGCCCAGGCCCTAAAAGGCTCATGTCTAAAATTTGTTTTCAAAAAATAGTTTGGGGGGACAATTAAAACATGGTTTTTCCCGGCGCTGTAGCGCGCCTATAGAAAACAACATGGGGGCGGGGCCAACTAGGTCGCTGAAAACGCCCCTGCGACCGCCCTGGCGCCCCGCGTGCAAGGGCAGGTCACGCCTGCCACGCCCGCTGATCGATGTTATACAATGGGGGCGATGTTTAACTCAAAACCCCAACGGCAAACACCCAATGTCAAAATCCATTCTCTGATCGAAAGACGGGGACATCCCAATGTGGATATGCGACATCGAATGCAGAACTGCCAATCATGTGGATATGCGACACTGAGTGCAAAAATGCCAAGAGCCAACGCGCGCGCGCGCGCGCGCGCGCGCGCGCGCAATGTAAAAAATCCTTCTCTTATCGGAGGGCGAACGCATCCCAATGTGGATATGCGACACTGTATACACAAATGCCAATCGCCAACGCGCGCGCGCTGGCTGATTGACTGTTTATACCATGGGAGCCATGTTGAACTCCAAAACCCAATGGCGAAAACCCAATGTAAACATTCATTCTCTGATCGGAAGACGGGAACTTCCTCATGTGGGTATGCGACACTGTATACACAAATGCCAATCGCCAACGCGCCGCCGCGCGCGCGGCGGCGCCGCCGCACGCGCGGCGGCGGCATGCCGCTGATAGATTTTTATACAACGGGAGCCATGTTGAACTCCAAAACCCAATGGCGAAAACCCAATGTAAAAATTCATTCTGGGATCGGAAGACGGGAACTTCCTCATGTGGAAATGCGACACTGTCTACACAAATGCCAATCGCCAACGCGCGCGCGCGCGCGCGCGCGCGCGCGCGGCGGCATGCCGCTGATAGATTCTTATATAATGGGAGCCATGTTGAACTCCAAAACCCAATGGCGAAAACCCAATGTAAAAATTCATTCTCTGATCGGAAGATGGGAACTTCCTCGTTTGGATACGCGACACTGTCTACACAAATGCCAATCGCCAGCGCGCGCGCGGCGGCGGCGGCACGCTGGCTGATTGAAAACGTGAGCCATGTTGAACTCCAGAACCCAATGGCGAAAACCCAATGTAAAAATCCATTCTGGGATCGGAAAACGGGAACTCCCCCATGTGGATATGCGACGCTGTATACACAAATGCCAATCGCCAACGCGCGCGCGCGCGCGCGCGCGCGCGCGGCGGCACGCTGGCTGATTGATTTCTATACAATGGGAGCCATGTTGAACTCCAAAACCCAATGGTGAAAACCCAATGTACAAATTCATTCTCTGATCGGAAGACGGGAACTTCCTCATGTGGATATGAGACACTGCATGCACAAATGCCAATCGCAAACGCGCGCGCGCGCGCGCGGCGGCACGCTGGCTGATTGATTCTATACAATGGGAGCCATGTTGAACTCCAAAATCCAATGGTGAAAACCCAATGCAAAAATTCATTCTCTGATCGGAAGACGGGAACTTCCTCATGTGGAAATGCGACACTGTCTACACAAATGCCAATCGCCAACGCGCGCGCGCGCGCGCGCGCGCTGCGCGCGCGCGCGCGCGCGCGCGCGCGCACGCTGGCTGATTGATTTCTATACAATGGGAGCCATGTTGAACTCCAAAACCCAATGGTGAAAACCCAATGTAAAAATTCATTCTCTGATCGGAAGATGGGAACTTCCTCGTTTGGATACGCGACACTGTCTACACAAAATCGCCAACGCGCGCGCGCGCGGCGGCATCCTATACAACGGGAGCCACTCCAAAACCCAATGGCGAAAACCCAATGTAAAAATAATTCTCTGATCGGAAGACGCGTGGATACGCGACGCAAAATGCCAATCGCCAACGCGCGCGCGGCGGCGGCATGCCGCTGATAGATTTCGGGAGCCATGTTGAACTCCAAAACCCAATGCGAAAACCCAATGTAAAAATTCATGATCGGAAGACGGGAACTTCCTCATGTGGATATGCGACGCTGATACGCAAATGGCCAACGCGCGCGCGGCGCGCGACGCCATGTTGAACTCGCGCCCAATGGTGAAAACCCAAGCGCGCGCTCACGCTGCCAATGGCGATTGATTTCTATACAATGGGAGCCATGTTGAACTCCAAAACCCAATGTTGAAAACCCAATGTAAAAATTCATTCTCTGATCGGAAGACGGGAACTTCCTCATGTGGATATGCGACGCTGTATACACAAATGCCAATCGCCAACGCGCGCGCGCGCGCGCGGCACGCTGGCTGGTTGATTTCTATACAATGGGAGCCATGTTGAACTCCAAAACCCAATGGTGAAAACCCAATGTAAAAATTCATTCTCTGATCGGAAGACGGGAACTTCCTCATGTGGATATGCGACGCTGTATACGCAAATGCCAATCGCCAACGCGCGCGCGCGCGCGGCGGCACGCTGGCTGATTGATTTCTATACAATGGGAGCCATGTTGAACTCCAAAACCCAATGGTGAAAACCCAATGTAAAAATTCATTCTCTGATCGGAAGATGGGAACTTCCTCATGTGGATATGCGACGCTGTATACACAAATGCAAATTGCCGCCGCGCGCGCGCGCGCGGCGGCACGCTGGCTGATTGATTTCTATACAACGTGACCCATGTTGAACTCCAAAACCCAATGGCGGAAACCCAAGGTAAAAATTCATTCTCTGATCGGAAGACGGGAACATCCTCATGTGGATATGCTACACTGAAATGCACGAACGCCAATCGCCAACACGCGCGCGCGGCGGCTGCATGCCGCTGATACAACAGGGGCGAGGTCGAACTCCAAAATCCAACGGCGAAAGCCCAATCCCCGTGTGGACATGCGGCACTGAATGACGCGCGGCCCAAGCATGCATGCATATTGTATATCAGGCGAGCGATGTTGAATTCCAAAACCCAATGGCGAAAACCCAATGTAAACATTCGTTTGGCACTTTCCCTGGTGCCGAGGTGTATACAAGAGGCATTGATCGGCACCCATGGAATTGTTTCCCAGGGGGGACAGATAAATAATGGCAGTCGGGATCCAGGGAGGGGGAGACGGGGGGGGGCAGTTCATATTTTTTTTTTTATTATAAAAAAAAACTGGATTTGGACATTATGTTCGACCAGGTCGAACACCCGATGTTGGGCCCAGGGGCTTTGTTCGACCAGGTCGAACATCCGATCCGAACACGGCCCCTGGGTCCAAGGTCGGATGTTCGACCCATTCGAACATAGCCCACATCGAAGTACCTGACCCATCTGACATGGGCGTCCGCCGCTCCACGCATAATGCGCAGTGACGCCGTGCATCCCACCAGTCCTCTGGGCGCGTGTGGTTTAGCGCGCTTCCTCTTCTACCCCTCCGCCTTCCCCTTCTTGGACCTGGGCGGGCCTTCGACCGATTCTTCATCTTTTTGGAATGGGTCAGCGCGCCGCGGGCAGTTGGAGCATCCAGGATGGCCTAAGATGGCCAAAAGAGGGCCTCAGAGAGCCCAAGATGACCCCCTCCCCTGGACCTGGACGGGCCTTCGACCGATTCTTTATTTTTTAATATAGGTCAGCGCGCCGCGGGCACTTGGAGCGTCCAAGGTGGTCTAAGATGGCCCAGCGAGGCCCTCAGAGAGCCCCGGGTGACCCCCTCCCTTGGACCTGGGCGAGCCTTCGACCGATTTTTTTTTTTTTTTTTTTTTTTTTTTTTTTTTTTTTTTTTTTTTTTTTTTTTTTTTTTTTTTTTTTTTTTTTTTTTTTTTTATTATGACCCCCTCCCCTGGGCCTGGACGGGCCTCCGACCGATTCTTATTTTTCTTGCAAGAGGTCAGCGCGCCGCGGGCAGTTGAGCGTCCAGGATGGCCCAGGATGTCCCAAAGAGGCGGTTTGAGAGCCCAAACCTCCCCTGGAATGGGCTGGCCTTCGACCGAGTCTCAATTTTTTCAAGAGTAGGTCAGCGTGCCACAGGCAGCGGGCAGTTGGAGCGTCCAAGGTGGCCTAATATGGCCCAAAGAGGGCCTCGGAGAGCCCGCGATGACCCCCTCCCCTGGACCTGGGCGGACCTTCGACCGATTCTTCATTTTTTCTAGATTTTTTATCAATAGGTCTGCGTGCCAAAGCCTGGGCCCAACATTGGAGATACGAGGCCCAGTCGAACATAGCCCCTGGGCCCAAGATCGGATGTTCGATCCAATCGAAAACTGCCCCTGGGGCCAACATCGGGCGTTCGACCGGGCCAGAAGGAGAGAAGCCAGAGCCTCTTCAGAACGTTCCCATCATGATAAATTGATGAGGGTGATCTATCTGGCTGTTGGCTCTCTTGGGGCCCTTTTGGGGCCCTCTCAGAGCCCTCCGAGGGGCCCAAGAGCGGCCCATAACATATACGGTGGGCGCATTTCCAAACATAAAGCACGGTGAAACTATCCCGAAATTGGCGAACCCGAGCGCTCATCGCCTGGGATATTAGGAGCCTTTTCGCCGACTGTAGACCTGCTCTGCGATGGGGGCCATCAGACATGGGCGTGGGGGGGTGTGGGGGGGGGGGGACGAAGATGAGAGCGGGGGAATGGAGGCTGCGCCTCCTCCTCCTCCTCCTCCTGCCTCCTCCTCTTGCCCTTCCACATCCATGATCATTATGCCTTATGATGCTTTCACTTTGGGGTGCGATTGCGCTTTCTTTTTGTCCTGCATGCGCCTGCTGCGCAAGCCCAGGGCGCCTCCAGCCCTGGCCTCGCATGCGTCGAGCGGGGGATGCGCCTGCCGCGCAAGCCCAGAGCGCCTCTGGCCTCGCATGCGTCGAGGCGTCGAGCGGGGGCATCAGGGGGGCAGCGACCGATCGCCTGGCTAGCTTCGCGCCCCCAGGCCCCAAAAAAACATGGCATCGTCGAAGGCTGGCCGACGAGTGCCCCAGGCTCCTCCAGGGCGCCACCTGCCTCGCATCGTGCAAAGTGCCCTCCAAGCAAGGGCTTCTGCGCAGGAGCCCAGGGGGCGATCGCCTAGCTAGCTTCGCGCCCCCTGGCCCCCAAAAACATGGAATCGTCGAGGGCCCGCCAACGAGTGCCCCAAGCTCAACTCCTCCCCCATCCTTGCCCCCTGGCCCACCCCTGCAATGTGCCACCTTATCTCCCCCTCCTCCGTGACGAGCAAGCAGCGCTAAGCGCATCAGCCGATGCAGAGCGGGAGACGGACGGCGGGAGACCGCAATCCTTCCGCTCAAGAATGAGGCAGGCCATGCCTGTCGAGCCAATCCCTCATTTCGGGTAACTCCGCGACGCCAGGCTTAAATTTAAGGTGCGCGGCCCTTGTGGCATAATTGGCAGCTTTGCTGTGCCAGACAGCCAAAAAAGCGATGGGCTCATATGCGCCAAGATTGCGCATCTGAGCTCGCCCTAAATTACGACTCCCCACGCATTTCCCGTGGAGATCCTGGCATGGGCACTTGAGCTTGACGCGCGTGTACGATTGAACTGGGCCATCATGTTCCTCTTTATAGAACTGAAGGCCACCAACAACTTGAGCAAAAAAACCATCTGGAATAACAAATGCGGGCTCAGGCGCGGCGTCGCCGTGAATGTCTGAATCGCTGCCTGGATCGGCAACGTCAGGCGCGCCAGCGCCGTCGCCATGAATGTCTGAGTCGCTGCCTGAAGACTCACTAGAGGCAGATGGCGATGAGGCTGCGACCTTGGCCTTGGCTGCAGCCTTCTTGGCTCCAGCTTTGGCCTTGGCCCCAGCCGCTGCCTTGGCTGGGGCTGCCTCAGGTGCCCCGGCAGGCGCCGCGCCAGCAGCGCATGGCGGCGCCACCGCCGGCGGCGCTGGCAGCGGCAGCAGGGCGGGCGGCTGCGGCAGGGCCATCTCATCGTCTGTGGCGATGGCGCTGCTGTTGCCGTCGACGTCGTCCTCTTGGGCATCGGGGTGGCTGGCCCACCTCTTCCTTTCCACCCTGGGCCTTCTCTCCGCACCCCTCGTTCTCTCCTTTTTACTCCTCCTCCTCCTACTCCTTACCACCCCTCCCCTTGCTCCTCCATCCTCTTCCTCGACCTACCTTTCTCTTCCTCTCCCTCCCTCCAGTCTAACCCGCTGGTCCATCAATGCAAGGCCCGCACCATCACCTACAAGAGGCGCGTCATCATCATCCAGGGCCAAGCGCATGTCCGTCTCCTTCCCCTTTGCGATATTGGTGAGGAAACGCGTGTACCCCTTCGCCCCTGCGTTTGTCACTACATTGTTGGGGCGAGAAGCAGCTAAAATTGCCAAATAGTACCCTTTACTTTGGCCGACTGCCAACCGCGTTAATCCACGATCTCTCAACTCACCCAAACAAATACAACATCGCAAGTATGTAAGAGACGCTGGTGTCCGAGCTGACTTGAAGGTTTTGTCATCCTGCCAATTCTCAATAGCAAGTTCATGCGGGGCTGTCCGCTTCCCAGGTCGCCACCCTAGAGAGTAAGCGTGCTCAACCACCAACAACTCTGGGCAGCCGTCGTCCAGTGGCCCAACAGTGATCTCAATCGGGCGTGGGTTCTCCAAGCATATGCACCCCTCCAGGTCGCTCACGCTGTGGTTCCATATCCTCAGACTGGCTATTGTTTTTTTTGGCAGGCAATGGAAAACCCCACAACTGGGAATACCAAAACTGATCTCTCTGAGAGGGCGGCTTTTTTGAAAAACGCCCCTCTCCGTCAACTTTGGTGGTCCCAAGTCAAGTGCCAGAGGCGCTTTCCCTAAACAGTGATGGGTCGAAGGGATAATCAACCCCCCTCGCATAATCAACCCCGCCCCTCCCCTTCAAATCCGTCCGCTTGAACCCCATCCACCTCCACCCCGTTCAATTCAACCCATCGTTGGCCTACGTTGCATCGCACTGTTGCCCCCCTCCTTGCCCTCCCCCGCCCTCCCCCCACCCATCGCGCGACAAGGAACATAGGTTTAAAGTCTTCTGCTGAACCAGTGTAATGTTTTACCGCTTGCTGGCCACCGCTAACCTTCCACTGGCGTTCGCCCCGCTGGCTTCGCAGACCCTTCGAAAGCGCCCCTGCCCCTCCCCCGTCCTAACTCGACAGGGGAAGGGTAGTGGGTGGGAAATAATCAAAACAAATGGGCCGCCATTGCCTGAGCAGACTTCGCATGGCAGTGAAGTCTGCGAGCTTCAGGATGTCCATGGCACATGGATCCGAAAACGCATGCACCTCGATACGACCTCCATTTCTCATGTGATCAGAGTCGCCCCAAACCTCATACTGCTGCGCGAGCGCTCGAACCTGTTCAGACTGCGGGCTGGGCCTCCATTGCCGCGACTTGGTGGACACCCACTTCCGATTCGCAGACATGATCTCCAACGGCTGGAATATTAGAAAGCCTGCCCCAGGACCATGCACTGGCAACGTATAGAAACAACCTTCGCGGATTATATGACGCAGATATTCAGCTCGAAATTTTGACTGCGACAGCCCGCCTGGTCCTACCGGCTTGTCCTTGGGGTAACTGTCCTGGAAAGAAGACGGCATCAAATGCCCCCAATCCACTATGGATTCATCATCTGTTCTGTAGACCTTCATCTTGAACTCTTTCCAGGGAATCTTGGCTGGCCTCAAGACTCTGTTTTTCAGGGGCGGCCGCACCACGACCGATTTGTGGGCGTACCAGGCAGACTTGAACACGTCCTCGCCATTTGGCATATGGTTGACAACATCGAACGCAAATTTTAGATTCCCTTCCAACGACATCGAAGCGGATATCCAAGGTATAGAAGCATGATGTGCCCTCTCCCGCTCACTATGCACTGATCTGTGGACTCCCTCAAGGCGGCTCTCGTCCAGACAATGGCTGATCGCCAATGCTCGTACCTCGCGGTGCAGCGCTGGGTGGCATGGCTCTCCGGCAATCAGGTCCTCCAAGTGCGCCCGCAGCGGCTGTCCTCAGGGACAGGCCACCTCCACCGCCACCGCGTCCTCTTTCCCCCCCCCCCATCCTCCTCTTCCTCCCCCTCATCCTGTAAGATTGTTCTGGGGTCAAGGAGACTGAGAGGACCAGGGAGGTTCATAGCTGAAAGCTGAAGGCTGAAGGCTCGCTAAAGATGGCCAGTCCCCAAGCCCCAAGCCCCGAGAAACTCCCAAACGCCCCCCTCCTCCTCCTCCTCCTCCCATTGCTCCCCCTCCTCCTGCACCTGCCTCCTCCTCCTCTCCCCTTGCCCCCCCCCCTCGTTTTCAGCTTCGTCGTCTTGGGGGTCGGCGGCGGCGGCGCTGGCCGCGAGGCCTTCGCAATCATCCAGAAGAGAGAACCCTGCGGGGACCACCCAGACAATGGGGCCCCAGGAGGAAGGAGGTGGGCGGTTTTCGGCCACAGCCTATCGGCCCAGGGTTCCTCGTCGTCGCCACGGCTGGACCCCCCCTTCGAAATTGTGGTCAGAACGCGCGCCTTCTCAAGCAAGAAAACAAAAGGGAGGCGAAGCTCCCCCCCCCGCGGCCCCCTCAGGCGCAGTGCCCGTAAAGGGAGGGGCCGCCCCCTGGGCGCCTTTCCGCCCCCCGCCCTACCTCGTTGAGGCGGGCTCGGGCAGAGGGGCGGAAGGGCGCCCCCCTCTGTCCACCCTCCAGGCGGAAGGTGGACAGAGGGAACAGAGTGGGGGAGGAGTCCTCTGGCTGGCAACAGCATGCCATCTTGGTCGTGCCGCGGGGGGCTGCAGCTCCCGGAGGCTTGCAGCCAGGAAAGGGCCCTTCGCAATCCACCTCTCAAAAGAAGGGTAACGAAGGACCCTTTATCCCGACCCCGCGGCAGCCATAGGCGCGCTGTTGCCATGCCTCCGATGGCGCCCGTGGAGAGAGGGCCCCCCCCTTTCCCCCGAAGCCCCCTAAGAGCCCAGCTGGGTCCCCTAGCAGCCTCCCAAAGAGCCCTGAGAGGCCCTCCCCAAACGCCTTCAGGGCCCCCCTGCGAGATCCCGTTGGGCCACACCGCGGGCAGCCCAGGACGCTGGGGGCCCTCAAAGCTCCCCAAGAGTTGGAGCCGCGGAGGCCCCCAGACCCCCTGCGCCCCAGGCCCAGCGGGCCCGCGGCCAAGGAGCTCCATCCATTTCGGCACGCCCCTTGCGCGGATCGTCGCAAAGCCCCTTGCGTGAAGATCTTCAGCGATGATCTCCCCGCTGGGGGCCTTCTTGGGCCCGCCAGGCCCAAGAGGCCCACGCCCCGCCCCCCGCGCGCAGTCTCACGCGACAGCTCGGGGAAATCACCGAACCCCAACAACATCCAATCATCTCGAGCACGCGGGAAATCTGCGATAATGACACAACGTGGGCTGGCGAAGCGTGCGGCGCTGCATCGGACATGAGAGAACTAGCCCAGCGGGCAGACCAGGAATATAAACTACATGGCAGATGCAGACAACTTCCGCAAATACTTGGTCTGACGCAAGGGCTGATGGGGCGAGGATTTCCAGCTGGAACAGGAGCTCCCATGGGTCAACTGGGGCAGTGGGGGCTGGCAGGGCAGGGGGGGGGGGGGGGGTAAAGTCGAACGGGGAGAAGACAAGGTGGAGGGAATCGAACCCAATTTCCACCAAGCATCCAGCGCCGCAGAAAAAGACGCTGAGGCGATGGTGCTCGGCTGCAGGACGGGCGTCAAACTGGGCCAAGCATTCCTTGGCAATGTCTGGGGAATCTGCCTTCTGGTGGAGCCAATTGAAAAATGCAGAGCGGATCCATCCCCGGGGGATGCCATATCCCCCCTGGGCCCCCCCTGCCCCCAAAGCATTCCGCTCCCCCGCCTGCGCCAGCAAGTGCGGGATCTCTGAAAGAAAACGGAATTTCTCTAAGCACATGCCTGCAGCGAAGTTGAAGGCGCCTGTCATCTCAAGGAGTAGCGTCTGATCGCCTTCCACATGGGCCATGGTAATCGCGCGAGCCTGAGGCGGAAGCGAGGTGGGCAGCAGCAACGACAGAGCGATGGGAAAGGACGGGGCGCGAAGCAGAGGACACATATGAGGAGTAATAGGGGGGAATAAGGGTGCAGCGCAGAGAGAGGGAGGGCCAAAAGGGGGGGAACAAGGAGAGGAACGCCTGACCATCTTTGGGGATCTACGCACCCATTGGGATCGACTACAATCCTAGAATAGAAACTTGCGGTAAGATCTGGCGAATCCCTGGGCGGGCAAACCGAAATTCTCCAGAGCAGCTACGTATAGGCTGTAGGTGTCCAGGGCGCACTAGGACAATAAATCAACATGGGGTGCTGGCTGTCCAGCACATTCCTTATCCGTTCAGAGCCTGAGATGTCAGGGCACCCACGGCTGAACGAATGCGGCCTGCAGCGGCTGGCAGGCGGCGCCCCTTCCAGGGGCAGTCGATCTTAATGCCCCGCCGGAGCTCCTCGTCGTGGCAGTCGCAGCCCGCTCCCCAACACCGATGGGCATCCAACGCAGATGCTATGGAGAATACCCAACGGGCACGCAACTGGAATTGGTTGTTAGCGTATGCCTCGTTCGCTGCGTTCTGGGACTCAGCGTCTTTTGGTCTCTGGAAACAGCGCTGAACAATGCGGTGCCAATGCGGCTTGACAAACAATCTAGCCAGATATAGCTCAAGGGTGTCGTATAACGTGTTCCACCGCCAATGTGCGAAAGAAGGCGTGTCCTCAAGAATGGTGCTGCGCTCCTGGCGAGGCTGAAGGAAAGTGGGGGAGGCGAGCCTGGGGGGCACAGTAGGGGCTCCGCCACAAGACCTTTTCACAAGAAGCGCAACCCCCTGCAGGCCCTGCAGGCCCTGGAGCCTGGAGGTCGGTTGGTTGCCGGCATGGGAACGTCGCGTGTTCAATGATAAAACAATCGGAACCCATATGGCATAAACTACCACTGCACGCGAGGGAGGCTTACTAGGGCTAGGGCGGAGGGGGCATGGGGATGAGGGATGAGGGAGGGGCTGGGAGGACGACTGGGGAACTGGGGGCTAGGGCGAGAAGGAAGGGGGAGTTCTCCTCAGCAGTCCAACCCGGAACGCTGGCGATCGCGATCCTGTTGGCCTTGCTCCTCCAAATACCGTTCACGGCCTTGAACTTGCTGAACCACGACGGGAACCTGAGGCCGCGC
>CAUYUJ010011012.1:20000-25210 GCA_963575745.1 Prorocentrum cordatum | reverse complement strand
AGCATGAAGCTGGTTGGCCTGTGTGAACTGGTTGCCGACATTTTGTTTCAGCTTGGGCGGCGACGCTGCGAGCTGACGTGGAGACATGGTATCGCAATCCCGCCCTCGAGTAACCCACCCTGCGCAGGTGAGGCAGCAGCTGGGGTGGCTAGAGGGTTGTCAAGCGAATTATGCAAGGAGCCTATCTTCGACGTGCTGCTGACACTTGACTGAGCTCTGCCTCCTGCTCCTCCTCCCCAGCGCAGTCCGTGCCGCCGGAGGGCCTCGGTCTTCGCTGCCGCCGTTCCACCCGTGAAGAAGCCCTCCTCCTCGTCGAAGATCATCCAAAACGCCATCGGCGGCACCGTGGGCGGCGTGCTGGCGGAGGCGTCCCGCATTGGTGGGCAAGTGCAGAAGCAGCAGCCGCTTCACGAAGTGACGAGGAGACATAGATGTGATCCCAGCGACACAGGGGGAGAGATAGAGCGAGAGAGAGAGAGAGAGATAACAATTCCAAGAGATAGCGCGAGGGAGATATCGGGGAGAAGGAATGCTACGACATGCGAGTGATAATAGGGCATGCTGTGTGAGAGCGAGAGAGGGAGAGGGAGAGAGAGATAGAGAGAGAGGGAGAGAGATGAAGCGAGAGCGAGAGCGCGCGTGAGAGAGAGAGAGGGAGAGAGCGTGATAGAGAGAGAGAGAGAGAGAGCGAGACATATACACAGGTGCCTGTATACAGGTGTATCGAATTGTACAGTGTGTACATTTACATCTATGCCTTCATATATCTACATATGTAACACAAGTGGCTCGTTATTGCCAAGACTCATACAGTTCGAGCATCCAGATGTAAGCAACAGTGTTGTGAGTCTGTGCGGAAGATGAGGCAAACGACATGGGGCGTACAAACTCATCACATAGCCAACATATTCGGGAAAACGTTTAGCAACATATTACACCCACATGCCTGAGCACCAATGTCCCAGCAACTGCGTTGAGCAGGAATGGTTTTTAGTTCAGTGGGGGCTTGGTCGTTGAAAGCAATGGTTTCTCATGCGCCAAGCGAAATCAAACATGAAATCATTGATCATTCAATGGCGTTCTAACAAGTGTCGGCTACGTCATTGCAACCTATTTTGTCTTCATCACGAACCCTGCAGGTTGAATCACCCTTACTCTTGTTTTGGCCGTGACGATCTTTCTTCCTCTTCCTCGCGCCTTCTCGCCAATATCTCATCCCCAAACAGTTGTTGCACGCAGTGCTTCCTACCTGTGCTGTCAAGTGTCGAGTGATCGGATGGGTGTGCCGGTGTTTCGGTTCCCGCTGTTGGGGCTGGCCGCGCCAGCACTCTCAGGTGAGAACTCCTCCACCTCTGAGTGGCCTTTTTTTGTCCCCCCCCCGCGGCCGCCCGCTCTGCCCTCCTCCCACTCTTGCATGCTGGCCAATTCGCTTTTCGGTGCCCCCGTTTAGCTAAAGGCGCCCTCGAGGACGCGAAGTTATTCGCGCTTCGCGCTTCGTGGTTCGGTTCCGATTCCTCCTCATCCTCCTCTTCTCCCCTGGGGGGCGGCGCGAGAGCGCGAAGCTGTTCGCACTCCGCGCTCCGCGCAGCGCGAGAGCGCGAAGCTGGGAACCCTCGCTTAGCTCTAGCGCTGGTGCGGCCAACTTTGCCTCGCCGCCGACGAGAGGGGCAGGGGCAGGGGGCGGAGGAGGAGGAGGGGGAGGAGGAGGAGGAGGAGGAGGAGGAGGAGGAGGGAGGGTGAGGAGGAGGAGTGGGATGAGGAGGGGAAAGGAGGAGATGAGAGGAGGAGAAGGAGGAGGAGAGGTCCGGAGGAGGAGGTATGATGGAGGAGGAGGAGGAGGAGGAGGAGGAGGAGCGCCCCGTGGGCGCGACGCGCGGCGGGCGGCCGTGCCGGGCTCTCGGCCGGGGCCCGGCCCGTGGGCTCCTCGTGGGCGCTGCGTGCCGGGCGGCCGGGCTTTGGGAGGGCCGCGGCTCGGCGCCCCGGACGTGTGCATTTTTTTTTCGGCGACGACCATCGAGTCGAGGAGCATTCTTAGTCTGCTAGCGAAAGATGCACGCACGAAGTCGAGAAATGCGCGGGGAATGGGCGTCCGAGCGACGGCGAGGCTCCTGAGGGAGCCCAGCCATGGCTCCCGCATCGCAGAGCGGATTTCGTTCGGAAAGCGAGAAGATGGGCCCGGAGCGTCTTGGAGAAGTTCCTGCCGGTTTTCGTGGTGAGTTTCGTGCGGATTCTTTTGGCCAGGAATGAAGACTGAAAACAAGTGCACGCGAAATTCATTCCCCTGGGCACAAATCCACGCAGAATTCCGCGCAGAAATCCGCTGCATCACGTCTGCAAGGCCAGTGCAATGACCAGTACCGTAAGCCAGTGGGCGGAGAGCACTGGTTTGTGGAAAGATGGGAACAAACAAAACACGACAGTTTGCACCACACAGCTTGCATCGTGTTGTCTGCGCACCTCGTAGCCTGCGCGTAGCTTGCACCGCAAAGCGTTCGCCACGTAGCTTGCACTGCAAAGACTGGACTGGACCACAGAGCTTGCACCACACAATTTGCGTCACACAGCTTGCACCACAGAGCTTGCAACACATAACTCCGCATTGCTTGCCCCACGCAGCTCGCTCCTCATAACTCTCACCACAGCTTGCACCACGTAGTTTGCGCCACATAGCTTGTGCCACATAGCCTGCGTCACATAGCTTGCACCGCGTAGCTTGCACTGCACAGTTTGCATTGCGGAACTGGCACTTCATAGTCTGCATTGCATAGTTTGCACCACATATATTACACCACCTAGCGCGCACCACATGTCTTTCATATCCAGTGCGCATCCTCTTCGGGGTCCACGGCCACTTCACGTGACAACAACATTTTGGCAACCACGCTGCTCGCCTCCCGCTCCTCCTCCTCCTCCTGATTCGATTCCATTGAGCCGTGAACGGGTCTCGCGATGCGTGATTCTTTGCCTCGCTGTTTTGTACTCTCTTCGCGCTGCATCTTTTCGCGGTTCCTGTGTAGGCATTCTCAAAGATCGCGCCGTCGGCAAATGTAGCCTCGTCGTTGATGTCCGAGCTCCTGCTTCCCCCTCGGAGACAACAGCCGCAGAACCTCGACACAGATCCAGCCGTGACGTTGAGGACCCCCCAGGAGTCCCCCCAGGAGCCCCCCCAGGAGCCCCAGGAGTCCCCCCCAAGACAAACAGCAACGAACTCATTTCTTCCTCCTCCTCCTTCTCCTCCTCCCCTTTCTCATTCTCTTCCACGAGCGACTCTCGAGGCCATCCTGTTCCCGGTGGACACCATTAAGCTCCAGGACCGAACCCCCCCCCGGCTGGGCCAGGAGCCTTGCTGCTGCAGAGGAGGAGGGAGGAGGGAGGAAGGAGGGAGGAGGGAGGAGAGAGGAGGAGGGAGGAGGAGGGAGGAGGGGGGGGGGGCAGTTCACGGTTGCCGGCTGCCCGAGTCAGACGTTTGGTGAGTCGAGAGATCCGCGCCAGAGTGTTTTTCTATGATTTTCGGTGCCCAGGTGCTGTTCTGTGGGGTTTTTCCGAACCGCTAGTAGTATCAGTGCCTCTCCTGTAGGTGTTCAAAATTTAGCTCCCCCCACTGGAACGTCCAAGGAGCGCTCTAGAACGGCTGCGGCGCCCGATGCATCCTACAGTTTCGCCAGCTCTATGAGATTCCCCCCTATTTGGCCCAATCCGGTTTGCTAGAACCTTACCACAATCGGTTTCAGACCCATCGCAGAGTCCATTCTGATCAGTTTTTCGAGCTGCGTCAAGCCGTGGTGACGAGGAGGCCCCCCGAAGGCCAAATCGATAGGTCTGGGGAGGAGGAGGAAGAGGAGGAGGAGAAGGAGGAGGACGAGGAGGAGGAGGAGAAGGCGGAGGAGGTCGAGGTGGAGGAGGAGGAGCAGGAGGAGGAGGAGGAGGAGCAGGAGCAGGAGCAGGAGGAGAAGGAGGAGGAGGAGGAGGAGGAGGAGGAGGAGGAGGAGGAGGAGTCTCCTCCCAGTTGTGTTGTCACCCTGCTCTTCGCCTGTGGCAGCGGGCGCGGCTTCCTGGGGTCGCGGCAGGGCGAGATCCCAACGGGACGGGTGAGATCCGGAAGAAGACGGGCGAGGTCCCATTTGTCCAAACATGTTGGACGGGAGATATCCAAGTAGCGTCCGATATTGAAGTCGACCGTTGACACCTGCTCATTGTTTGCTTGCCGTGATGAAGCAACTGGTACTTCAGGACGGTCCACTATGGCCTCAAGACGTTCCAAGACGGCGTCGCGACGGCTGAAGAAGCTTCAAAACGGTCCAAGAGGGTTCCTAGCCTTCAGGAGGGTCCGACGAAGCCAAACTCATTTTTTCCGTATGACTTTCGCGTTCTCATTGTTTCGGGCTCCTGGCAGCCGAAGGCAGCCCGAGGGCATCCAAGGCAGCACTAAGACGGGCCAAGAGGGACTCGAGACAGCCCAACAGACCCCCAAGACTGTCCCCAACACGGCCCAAGAGACTTGCAAGACGGCCCTCACGCACCCCAGGACGTCCCGAAAACAGCCCAGAAAGGCTTTCACTGAGGCCTCCGGCCTCCAACGGGAAGGGCGGCCCAAGACGCCCCAAGAGGCTCCCCAAGGCCCCCAGATACCCCCAATGGGCGTCCAAGAGGCGCCCAAGAGGCGCCCAGGATGCTCGCCAGGATGCTCCCCAGGGGGCTCCCGGGAGGCCCCAAGCTGTCCCCTTATCCTCCTTCACCTTCGTCTCTCCCTGTTCCTAGCCCAAACGCTTCCCATGGTTTTCGCAAACTGGAGACGAGATTCCTGAGACGAGGTTTCTCGCGAGAAGCTTCTCAGAAGCATCTCGGCCGCCTTTCAGACGCTTCTCAAAAAGGCCACTCAGAAGCTTCTGTGAGTCCATCAGGAAGTCCCCAGGAATCCTTCTGAAACCTCTGGAGCCCTTCAGGCATCCTGCAGGCACGCTTCGGGCATCCGTCAGGATTGATCCCCCAAGGAACGCTCAGGCATCCAGCAGGAGCCCCCTCAGGGGTCCCACGGGACTCGTCCGCTCGAGCGCGGCAGGTCCCCCGCCCGGCCCTCGCCCTCCGCCTGCCTTGCGAGTCGCCGAGGATTTGCCAGGCAGCACTGCTCGGCACGGCCGTGCGGCTCGAGCCGGCCGGCGCCCGTGCCCGTCGGCCGCGCCTCGGTACTTCGCCAGCCTCTGGCAGCCAGC
>CAUYUJ010011012.1:0-15000 GCA_963575745.1 Prorocentrum cordatum | reverse complement strand
CGAAACAAACAATGTATTCTATTTGTTTTCGGGGCGCTCGGTTTTGAAATCCTTACGGAACTAAGGGTTTTTAGGGAAAAAGATTTCGGCGTGCGCGCGCCACGACGCGCGCGCGTGCATTTCGTTTTGTTCTGTGGCGAAGATATTTGGATGACGGATAATTTTCGATAATCAAGTGCGCTCGCATAGTAATTCTGCCGAGGATGAAAAGGGCAGGAGGTGCCGGTTGAGCTGGGGTGATATGGTTTTTTTTTCGGATGGGCTATGGGCCAGAATCGCATGTAAATTGCACATGCCCACAAGGGGGATAAATTGGGGGGGGGTCCTGCTACACTTCTAGAGCGGATAATATATGTTGTGCAACTTAACAATTCTCGCAGTAAGTCGTGAGCCCCGCCGCTCGCGCAATCATCCCCTCCCCGCCCGCAATTTGGTTTACAAAACCCAGGTGACGGCGATTGCAATGAGTGCTTAGCGTTGGCTGGTGCATCTCCGCGGTCGCGCTAGCCCGCGCATGCTCTCGCGCGCAGCGGCCAGCTGGGGCGGCGCGACCGACGCGGCCGCAGTGGCGCTGACCGCTGGGCCTTTGCTAGCGAGTACTTCAGTGCGAATCGGTGACTTGGGCGGGCGCGGTATCATGGCGACGCCGACAACGGTGCACGCGATGATGCGAGTAGCGATGATGGTGGCGATGGTGGCGATGACGACGGCGAGACCGCAGACGGCGCCTATGTTGATCACGCCCGCCGATCGCGATGACAATGTGTCCGCGCTGGTGACGAAGGTCTTTGGAGGAGTTCGACATGCGCGCGCGGTTGATGCGCGCGAGTGGCCCGCGTGGTATTGTCAGACACGGATCGTGCCCCCCCCCAGCGCTCGCGCAAGGGCGTCCGGATGAATTCGACATGCGGCGCAAAGGCCTGTTTGGCAGAATTTGATGAGAGTGTTGAAAGTATCTGGTTTTCCTCAACAAATCGCAAGGGCGCGCGCAAGCCTTTTGGAACCTGATGTTGCAATGCCATGTGCTTTAATATGTTTTTGCGGTATTCGTTTTTGAAATCCTTACGAACCCCAAGGGTTGTGAAAAATTTCGGCATGCGCGCGCGACGACGCGCTCGTGTGCACAACGTCGTTTTTTTTTTAAAAAGTGATCGTGCGACAGCGCGCGCGCGCAAGGGCGTTCGAACGATTTCGACATGCGCGCGCGAGGGGCCGGTTTGGTAGCATTTAGTGATCATCCTGGAAAGCTTCGGTTTTTCGTGACAGCCGGCAACCGCGCGAACGTTTTTTTTTTTTTTTTTTTTTTTGTTTTTTTTTTTTTTTTTTTTTTGTTTTGTTTTTTTTCTCCATCGTCCTGTGTATGTTTTGAAAGTTATGTTGCGAAGCCATATGTCTTCGTGGCGCTCGATATGTCAATACTTACGTTTTTTTGTTTGCTGTTTTTATTTTTTGTATATATCCCTCTCTCTTTCTCTCTCATGCATACATCATGGTGGGCAACGGGGGCTGTTATTTCAAAGTCGGCCGATAAGACGATAAGACGCTAAGACGACAAGACGATACAATACGATACTACGATAAGACGAGAAGACGAGATAGGGCCTCGCCGGACGATAGTAGTACGATCATGCGATAAGACGGTATAGGGCCTCGCCCGACGATAAGACGATACGACGATAAGGCGATAATGCTTATCGTATTATTGTCTTATCGCTTTATCGTCTTATCGTCTTGTCGTCTTATCACTCAATCCTATAGTTACCACCCATGGAACATAGCTATGCTGTGCCACCCATGGCCACTCGCGACGACGCCGACGACGGCGACGACGGCCGCGACGACAAAGACGGCGATGACGACGATGACGATTCCAGCGGAAACTGTTTCCAGGAAGCGGGAAGCCGCCCCCATAAACAGAGATGGTCCGACAGGGCGGGGACCGTGACGACGACCGCGACGACGACCGCGACTGCGACCATGAGGATGACGACGGCCGCGACGACGACGACGACGGTCCCAGCAGAACCTGGTCACATAAAGCGGTAACCCGTCCCCATAAAGAGGGATGCTCCGGCAAGGCGGTGACGTGACGACGACCGCGACGACGACGACGGTCCAAGACAGCCCCAAAATGGGCCTCAAGACTTATCGTCTTATCGTCTTATCGTCTCACCACCCACAGCTATACTCATCACCCATGGGTCATAGCTATGCTGTGCTATGCGATTCAACGCGGCTCCGATTGGCTCCCAATCAGGGCTCGCCCCTTTCTGGAGCCAGAGCGCCCCAACTAGGCCTCCGCCCATCAAGGCGCCTGAGCTCGCATTGGGGCTTCCGTTGCCACGCTATACGTTATGCCGCGCGATGTCATGCAACGATCTGCTACGCTATGCTGTGCCATGCGACTCAACGGGGCCCCGATTGGCTCCCCTCAGGGCTCTCCTCTTTCTGGGGCCCGAGCACACCGCCTCGGCCTCCGCCCATCAAGGCGCCTCACTTGGGAACTCGCCTTGGGGTTTCCGTTGCCACGCTATACGTTCTGCCGCGCTATGTCATGCAACGATCTGCTACGCTATGCTGTGCCATGCGATTCAACGGACGACGAGGTACGACAACCGGCGTCCGACACCAGGGTGCCCGAGTGTTGAGGCCTCTCTCGCCTCCATCCTCCTCTTCTCTTGGCTCAGGACCAGGTCGCCTACGACCCGTCGGCGTCATGAAGGGGAGCAGCGCCAGCCCGCGCGATGTCCTTCAGCGAGACTCTTTTGGTGGGAGTTTCTGTGTATGAGAAGAATGACGGTGCTCAGTCATTTCGGGTGCAAGCTGGCCAGGAGTTTTTACGGGAGGCCACTTCGCTACGTCACGCGGCTGAGCTGCTTGAGGAACGCGGCGCGGAAATTCGCTGGCGCAGCGACCCAGCTGGAAAGGCAGTTCTCTTCATCATCATGGGGTCGATGTTTTCGGTTTGGTTGCCGACAAATTGGCGTGCCATTTCCCTTTCATGAAGCAGGTGCCGACAGACCGCCCCCACATGTCACCCCTCCCTTATGTACCGCATATTTTCCTGTTCAAGAGGCTGAAGTTCGGCAGTTTTGTGTGGGCAGGACTCGGAGCTGGCAGTGGCCGACAAGATGGTGCTTTTCGGGGCATGCGTTTCCTTAGCAAACGCAGGCGGCTTTCAAGTTCGCCTTCGACGGACTGCGCCAGTTGGCGGTGCATATGGCGAGCGTCGACAGGGCGTTGGGGAAACGCCCACCTCCACACATCCATTGCGCACCATTCTTGCCTGATGGCGACGCCCCACGTCATCCGGAAGAGCGAGACTGGCCGCCTCAAGTTCGGTGGCGCTAAGCGCTGCGTTCTGTTGGATTGCAGCGAGGAAGCGGGGGGGCACTTCCGAGGCATGGCGGCAGAACGGGCAGCCGTGCGCACCGTCGCGGACGGAAGCCCATTGGGCGCGGCCGCCGAATGGCGGGGCGCCGTCTCCAAGATGGGGAAGAGCTCCGGATCGTATCAGGGTCTCTGGCCCTGCCGAGCTTCTCTAGCGGGCGCGCGGATGGCGCGGGCCTTTCCGTGAGAGGGCTCGAGGTGGATAATAACCTGGCGTTCGAGAGGTGGTCAGGCTTGGGAAATATTCTAGACGCTTCGCGTATCCCCGCCAGCCCGTCCAGAAACGACGCCCAGGCGAGTAGAGGGTCGTCCCGAGGGGCTTTTTGGCGTCTTGGGTGCGTCGGGGGGGCCTCTGTGGGCCGTTCGGGATCCTCTTTTGGGGCCTCCTGGGGGCCTCTTGGGGCCTCTTGGGGCCATCTTGGGGCCTTTGGGGGCCTCCTGGGCGCTTCTTGGGGCCATCTTTGCCCCCTTCAGAAGGCCCAAATGGGGCCCAAACCATAGTAAAAAGGCCTCTTGGAACACCTTGGGTGCCTCTGGGGGGGTCTCTTGGGGCCTCTTGGGGGTCTCTTGGGGGCCTCCTGGGGGCCTCTTGGGGGGCCTCTTGGGGCCATCTTGGGGCCATCCTGCGGCCTCTTCGGGCGTCCTGGGGGCCTCTTGCGGCCATCGTGGGGGGAATCGATCACAGAAGAGGGGAACTCTAATTAGCGCTGCCCCCTCAAAAGGCCAAAATGGGGCCAAAACCATTGTGGAATCAATGATTTTGGCTTCCTCGCCGAGGCCATTTTGGACGCTCTGACCGCTCCCCACCCCTCCTGTCCAGGTCACTGGGGAGGGGGTAGGGGGAGGGGTAAACCCCTCCCCGAAGGGGAAGAGGGAGGGGTGGAAGAGGAAACGCCCTAAACCACCGACGCCCAGAGGGCTGGTGGGATTTGAGGTGCAAGACGGTGAAGGACCTCACGAGGCAGCTCAAGCTCAAAGGCCACGCAGAGTACTTTGCGATGTATCTGCGTCTCTTTCTGGACGAGCGAGCCCGCGGGCGCGCCAGGGCGGCCCTCGGGGAGAATCGGGCCTGCATCATCGCGGCAGGGAGGGAGCGCAATCATGATCGGAAACACGAGGGGCACCCGGCCGCAGCGATCAATGCGGTCATGTGCGACGCGCCCTGATCGCTACCAGTGCCCGCTGCGATTTCCCCCCGCGCTGTTCGCCATGAGGCCGCAGCCGGAAAATCTGCGACGACGTCGGCGATAGTCGGGGTCGGCGTCGTCGTCGTCGCGGTCGTCGCCGTCGTTGCCGTCGCTGTCGTTGCCGTCGCTGTCGTCGGCGCCGCCGTCGCGGATTTTCTGCCGACGGCGCCGCGGCCGGGAGTGCGAGAAAGTCGCTCCTCCGGATAGAGGAATCCTCGCGGGCGGTCCTGGGCGCGCGAGCCATTCGCGGGCCGTTTGTGGCGCGTGGCGCTTGCGCGCTTGCCTGGCTTTTCACTGCCCGCCACGCTCTCGCCGGAGACGTCCTCGCTGTCGTCGCCGTCGTCGTCGTCGTCCCCGCGGTCGTCGTGGCCCTCGTTATCGGACGATGAGACGATATAATACGATGAGATGATCTTATCGTCTCATCGTCTTCTCGTCTGGTGTGGCCATATATCGTCGTATCGCCTTATGTTTTATCGCCCGGGGAATCTCCATGTTTTCTTATCGTCGTAGCGTCTTATCGCCTGCTGCCCTTTGGCTTCTTCTCGTCCCATCGTCTTAAGTCGTCTAGTCGTCTTGTCGTTTGATCGGCGTATCGTCCGCGCGAGGTTTAAAGCGCTGGGTCCCGCCGTGCTGTATATACATATATGTATCTATAATTTCATGCATGTGTATATATATGAGGGAGAGAGAGAGAGAGAGAGAGAGAGAGAGAGAGAGAGAGAGAGAGAGAGAGAGAGAGAGAGAGAGAGAGAGAGAGAGAGAGAGAGAGAGAGAGAGAGATAGAGAGAGAGAGAGAGAGAGAGAGAGAGAGAGAAAGAAGAGAGAGAGAGAGAGGAGAGAGAGAGAGAGAGAGAGAGAAAGAGAAAAGAGAGAGAGAGAGATAAACAAAGAGAGAGAGAAAGAGAGAGAGAGAGAGAGAGAGAGAGTGAGAGAGAGAAAGAGAGAGAGAGAGAGAGAGAGAGAGAGAGAGAGAGAGGGAGAGAGAGAGAGAGAGAAAGAGAGAGAGGGAGAGAGACAGCGAGAGAGAGAGAGAGAGAAACAATAATATGCGCGTGACGACGCGCCCGTGTGCTTTTCGTCCTTTTTCTCGAGAAGAGATTGGTGACATCTGATGATTGTCTGACAAGCGCTCATCGCATTCTTTGCAAACGTAATGAGGGGGGATGCCCGTTTGGCTGGGATGATGCGATTTCGTCCGTGGGACGGACGATGGGGCAGATAGGGCAGAGTCACACGTAAATTGCACATCCCCAGAGGGGCCTCATAAGTCCAGGAAGGGTGGGGGTGGGGAGTTCCTAATATTCTCTTTAACGAGGATCAATTATTTGCAGCATTTCTGCGAGGTTGCGACGAGGCGTCGACGGAGCGGCGACCGAAAAACAGACCCAGACGGCGGGCGGCGACGAGGCGGCGACGGGGCGGCGGCGGCAACAAACGCGTCGACCGCCAGACAAACCCAGACGACGGGCGGCGACGAGGCGGCGACGGGGCGGCGACGGCGGCAGCGCAACCGCCAGACCGACAGACAGGCCGAATCCCGCAATAACAATAAGAGCCCCTAAATTCAATCAGTGTTTGGGCGGCGGGGGTTTTCAGAAGTCCCCGCGCCATCTGAGAAGTTTTCGGTGCCTTCGGGGAAGGTTTATAACAATTGTTTGTTTATAAGGCTGGGGGGCTCCCGAGCCTTCTGAGAAGGCCCGCCCTTTATCACTTCCCCCGTTCGCTCGCTCGCCACAGAAGATGGGCTCGAAATTTTCGGTCGTGTCGCAGTCGTCCACGGCGAAGTGGTTCTGTCAGGACGTCAGATTCGGGGGAATAATCAAAATTGGAGGTCGAGATCGGTGGCCAGGCACTCGGCCAAGAGTCATGCGCGTGCGCCCTTCACGCGTCGACGTCTTCATTCTGTGTCATTGCGCCATTCAGTATGGTGTTCCTTTGCAGCGCAGAAGCGTGCCAACTGTGCCAAACCTCAATATCCTAAGATACATGTGCCGTGCGCATCCCCTTCCGACGCGCTGTCTGGTGTTTGGTGGAGGTGTTGGCTCTGCTTGCGGTGTTTTTTTTTGATCTTTCGACACGGTTTTTGCTAGAAGTTTTGGCGCCAGTCGAGATCCTCAATTTCACATTTGGGGTTCCAGAGATGCAGGGTTCCACAGACGTGGAGTTCCGCATGCATGGGGCTCTTCACATATACGGTTCCACACGCGTGCACACGGCTCCCGACGCATAGTATGGCTTCCACACAAGCGTGTGTCCAGAAACACAGGCTTTCTCACACAAGTTTCCCGAGACACGAGTGCGGTTCCAAGCGCGCACACACACACACGCGAGCCTCCACACACGGGGTCCCGCGCGCGTGGGGCTCCACGCTTGTTGCACGATTCATCTGTTTGGGGTGCCCGCGCCGGCGCCATGTATACGTTTACGCGGGTGAATGCAAAAAGGCGTGCCGCTTCGTGGCCTTCCGCAGCCTTCGTGAACCCACCTTCGGCCGAAGAGCTTGGCAAGGGAGAGTTCTCGAAACATTCCGGGCATTGAAGACTCTTGGCCTCTCATGGCCTTGCCCGAGAGTTGCGTGGACGCTTCTGAAGGGCCTTCCGAGGCCTCCGGGGGCGTCTCGGAAGCATTTGATGCTCTTGAGGGTGTCCTTGAACAGTTTTTCGCATGTCTTGGGACATCCTGCGGAGACTCTGAAGAGCGCCGAAGGGTGGGAGGGGGCACCGCTCCTAGAAACATCAGTAGCCGTGCCACACAGCCAATCCGACATTCTAACAGGCCCCAACGTGCCGAGGGCACAGTGGCGGATGTATCGTACAGTGGAAGCCCAGGCCAAGAAACACCCTGCTTGCCTCCAGGGTGCCCTGGGCTTCTTGGGTTTCGATGGAAGGCGTGACGTTCCTACACCAAAAAACGACGGACGTCCTGGGGCCTCAGGGTTGGGTTTCTCGTAGGCGGTTTCTTGCGGTCGGACCTTCACTGTAAGGAAGCGTACGATGAAAGGCCACACGTTCTAGACTGAGGACAGAGCGCCGGACCGACGACGAGCGACGCACACGAGTGTAGACTGACGGGGGAGGTACGGCGGGGCGGGGGGGCTCCCTCTGCAGCATCGGAGGCTCCCTGTTCAAAGAGACCATCCACAGCGCCAACTTCTGGCTTTTCCACGGGATCCTCTTCAGGCGTGCTTGTGCCCTCGACGATGTCGGTCAGTGCCATGGGCGCAAGCAGCACGCATTTGTGCACCCTCACTTTGAACTCTGTTCTCCTGCCAGTCGCAGTAATTACCTTGGGCGTTCTACATTTCAGGGGTGGGGTACAGAAGTGCGTGATGCTGCCGATGATGATGCTGATGATGCTGATGATGCTGCTGCTGATGATGCTGATGCTGATGCTGGTGTTGATGCTGATGCTGCTGCTGCTGCTGCTGCTGCTGCTGCTGCTGCTGCTGCTGATGATGATGATGATGATGATGATGATGATGATGATGATGATGATGATGATGATAATGGTTGGTGGGGAAGCTGGAAGAACAGGGTGGAGGAGGGCAGGGAGGGGGGAGTAGGAAAAGGAGGCGGATGGGGGGCAAGGGGGGGAGAAAGAGAGAGCGAGATAGAGAGAGAGAGAGAGACAGACAGGTTAAGGAGAGGATGGGGAGGGATGGTGGAGGATGGAGGATGGAGCTCTGCCTCCCCTTTCGTGGGCCCCTGCTGCTGCCGCTCTCGCCCCTCCCCGCTCCCAAGGCATTCGCCTGGACATGGGTTTCACGTACACGCCCGCGCTGAAAGTAGGTATTTTTGGATTCCCAGATCCCAATCCTCTTTGGGCGCCTCTCTACTCCAAGATCCGAATGATTTTCCCTCTTCCTCCGTCTTCAGGGGGCGGGTGGAAGCTCAATCTACCTCCAACGCCTCCCTACTTCATGGTTCTATCCACTCCTTCCGACTCATGGGGAACCCATGGACTCTTTGATCTTTCTTTCCAACGGGCCCACTATTCTCCGATGATTCGCAGGCCTCCTTCCGTTGGCATTTCCAGCTGGAGGGCCCTGGCTGAAGGGGGCGCTTCGAAGCTACTTCTCTTCGTTCGTGTTCGGCGCTCTGTTGGTTTTCGGCGTCTCTTTGGTTTTCGGCGCCTCTTTGGTTTTCGGCGCCCATTGGGCCTTTGGCGCCCCTTCGGTTTTCGGCGCTCCTTTGGTCTTCGGCGCTCCTGTGGTTTTCGGCGCTCCTGTGGTTTGGGCGCTCCTTTGGTTTTCGACGCACTGTTGGTTTTCTGTGCACCCTTTTTGGTTTTCGGCGCATCTTCGGTTTTCGGTGCCCTTTTGGGTTCCGGCGCCCCTTTGGTTTTCGGCGCCTTCTTCGTTTTTGGCGCCCTCTTGATTTTCGGCACCCCTTTGGTTTTCGGCTCGCTTGTGGTTTTCGGCGCTCTTTGGTTTTCGGCGCCTTTTTGGTTTTGGGCGCGTCTTTGGTTTTCGGCGCGCCTTTGGTTTTTGGCGCCCTTTGGTTGTCGACGCCGTGTTGCTTATCGGTGCCCCTTTTGTTTTTTCAGCGCCCTTTGGTTTTCGGCGCACAGTTGGTTTTCGGCGGCCTTTTGGTTTTCGGCGCCTCTTTGGTTTTCGGCGCCCCTTTGGTCTTCGGCGCTCCTGCAGTTTTCGGCGCCCCTTTTGTTTTTGGCGTCCTTTTTGTTTTCAGCGCCCTGTCCGTCTTCGGAGCTTCTGTTGTTTTTGGCGTCAATTTCGTATTCGGTGGCCCTTTTGGGTATCGGCGCCCCTTTGGTTTTTCGGCGCCTTCTGGGTTTTCGGTGCATCGTTGGTTTTCGACGTACCTTTGGTTTTCGGCGCTCCTTTTGGTTTTTGGCGCCCCTTGGGTGTTCGGCGCCCCTTTGGTTTTCGGCGCCCTCTTGGTTTTCGGCGCCCCTTTGGGTTTCGGTGTGCTCTCGGTTTTCGGCGCCCTTCTGGTCACCGGCGCATCTTTGGTTTTCGGCGTTTTTTGTGTTCGGCGGTTTTTTGGTGTCCTTTTGGTTTTTCGGTGCCCTCTTCGTTTAGGCGCCCCTTTGATTTTCTGCGCTCTCTCGGTTTTCGGCGCTCCTGTGGTTCTCGGCGCCCTTGTGGTCTTTGGCGCCCCTTTGGTTTTCGGCACCGTTTTGGTTTTCGGTGCACTTTTTTGTGTTTGGCGACCCTTTGGTTGTCGGCGCCACATTGGTTTTCGGCGCTCTTTCCAAGTCTGGCGCCCTTCTGGTTTTCGGCGCCCTTATTGTTTTCGGCGCCCTTCTGGTTTTCGGCGCCCTTCTGGTTTTCGGCGCCCTTCTGGTTTTCGGCGCTCTTTTTGTTTTCGGCGCCTTTTTGGTTTTCGGCGCTTTGTTGGTTTTCGGAGTCTTTTTTTAGTTTTCGGCGCCCATTTGGTTTTCGGCGTTCGTGCGGTTTTCGGTTCCTTTTGGTTTTCGGCGCCCCTTTGCTTGTCGGCGCTCTTTTGGTTTTCAGCGCTTCTTAGTTTTCGGCTCCCTTTGGTTGTCGGCGCCCTTTTGGTTTCGACGCCCCTTTGGTTTTCGGCGCACCTTTGGTTTTTCGGCGCCTTCTGAGTTTTCGGCGCTCTTTTGGTTTTCGGCGCACCTTCGGTTTTCGGCGCCCATTCGGTTTTCGGCGTTCTTTCGGTTTTCGGCGCGCTCCTGGTTTTCGCACCCTGTCGGTTTTCGGTGGGTCTTTGGTTTTCGGCGCTCTGTTGGTTTTCGGCGCCCTTTTGGTCTTCGCCGCTCTTTCCTTTAGCCCACGGGGGGGGGGCTTCCAAGCCCCCCCGGGGGGGCTTCTGGCAGCTGGGGTTCAGAGGGGGGGTTAGCTAAGCCCCCCCCTTTGGAAAGCGAGGAGGGGCGGGTAGCTTCCGGAGGGCGAAGGGGGGGGAGGGTTGGCAGCTTCCGAGGGGCGGAGGATCGGGAGGGGGGGGGCTTCCGGCAGGGGAGGTCCAAGGGGGAGGGGGGGGTACCTAAGCCCCCCCCCCGTTTGGACAGGGAGGGGGGGGGTAGCTTCCGGAGCGCGACAGGGAGAGGGGGTTAGCTTCCAAGGGGCGGGAAAAGGAAGGAAGGGGGGGGGCTTTTGGCAGGGGAGGTCCAGGTGGGGGGGGCCCCCCCCCCCCCCCCGGCAGTGTAACACGGGCGCGCTCTCTCCTCCGGCTTCTCGTTCTCCTCGTTCTCGTCTTCGAGGCATAGTGTGGCTGCGGCCGGCCCCAGCCCCCCCCCCGCTCCGCAGGCTGTGCACGAGCTTTGAGGACTCGACCAGGACTCCCCCGATGGCCAGGCTGCTGCTGAACCTGTTCGCGAAGCAGGCCGCCCTCGCACGTATGGAGATCACACTGCTCGGGCCGAGCGAAAGGGGGGGATAGGGAAAGGGGGTATTAACGAAATCTGCTGCATGCAGCTGTTTTCGGCCCCGCCGCCGGACCCATTCCTCGATACATGGGCGCCTCCCGGCGCCCGCAGGCGCTGGGAAAATCAGCTACGTGAGCTGATTCTCTACCCTATCCTTTGCTATCCCTCCCTTTTGTTCCCTGGGAATTGCGCCGATCTTCGCCCCCGTCCCTTGATTCTACCTCTCTCCCGCAGGAGGATCGGGGGCAACGTGAGGAGGGGATCGGCTCAGGGGGCGATGCGTAGACCCCCGATCGCCTAGTCATCGCCGATAGGTGCCTGATCATTCGCCTGCCCCGCGCAGGAGCGTGCGGATTCGCTGTCGGAGGCCAGTCGCCCATCTATCGGCGATGTATTGCCGATTCAAGCTCGATGCTTTCCCTCCTGAGCCAGTTCCCCCCCCAACGGAGGACCGAGGCTTGCGCACGTTTGTGTTTTTTTTGGGGCCTTCTGGAGGTGCCCAGCGACCTCTGCAAGCCACCACCTCCTCTGGAGGTAGGAGGATGGGGAGGAGGAGGAGGAGGAGGAGGAGGAGGAGGAGGAGAGGAGAGGAGAGAGGAGGAGGAGGAGGGGAGGAGGAGGAGGAGGGAGGAGGAGGAGGAGGAGGAGGAGGAGGACGGGAGGAGGAGGAGGGGGAGTATAGGAGGAGGAGGAGGAGGGGGGGGGGAGGAGGAGGAGGAGGAGGAGGGAGGAGGGAGGGGAGGAGGGGGGAGGAGGAGGAGGAGGAAGGAGGGAGGGCAGAGGAGGAGGAGGAGGGAGGGGGGGAGGAGGGTGGGGAGAGGGGAGGAGGGGAGGAGGCGAGGGGGGGGGGGAGGAGGGGAGCGAGAGGAGGAGGAGGAGGAGGAGGAGGAAGTGAGGAAGGAGAGGGAGGAGGAGGAGGAGGAGGAGGAATCATTATAAATACAATGAGAATAAGACTCATACTGTACTACTACTACTACTACTACTACTACTACTATTACTACTACAACTGCTCCTACTAATACTACTACTACTACTATTACTAACACTACTACTACTAATAAGAAGACGAGTAGTATTAATAATATTCATAATATTAATGATATTAATACTAATATACTACGAATAATAACAGTACTAATAATTATACTATTAATAGTACTAGTAAGAATAATACTATTAGTACTACTAATAATAAGACTAAGATGAAGATTACGCAGACTACGATTACTAATACTACTTGTATATGAAGTAATCCCGAAAATACGACTAATAATAGTAATAATAATTACAATAATAATAATAATAATGCCACTACTACAAATAATAATAAGCAGACGAAGAAGACGAATACTAATAATAATAACAACAACAATAAACCAATACTACTACTACTGCTACTACTACTACTACTACTGCTACTACTACTACTACTACTAATAATAATAACAATACTATTAATAATGATAATAATAATGCAAATACTAATAATCATACTCGTAATACTAAGAAGACTAAGAAGAATATGATGATGAGGAGGAGGAGAAACAAGAGGGACGGAGGATGATGATGATGATGAGGAGGAGGAGGAGGAAGAGGAGGAGGAGGAGGAGGCGGAGGAGGAGGAGGAACAAGAGGGAGGAGGATGAGGAGGAGGAGGAGGAGGAGGCGGAGGCGGAGGCGGAGGCGGAGGCGGAGGCGGAGGAGGAGGAGGAGGAGGGAGGGAGGGAGGGAGGGAGGGAGGGAGGCAAGCTAGGTGCGCTCGCGTCATATCTGACGTCTTACCCATCCCTCCCATCCCTTACCATGGCGCTGATTTTCTCTATCCGCGGACGCGTGTCGTAGCGGACCTGTGGCTCCGCGCGCGCGTGCGTAGTGGGTGGTGGTGCACGTGCGTGCGTGCGTGTGTGCGTGGTTGTCGTGGTGGTGGTGGTGGTGGTGGTGGTGATGGTGGTGGCGGTGGTGGTGCTGGTGCTGGTGGTGGCGCGGCGCTTGGTGGTGGCGGGGGAATGGGCATGGGCGCGCGAGGGGGGGGGGGAAAGAGGCCCGCGATGGGGCGAGAACGCCATCCTGAACGACGGAGGCCAAACACCGATCCGAAAATGAGGCCCACGCTGCAGCGGGAGCACGATTCGGAACGATTCGGGAGCAGAAATGAGGCCGGCGCCTCAGCGAGAGCAGCATTTTGAAAAAAAAAACGCAGGCGAAAACCCGTTTCCCGGGAATCCTCTGTGTAAAAAAGCAATACGCGGGGGGGTGTCGGATATTTTCGGGACGCCATCAGGGGAAGTGGGAGAGTATTTTCATATTGTGTAATTGTAGAGGAGGGGAGGGGAAGGGAGGGGAGGGGAGGGGAGAGGGGAGGGAGGGGAGGGAAGGGAGGATTGAGAGGGGGAGGGCTAGGGAGGGAGGGAGGGAGCGAGGGAGCGAGGATGAGGGGGCGGGAGGGATGAGGGATGAGGGAGGAGGGAGGAGGGAGGGAGGGAGGGCAGGAGGGAGGGAGGAAGGGAGGAGGGATAAGGGAGGAGGGAGGAGGGACAAACTAGGTGCGCTCGCGTCATATCTGACGTCCTAACCCTCACTCCCATCCCTTGCTATGGCGTAGATCCCCTCTTTATTCGCACAGTTGGATGTCGCAGCAGAGCATAGCATTACATGGCATAGCATGGTGTTGAAGATCAACGCGTATCCGGACATAGCATGGCATGGAGACGCCCCACAGTGGGGCGTCTCCGAGTGTGTAATCACTTCAGATATTTGTTTCGGAGGGGCCATTTTCTGGATTTTGGGGCCTATTTGGAAAGACCGAGAACCATGCCGTGGCATGCATGGCGCTGGAAATAATGACGCCAGCGCTGCAACGGGATCGCAATTCGGAAAGAGCGGAAGCGCGGAAATCAGGCCAGCGCTGCAGCGGGAGCAGGAGCACGATTCGGAGGACGCGTAGCCTGACATAGCATGGCGTGGCGACACCCTAAAGTGGGAGGGGGGAGTTTTTGTGACCCACAAGATCAACGAATCGACACCGAACGTGTAATCATTTCCAATGGTGTTTTTCGAGGGGGGGCATTTTTCCCCACCTAGGCTCTGCCTAGAGGGTTCTTACTCGCTGGGCTTAAAGGGGCTGGGCAGTGTTCCTCGCCCCGGGCGGTTCCCCCAGTATCCGCCCCGCGGTTTCCCCAGTTGCGCCCCCTTAGCTTAGCTTTGCTTATCTCATCTGAGCTTAGCTTAGCTTAGCTTAGCTTAGCTTAGCTTGGCTTGGCCTAGCCTAGCCTAGCTTAGCTTAACTTAGCCTAGCCTAGCCTAATTTAGCTTATCTTAGCTTAGCTCAGCTTAGCTTAACGCAGCGCAGCGCAGCATTATCATAGCACATCATAGCATAACGTAGCATTTCATAACATATTGTAGCATAGCACAACGCAGCATAACATAGCGCACCATAGCATATCATAGCATAGCATAGCATAACGCAGCATCTCATAGCATATCGCAACATAGCATAGCTTAGCTTAGCATAGCACAGCGCAGCATATCATAGCATAGCATATCATATCATATCATAGCATAGCATAGCATATCATGGCATAGCGCAGCATATCATAACATAGCGCAGCATAGCGCAGCATATCATAGCATAGCGCAGAATATCATATCATAATATAGCCTAGCATAGCATAACATAGCGCAGCATATCATTGCATATCATAGCATAACATAGCGCAGCATAGCTTGTTGCTGCATAGCCTAGCATAGCATAGCATAGCATAGCGCAGCATAGCTTGTTGCTTTCATAGATGCTCCAACTCCTAGGTAGGGTCGCACTGGGATAATCTAGATTTTGGGGCCTATTTGGAATATCCGAGAACCATGTTGTGGCATGGCGCTGGAAATAATGACGCCAGCGCTGCAGCGGGAGCACGATTCGGAATGAGCGGAAGCGCGGAAATGAGGCCAGCGCTGCAGCGGGAGCACGATTCGGAACGAGCGGCAGCCTGAAAATGAGGCCAGCGCTTCAGCGAGAGCAGCATTTCGAACAAACCCAAGCGAAAACCCAACTCCTGGGAAT
>CAUYUJ010011011.1:13405-25217 GCA_963575745.1 Prorocentrum cordatum | reverse complement strand
CCTCCAGAAGCTGGGCGCGTGCCTCGCAGAAGCCCAGCCTGCGGATGGCGATCCGCCGCGCTGGCGCGAGCGCATGAGCCGCCCCTCAGCCCGAAGCAGCCAAGCCCTCGCGCAGCGCCTGCAGGATCAGCTCTCCGGGCACCCCGCCAGCATCCAGCCCGTCGCCATCCCGCGCCGCCAGCGGTGGCGCCTCCCTGATGCTTGGTCTCCGCCTCAGGGCCGTCGCCCACGACCCGTGCCGTGGGAAGGGCGGGAGACAGCGCCGCCTCCTCCTGGGTGCTGGCGGCTGCCTGGGGCGACCCCGCCGCCTCCCCGCCAGCCGCGCAACTGCCGCCCACGACCCACGCCCTGGGGAGGGCCGGAGGCAGCACCGCCTCCGCGCGGGGGCCGCCTGAGGTGGCCATGCCGCCTCCCCGCCATCCCCACAACTGTCGCCTTCGACCCAAACCATGGGAGGACCAGATGCAGCTCTTCCTCCGAGAGCGCCGCCCAGCAGCGCCGGGGGGGGCCGCCCAACCAGGCAGCGCCCTGCGAGGCGCCGCTGCGCGCCTGGCGCTGGCGCGGCGGCGTGGCCACCGCGGCCGCGGCCCCTGGCCAGGACCGCGACGTCCAGCCGCTGTCCAACGCGTTGTACTCCGCCTCGAGATGGCGTGGTCGTTGGCGTGCAGGGGGATGGCGGCCTCACCGCTGCTGCAGGTGGCCGCCAGAGCCGCTCAGAGGGTCCTCCAGAGAGGACCTGGCCCACAGGCAGGTGCAGCGCGGCCGCCAGCAGCACCGCGCTGGGGGCGCCGCCCGCGCCCTCCGGAGGCGGCGCCCCTGCTGGTGTTGCTGCTTCCGCCTCCCGCGCTGCTGCAGCCTCCTGCTTCCGCATGCCTCGCATGAGTATGGGCCGGGGCCGCCCTGGCGGTCGCGCCAGCTAGGGCGCCGCCGGGCGGCGCGTCCGGGGGTGCCGGAGCCCGAGCTGCTGGGGGGTCGGCCGGTGCGACCGACGCCGCCCTCCCGCCGGGTTCCCTCGTCCCCTCCGCCTCGGCCTCGCCGCTGTCGCCCGAGTACTCGTCGTAAGACTCGCTCTCGGCCTGGGCTGGCGAGCCCTGCGGGAGCGTCTGGCCTCCCCCAGGCAGAGGTTGGCCGCCGGCCGCGGAAGGCCGCGGCTGCGCCCGCGGCGGCGGCGGCGGCTGCGGCGGCGGCTGCGGCGGCTGCGCGACCGCCGCCGGTGCGAGTGGTGTCGCCTCGTCCCCGGGCCGCGCCAGTGAGCGCCTCCTGCGCTGCTGGGAGCTCCGCTGGGAGCTCTTCGTGAGCAGATTCCCGAGCGCGCCTCGATCGAGGAAGGCGGCTCCAAAGCCCGACACACTCCACGCTCAATCCAAGATTGTGCGTCGCCGACTCCAACGAAAGCGCCTCAACCGAAGGATGCATCTCCAAATCGCACTCGGCAACAGGGCTAAATCCAAGATTACCCCAGTGCGATCCTACCTAGAAGTTGGAGCCCCTAGGAGAGCAGCATTAGTTGTTATGCTATGCTATGCTATGCTCTGCCATGCTATGCTGTGCAATGCAATGCTATGCTATGCTATGCTGTGCTGTGCTATGCTATGCTATGCTGCGCTATGCTATGCTATGCTATGCTTTGCTATGCTATGCTATGCTAAGCTATGCCATGCCATGCCGCGCTGTGCTATGCTAAGCTATGCTATGCTATGTTATGCTAAGCTGCGCTATGCTATGCTATGCTCTGCTATGCCATGCTATGCTATGCTATGCTGCGCTGTGCTATGCTGTGCTGTGCTGTGCTGCGCTATGCTATGCTATGCTGTGCTGCGCTATGCCATGCTATTCTGGGCTATGCTATGATATGCTGTGCTGCGCTGTGCGTTGCTACGCTATGCTATACTATGCTGTGCTCTGCTATGCTAAAACTCAGCGAACTCAGCGAAACTAATATGAAGGTCAACTAAGCTAAGATAAACCTGAGCTAATATGAAGCTAAGCTAAACTAAGATGAACTAAGCTAAGCTAAGATGAGATAAGCAACGCTAAGCTAAGGGGACGTAACTGGGGGAACCGCAGGGCGGATACTGGGGGAACCGCCCGGGGCGCTTTCCTCTGCCCGGCCCCTTCAAGCCCAGAGAGTAAGAACACTTCTAGGCAGAGCCTAGGTAGGGAATTAAGCATCGGGTGGTTGAGCACACCCCGTCACAAGGAAGAGAAGCTTCAGGGAACCTCAACAAATGGATGCAATTGAAGGTTCATCTGCTGCGATACCAGCCTGAGAACCAGAACGCCGTTCAGCCGAGACGATATACTCTTTGTTCTTATCCGGCCTGCTGGACATATTCTTATCTTGTCGGGGTAGTTCTTTCAGCGCACAGCAGGAGGAGGAGGAGGAGGAGGCGGAGGAGGAGGAGGAGGAGGAGGCGGAGGAGGAGGGAGGAGGGAGGAGGGAGGGAGGAGGAAGGAGGGAGGAGGGAGAGGAGGAGGAGGAGGAGGATGAGGAGGAGGAGGAGGAGGAGGAGGAGGAGGAGGAGGAGGAGGAGGAGGAGGGGGAGGAGGGGGAGGAGGAGGAGGAGGGCAGCCAGCACGAGCCCCCATCCCTCCGCCGCCCTCCCCGCGCCCCCTCCCCGCCGCTGCGCTGCGCCCAGGCTCGTCTGCGAGGGCTCCCAGGAGCCGTGCCACGCCGTCGGCCCCGTCGCCGCGGCCGCGGCGGAGGACGCCGCGGCACGGGCCGCGGGCCCCGGGCGGCCGCATGGGGGGTGGGTGTCGGGCGTCGTCGGGGGCGGCAAATATCAAGGGCTCCCTCGAGGGCGCGAAGTTATTCGCGCTTCGCGCTTCGCGGTCCTCGTTCCTTCTCCCCCTCCTCCTCGTCCTCCTATTCTCCTTTTGGGAGGGCGGCGCGAGAGCGCGAAGTTATTCGCGCTTCGCGCTTCGCGCAGCGCGAAGCGCGAAGTTGGGAGCCCTAGCAAATATGGGGGTGAAGACTACTCCAGATTTCGTAATAAAAAGGGAGGGGGTCTGGACCCTCCAAGACAAGCCGTTTCAGACCCCCCCCCCCGTGGGAGAGCCCTCCAAGACATCGTCCCCAGACCCCCCCCAGGCCCTCCAAGATAGCCTGGAAGAGACCCCCCCCGAAATGAGACCCCCCTCCCTTTATTACGAAAATCCGGAGTATCATGGCGTGGGCCATGAGGTCTCCCCAGATCTCGTGGCGCCTCTTCTTGCTTCGTTGCGTCCCTGGCCCCCCCCCCTGTGCCGCGCACGTGCAGCCGGCCATGATTTGCGCCCCCTTTCTTGGATGCTCCTCTCTGGGCCGCGCCCGGGTGTCGGGCGTCGCGTAAAGTGGGCCCGAGGTGTAAGATCGAGGTCGGTTCGGGGAGGGTGCCCTAGTGTTAAGTCTAGCACGTCCCTCCACAGGAGGAGCATTCAAGAACAGTAATAACATAATATGGGGACGAATGTTTGAGCATTTTTTTGTTTTCTTTGACATTTTCAATTTTTCACCCCAAATCCGCCTGTATAGAGGGGGACACGCCCGACCTAACCCTAGTGCTCTTCGTGCATCCTGGGGGAGGGGGCTATCGGGTGCTCTTCAGTTTGGGTCAGCGGAGGGTCTCATGTTCTTGAGGGATGTTCTTCTGGCCTAGGTCCGACTGTGATGGGGGGGGCGATGAATGGGGGGCAACGAGGCTTGCAGAAAAGGGGTCCTTCAGGGCCCCTAGAGGGGCCCTTCAGGGCTGCAAGGGGAGCATGTAGGGTATGGTCCAAGGAGTGCACCTTTCCTCCCCCCTATCTCATCGCTCCCCATTATGCGCCGCCCAAGGGTGGGGGGGGGGACAGGAGGGATGGAGTGGGGGAGGGGGGGGAATAACAGGGGATAGCAGCCGTGGCAGTGGCACCCAGTTGCTCGACGGCACTCCGACGTAAAAGGATGTGTCACGGTGCAGCGACCACGCCCACCAGCCTGACGTCACCCAAACCAAACGAGTCTACAGGGGCTCTCGTGACTTGGGATCGGCGTCAACCCAACATACTTATACTATGTGTGCGTCGCCCCTCCAGGGGCGACGCGCGCACCGAGACATCTTATAGCATTGCGTCGTGGCGGGCGCTTTCTGGCCACACCGCTCGGGAATCGATACACTACAATATAGGTATGCTATATGTTCGGGTCGGACGCGCGTTTCCAAGGAGGACATATAGTATTACTATGTCTCTGAGCGTCCCATGGGATGCTTGCCCGCGAGCAGCAAAGCCAGTGCCTCCTTAGGCCCTTCTTCGAGCGGCTCCCGACACCGGCCCTTCAGGAGAGGCCCCAGCCACTGCGAGCAATGAGCCCCGCAGCCGCAACAGAATCTGCAAGGCGTCGTTGACCCCATTCGGGTGCCCGAGGGGGGCGGACCCATCCCCCGAGCCCGACGCAGAGGGCCGCTCCGCCCTGGACGACAGGGGCCCCCCGGACCCCTCGGACGGCCGACTCCGCCGCTGGCGCCCCCCGGACGGCCTCTGGTCTCGCAGTCGGGGCGGCTGCCGCAGAGCGACCCCCTGGGGCAAGCGCAAGGCTGTCCCTGCTGGCCTGGAGCGCAGAGGGGTCGCACGGACGGCCACCCCCGGGCGACATCCGTCTGACCGTGGGAGCCGTCGGGGCGTGCCTCGAGCAGCGCCTGCGAAGCTGGTGGCCAGGCCCCGGGGCCCACAGATCGTGCTCCTGGAGCCCCCACGGGGCACGGCCGGGATGGGCCTCACCGCGGGGACCCCGAGAGCCCGACCCCACGGTGACGCAGCGGTCGATCCTTTTACCATCGAGCTCGTAACCTCGGCCGACGACGCCTGCTGCGCCGCGGCCCACGCAGAACGCTTACTTCTCATGACGCTCCATCTGACATGCCAGATGAACTGCAGCTGCCTCGGGAGTCGACTGCGACAGCGCCCCGAGCTCGGCAAGCTGATCGGCCCATGCGTTCCCGATCCACCACTCCGGTGGCTTCCCGGGGTGCTGCAGCACGAATCGATGGAGCTCCAGGTGGGCAGGGGCCCGGCCGAACTCGGGCGGGCTCCATGGCCCGACCCTCTGCGGCACTCTCCGCCGGATCGACGCGCGGGTCCCTCGCCCTCGGGGTGCGCACGGGGCACTGCCAGATGGATTCCCGCTCGGCCGCCCCTACAGTTTGGTTCGTCCCTGGAAGAGGGTCGTACATCGCGCGCGTCGGAGCCCCTCGAATCCCACACTGGACCACCGCCCATCCACATCGACGGATCTCTGGCATCGTCGAGTGCATGCCAGGCCTGTCTCCGCAGGCCCAGGCGGGCCGAGCTCAGGATCAGACTCCCGAATTCCCAAGAACAAAACAGGAAGCTTCCTCCCAACAGGCGGGAACGGCTTGTGGCGACTTCGAAGCCCGATGGAAAACTCCAGGAGGTCCCAACTTTCGTGCCCAATAACATTGGCAGCGCGCTCCGACAACTCATCCCTCACTTTCTCAAACGCCTCATCCCGGAGCGGCATGCCCTTGCACGCATCCTCGGCCGGCAACAATGGGCAGGCGTAGAAGTGGTGGCCCACCGTCCCCTCGAAGGTGAGGGCAGCACAATCAGGATGAGCACATGCAGGCGACCCGACCAGCTTACTGGAGTACTTAGCCTCTGCGCTTTGGCACCGACATGAGGCCACTTGACCACAATGTACGGAGAGCTCCAGCCATCTGCGGCGCACACACTGCCGCTTTGCGTTGCCCGACGAGGGGGGGCATCGCTTGCAACCAGATCTCCTCACCGCCCTTTAGATGTTCGCCCAGATGCGATAAATATTTGACGGGGGTACCAACGCCTGATTTTGGCGGGCAAAACCTGCAGCGTGGACAAAACATGAGCCCTTCATCGGACTTGATGAGCGTGCTGCTGAGCATGTCCCAGCCTACCCGCCTCAGGGAAAGCCAGCATGCCACGAGAGGACCCGACTCGGCGCCACTTGCTGCCAGCGAGCTTGCGACACCCGCCAGGCGCTCTCCAGTCGGCCCAGCTCGATCCTCGGGCCCCAGGCGCCCCCGCAGCACACGAAGACAGTGCTGCAGCGGCCTCGAGGACAGGTTCCGGCCATTGCCCACGCGGTGCTGCGAGGGAACCCGTCTGGCTTGCCCTGCCCGAGGAGGCACGACATGCTGGCGCCGCCCTCCGACGCGGGCGGCTCCATCGCGTGCTGGCCAGCGCTGCCCCCAGGCTACACCCTCGCTGGTGCTGGTGCGCTCTTGCGCTTGTGAACATGCTGTGATCTGGCCTCCCACGAGGCGCTCCTCTGCGCGGCCAGAGGCTACCAGTCTGAAACATGACCTCTACCCCTGCGTTTGGCAGCACCTCCCCCCGATGCCGATCTCAGGGACTCCCTCCGTTGCTGAGGGCACGTCCCCGAGACTGTCCTCGCTGCTTGCTCCCCATCTTAGGGATAGGGAGGATCAGTTCGAGGCTGGTTAAGAGACGCTGGTTTCCCAGGGCAGCTTCTGCAGCCGCTCCGCGCGCCGTGCAGAGGGCCCGGGCGGGCCTCGCACCAGAACCCGACCTCCGGTCTACGCCAACGGGGCCACCCTCGCGGGCTGACTCGTGTGCTGCGGGACCAGCCGAGCTGATGGCGATCGCGGTATTGCGTCATGTCGTGGGGCGTTCGCTGCAGCTCGCCTCGCATCAAGAACTTGCTGGGAGTGCATCCGCTTGCTCTCGGCGGGTGGGCCGGCGACGGCCACTCGGGAGTGGAGCCGCGCGTCTCGGGAGGCCATCGGCCTCCTGCAGGGTCGCAGTCTTTCGCCTTCCTCGGGCAGCGTGCGATTCAGGATCGTTTGACCGATCCCCATCCCCATCCCCATTCCCTTCCGAGACCCCCACCAAATTACCACCCCAGTTGGGCACGCACCCCTCGAAACCCGAAGGGAACGACCCATATCCCCATCTGGGGGGGTAAATCGGCCAGCGGGGCCCAGGCCACGCCGCTGGGGATGGGGATCGGTTCAACGATACTCAGTGATTCCTCTGCATTTGCCCCCCAGGCCCTCAGCGATGCCGAGGGCGAGGCCGCGGACCTCTGGCGCCGACGGGGGTTCCTTTTCCCAGGCGGGGGCCGAGCCCATCGAGATCTCGGACGGGGGTGCTCGTGGCGGCGGGTGCCGACGGATGGGTGCCGCAGCTCACTTGCAGTCGGGACGCAGCGGTCAACCGTGACAGGCTGCCTGCCCTCGGTAGTCTTGGCAAGCAACGTTCGGCAGCGCGTCGGGCTGGAGCTCTTTCCAAGGGCCCAGGGGGCTGCTCGATCGAGGGCGCCCCAACAGTCAGATCCAGCAGCTCGGGATGGCGTTCCTCAGCGCAGGCTCCAGGTTCAGGCCGGGCGCCTCAGTGGGCCTGTCGTTGATGCGCAGGCAGCGGATGGAGGAACGACCCAATTGTAATCGCCACTTCCGACGCGGTCAACGCGAATCTTGTTATCCCTTTTCGGGCGATCGCTACCGCCGTTGTGTATCCTCGCTGATGGTGAGTGCCTTGCGCTGTTGGGCGACCCTCAAGCGTGGCTGACATCTCGGTATTAATGAGCTGAGCTGAAACGCCGTGTCTCTACGACACATCGGCTGCAGTGCTGGCGCGACGGCCAAGGATGCGTCTGTCCTATCCGTCGCGGAAGAGAAGGAACAAGGCTGCAGTCGCAGCATTCACGCGGCAAAGACATGTCGCTTGACGATGGCCTTCCAGACTGTCTTCCTGTACCGTGCCAGGCCAGGACAGATGCCGAGGACTGCGGACTCGGGGGAAGGGGCGGGGGGCAGGAAGGGGGGGGAGGGGGGGGGGCGCAGAGGAGGGGGAGGGCGGGGGAGGGACGGGGAGGGACCGAGCGCGCCCTCGATGAGCAAAAACGTGCCTGCGCCCTGACAACTGGGCCCCATGCCATGCGCGGGCGGCCCTGTCTGCGCCGAGCCCCGAGACCGGCGGCATCCAGGGCTTCCTGTCTGGGACGGCGTGGCCCGGAGCGCCGTGTTCGGCATGGCAGAACTTCGGCCGAACAGCAACAACAGTCGAGAAAGAAGGCGCTGGCTCAGCCGTTCGCTGTTGGCTCTAGTCCAGACCTCCTCCTTGGAAATATGAGAAATCATAGAGTGTGGGATGTTGAGGATCTTGCGAAAACATCTTGCTTGGAATGCGTCGATGCTGTGCCGGTCAGCTTTCTTGAAGCAGAACGCTTTCAGACAGTATGTGAGCTTGGAGATGACGCACGAGTCGAAGAGAGCGAGCTTCCGCTTCCTCGTGATGTTGGCATGCCGCCACACCATTTGGAGCTTGTCGAAAGCTGCCCATGCTTCGCCAATTCGCCCAGCGACCGCTGTGCTTGTGACGCCGTCGGCGGTCAAGAGGCTGCCCAGGTAAACTGCTGAGGTCACAACTTTGATGGGCGCTCCTCCTATTGTGAGCACGTCCTGGGTGTGCTTCATCACTCGAAGGTGCACTGCTTTTTCCCAATTTGGTTCCAGACCGTAGGCTTTGCTCTACGGATGAGGCAATTCAGAAAACTTTGCACCCAGTTGACGTCGTTGGAGATAAGCGCCGTGTCGTCGGCGTAGGCAACATCGAAGCAGACGCTTCCATTGGGAAGTGGCCCGACTTCTCTGCGCACGTCGTGCTCGACGTCTGTCATGAGGACCGGCAGCATGATGATGAAGAGGAGTGGACCTGGTGGACATCCCTGCGTAGTATTAATGCTCGGCCTTGATCGTATCTGCTGGAAGCTCGTGGGCCCAGTCGCGATACCTGACGATGAAGGCACATCGTTGGATCTCCCGTTCTACTCGGCTGGCTGGACGGCTACGTAGTCAAGCTTAGGGTTCGCGGGCAGGTTGGCGGCGGCGCTCGAACGCTGCGAATTCATGAGGGATCTTGGCCTCGGGGGCGCGAGCGTCAAGTTCGTGCCAAAGATCGTGCGTGCGGAAACGCGACTGTAGCGTATCTTGCAAAGCGGGTCGCGGCCTCTGGGGCGCGAGTCCTGTATCATTGACCAGGGGCCGTGGCCAAGGAGACGCGAACATAGCATACTTCATGAACGTATTAGGTATCGCGTCCTCGAGAACGCGAATGTAGTGAACTTACGAAGGATTCTGGCCTCGGATACGCGGACTTTGCGTCACGTACACGGGGTCGTGGCATTTGGGGTGCAAGCGTAGCGTCATTTGCGAGGGGCTGTGCTTTCGGGGACGCGAATCTGGTGTAACTTGCGGGGGGCCGTGGGCTCAGGGAATCGGATCTTGCTTCAATTTAGTAGAGATCGTGGCTTCGGAGACGCGGCTATTGTACACTTTGCGCGTGACAGCGTCGTAATTTGCGAAAAAGCGTGGCTTCGGAAACAGCAGCGGATATTGTGCAGCTTGCGAGGGACCGTGGCCTCGGAGACACGACAACTGTGCAATTTACGAAGGATCGTGGCTTCGGGGGCGCAAGTTTTGTGTACTTTACAGAAAGAATCGTGGCTTCGTGGACGCGAGTAAGGTGTAATTTAGGAGGGATCCTGGCCTCGGCGGCGAGGTTTTTAGCGAGTTGCGAAGGGCCATGGCCTCGGCCTCGGGGGCGCGAGAGCGCACCGTAGATCGCCAGGGATGGCTGCCTCGAGGGCGCGCGTATCAGGTATTTCTACCTGTCCCACGGCCCCGAATAAGATTAGGCAGCGCGATCCGGCGCCCCGGCGCCCTCCCGCCGCACCCTCGTAGGTGCCTCGACGCGGGCTCTTGTCTTGTCTTGTCTTGTCTTGTCTTGTCTTGTCTTGTCTTGTCTTGTCTTGTCTTGTCTTGTCTTGTCTTGTCTTGTCTTGTCTTGTCTTGTCTTTTCTTGATCCAGGGAAGGTGAACTGTCTGTTTCGGGTCCCCCCCTTTCGCGCGGCAGTTGCTGTTTGCAATGGGAAGTGCGAAGTTCTATTATGACGTGGGAGATCTGTACCTGGAGCTGGAGCAGGGAACATCAAGCCTGGTTCGCGCAGCCTGATGGCCCCAAAGGGGGCCCGCGGATTTCCATGAAAGGGTATGTTGCACACGGCGTTTGGTGCCAGATATGGTCCCACTATTTCCATGGGTGGGTGGATGGCGCACGGCGCGTTGCTGCCTGTCCAGCTCCAATATTTCCGAGACTGGGTGGGTTGCGCGGGACGTTGCCAGATGGGGTTCCACCACTTCCAACCTTTTTCGTATGTTTGTGGCGATTGGCTGGTGTTGGATCCGCGTCGTCGATTTCAGCCGGTTTTGCTTTTCCTCCCGCGTCGTGGCGCTGCGATTTGGCGTCGCGCTGGGAGTGCTAGACGAGCCCTCCCCCGCCTGGGCCTCCCCGGCGATGGTGAGCACGGGCCTGCCGCAGGCCCCGTGCTCCCGCTGCCCGCGACTGAGCCGTCGCGTTCCCCAGCGCTCACAGGCCCCTTCCCCCCCAGGCCTGGACTTTGCCGATCGGGCGGTTGCGGGCCCCGCCTTCCAGAGGCCTGGGCCCGGGGGGCTCAGGGGGGTTGTGGGCGTGCCCGCCCGCCGGGCGGGCCGAGCCCTGTTGCCCCTCGGCTTCGGCCCGCTCGCTCGTGCTTCTTCCGCCACTTGCGCATCCTCCTCCACTTTTTTTTTTTTTTTTTTTTTTTTTTTCTCTCTCCCTCCTTCCACAACCACCACCTTCCCCGCCACTTCCTCCCCCTCCGCTTCCGCCTACGCTTCCTGCTCCTTCCCCTGCCTTGCCCCCCTCATTTTCCGCCGCCCTCCTCCACCTCCGCCCCCTGTTCCCTTTCCCCTCTCCCCTCAGCGTTTCTGGCGTTCCGACGGTCTCATACATACATACATACATACATACATACATACATACATACATACATACATACATACATACATACATACATACATACATACATACATACATACATACATACATACACACATACATACATACATACATACATACGTGCGTACGTACGTACGTACGTACGCACATACATACATACATACATGCATGCATGCACGCACGCACGCATGCATGCATGCATGCATGCATATACACACATACATACACACATACACACACATACATACATACATACATACATACATACATACATACATACATACATACATACATACATACACACACATACATACACACATACATACATACATACATACACACCTACACACATTCATACATACACACATCCACACACACACAAACATACTTACATGCAGCCACACATGTACACACATACATTATATTATACATATGCATATGCATACGCATAATCATATGCATACGCTTATGCGTACACACATACAGACACATCTGTATATACACATACAAGTACACACATACATATCTACATACATACATGTATATACATATGCACATTCATATGCACATGCGCATATACAATCATATTTACATATACGCATCCATACACCCATACACATACACATGCATATACATACGTATACATTTACATTTACATATACATATACATACACATATACGTATGCATATACCCATACATATACATAACCATATACATCCACATATACAGTTACACATGCATATTCACATACATGTCCATTGGCATCCACACATACACATACCCATAGCTTTACATATGTTTATGCGTATACGCATACACACACATACACAAACACACATGCACTTACACAAGCAGTTACATTTGCACTTACATGTACATTCACATTTACAGACATACACACATACACACATACATGTGCACACGTGTATATTCATGCAACTACACATTGTATATCCTCTCTCCCATATATTTATATATATATATATGTATATATAT
>CAUYUJ010011011.1:8405-10905 GCA_963575745.1 Prorocentrum cordatum | reverse complement strand
TGAGCGGATTGGACTTTCTGGTCTGTATCCCGCTTGGTCGTTATGGCACTGAAGGCCGATGCATACATAGATCCGATGGCCCCAAGTTGGTCACCGCAACAATGCAGTTGGGCCCCGCGGCCTTCAGGAAGTGCGCAGCGCTGCTTGCGCGAGCTCGCGGTCCAGACTTCTTATCCAGTGGTCTGCGTGGGGCTTCCATTCGGGCGGGAGCCCCGTTATTGAAGGGTAGTTGCCGTGCATCTGTTGCGGAAGTCAGGCTTCAGGTCCATACAGTGCCGTTTTTAATTCATGCTCCGCGTGCGGATCATGCATTACAAATGCAGGGACTTGGTCTTAAAAACAGGGATGAGCTCATGCATACATTCATTCATAAACTAGCTATGTATTAAACATCCGATGTGTTTAAACATCCTATGTATTAAACACTGCCCTGTAAGTGGTGAGAAAGTCTCGGGCGAAGCGCCAGGTCCGCCCTACCGACAAGTCTGGGGGCGCGACAAGGGGGGAGAGTTGTTCATGAGGAGCAGGGAGGGAGGAGGGAGGACGACGAAGAGGAGGAGACGGAGCAGGAGGAGGAGGAGGAGTAGTATAAGCCCGAGACGCATCACCGATATTGCATTCATAGGTTCCTGCAGTGTTGTTTTCTGCTGTGGGAAGTGCTCAATTGAAAGGCACTCGCCTGACATGCCTCAACCGTGCTAAGACTTCGTCCCTGGGACTTCAACGCGGTGAGGCGAGGTGATTGTTGCGTCCTGACAGTCATAACTTGTGCTAGCACATAGTTCTTTGAACGTGCACAGCGAATCAATGTGGCTAGTACGTCCTAGTAGAACACCATTCCTGGGACTTCAATCCTACGGATTCTTGAACCTCTTGCAAACTTTGCGACACATATGCGCGCAGCGCTAAGGCGAGAGCCACATTTTGAAAAGGAACTGCCCTCCATCTTGGACACTGTTGGAGTCCTTGAATGCGAATGTACTCGGTGCTAGAGCGAGATCCACATTTTGACCCCCCCGCCCTCCATCCCTGAAGCTGTTACACACTTTTCAGACGAATGTGCGCGGCGCTCAAGCGAGAACCACATTTTGAAACATAGCCGCCTTCTATCCTTGAAGCCGTTGTGAATCTTAAGCTTCAACTTCATAAGTGGTGATCGCAGGCGAGACGCGCAGCCCGCCCTACCGTCACGTCTGGGGGTGCGACAGGGACGAGTTATCGAAGATGCCTACGGCGAATCACCCCCACCCCCTGCCTCTTGGAATCGCCCATGTAGCCGAACGTTGTGCCAAGAGCTCTGCCAAACTATCGGACCACGTGTTCCCCCCAGCCGTTGCGGAAACTCTTCGGGGAACACTTGGGGGAGGATGGTGGGGAAGACCAGGAGGATGAGGAGGATAGGGCATCTTGGGAGCCTCTGCGTGCACTCTTGGGGCCTCCTGGGAGCTTCCTGGGAGCCTCCGGAGATATCTTGGGAGCCTCCTTGGGCCTCTTGGGGGCCTTTTGGGAGCTTCTCGGGGGCCTCTTTGGCAAGCTTGGGGCATTCCTGGCCCGTCGGACGCCGTCGGAAGCTGTCCTTGGGACCTCTGGGCCGACTTCGGGCCCTCTTGGGATGCTCCATGGGCGTCTTCGAGGCCATCTTGGGCGTCTTGGAAGTCTCTTGGTCCGTCTTGGGGCCCTCTTGGGGCCGTCTTGGGGGCCTCTTGGGCCGCTCTGGGGCCATCCTGGAGGCCTCTTGGGCGATCTTGGGCGATCTTTGGGGGCTCTTGGGCCGTCTCGGGCCGTCGGAAGGCCGAGAAGAAGCACATGCCAAAATCCTTCAAAAACCGATCGAAAGTCAATGATTTGGGCCTCTTCGGCTCTTTCTGGAGGCCCTCTTGGATGTCTCTTGCTTCGACTTCGCAAATTTTCGAGGATGCCTCGTGCGAAACGCTCATTCTTATCATACGGCGTCTTGGGCTAGGATCCCCAAGATCGCGAGCATTTTGAGGGTGTCCCCAGCGTGACGGCCGTGTTTGGAGGCTGGTGGCGCAGCGGGCGGGCAGCTCTGTGTGGCTGGCGCGCTGGGCCGGAGCCCCACGGGGAATTCTTGTAGACATGAGCCAAAAACGAAACCAGTAGGATCTAGCACGCCAGTCACCCCATGTGGCAAGACCACAGGGGGCGGCAGATCCAGGACGCCTACGGCGAATCGCCCCCGCCAAGAGTGGCAAGAGCTCTGCCAAGCTATCGGACCACGTGTTCCCCCATCCCTTGTGGAAACCCTTCGGGGCACACTTGGGGGAGGATGGCGGGGAAGAAGATGAGGATGAGGATGAGGATGAAGATGAGCATGAGGATGAGGATGAGGATGAGGATGAGGATGATGAGCATGAGGATGAGGATGATGAGAATGATGGGGATGATGATGATGAGGACGATGAGGATGATTATGAAACGGGGTACGTTAACCAAACAGAAGACGTGTTTAACCACACAGAGCTGGTATCCGTAAGCAGTC
>CAUYUJ010011010.1:0-25222 GCA_963575745.1 Prorocentrum cordatum | reverse complement strand
CCTCAGACCCCCCGCTGGCTTCAAGTCGGGCGTGTCCCCCTGCAGGGGAATGTTCGACGAAAAATAAAAAATACCCCAAAAACAGCCCAGAATTAATCCAAAAATAATCCGGGGACTATTGTTTGAATATGTTTTTTGAGCTGTGTTGGGGTATTTCTGATTTTTTCGTCGAAAATCCCCCTGTAGGGGGACACCCCCGACTTTTTGCTGGCTCCACAGGCACTTTGTTGTCCGCTGCAGACTCGGCAGGGGCGATGCGCACGCACGCGCTCTCGAGTGATTAAAGCCAGGGGCGCAGGGCATGCTACCAGAGGCATCCTAGATTTCTGTTGCTCCCATCGTCCTTGAGGACCACGTCCCAGAATAATGCTTCTCCGAATGACTGCACGAGGATGGAACCCTTCGATCCAGGCGTCGCCATGCTTGCACACTGAGCGTTTCGGCCGGTCTCGTGCCCCAGGAACACCACTGATCGACCCGGCTCACACAATGCCGCGGGAAGATTGGGCCCAGCGTTACGTTGTTCCCATCGTACAACGACCACGTCCCAGAAATGACTTCGAGCACCCGGAAAGAGTGTCGAAAGCGTGTCGAGACCGTGCCGCCGCAGTGCCGGCCGAGCGTCCCCCAGGGGCCCGACGCGTGAAAACCCTCGAGCCTCGGTATTTTTTCTGGTGCTCGACAGTCTCTCGGGCGGTCAAGGCTGAAGAAGGTTGGAACATCACAATCCCAAGAAGGGGGTCCGAGTAGATGGGGCGGGAGGACCGCGCCGTGTCGCAAGGGCATCGGCGATGCATCGCCGATGCATCAGCGACGCATCGGCGACGCCTCGGAGACGTCGGCGATGCATCGGCGACGCCGGCGTGGAAGAACTCGGGCTCCACATCCGGCCGCATCGCCGATGCATCGCGAAGGCGGCGCGGTCCTCCCACCCCATCTGCTCGGACCCGTCTGGGAGGCCCAGAACTGCTTTTAGGTCGCGCGTGTCCTCCCGCGGGCGGACTCTGGACGACAAAGCAGACACGGCCACAAACAAAAATCAAAGAAAAGGTCGAACGTTGTCAAAAATCTTCCAAAATGGTTAAAACAAATCTTCCAAAATAGTCGAACACATTCAGATAATCGGAAACTGTTTTTAATATATAGTATAAATATAAAGATATATACGTATATATGTATATATATGTATATGTGTGTATATGCATGTATGTATGTATGTATGTATGTATGTATGTATGTATGTATGTATGTATGTATGTATGTATGCATGTATGTATGTATGTATGTATGTATGTATGTATGTGTGTGTGTATGTATGTATGTATGTATGTATGTATGTATGTATGTAATTATATACACACATATACACATAATTCTATATATCTATATATCTATATATATATATATATATATATATTCGCTATTTTGGGAACATTCCTCCCGCAAAGGGCGGGGAGAAGGGGCGGCCGCGGGCACAGCCGGGCGGGGGAGGAGAGCGGCACCCGCCACGGCACCAGAGGGTCGGACGCGCTCGCTTCGGGGGGCCCTCCCGGAGGAGCCCGCTCGCGCCGCTCGCGCGTCGATGCCGCGGCGAACGTGCAGTCGAGCTCGAGGTAAAACGACACGAAGATCGGGACAAAATCGGATCGGTGTATCAAAAACCTTAATCTACGATGAAAAAAAACTCGAAATCTCTGAGAATCGGCGGGTTTGGAGGATGTATTGGGCGCCGCGGCCGCTCCAGAGCGTTCCGGAACGCTCTGAGAGCGCTCCGGAACGCTCTGGAGCGATTCATCCCGATCCTAGCCCTGTTTTACGATGCCGCGGCGAACGTGCAGTCGAGCTCGAGGCGAGCTCGAGGCGAGCTCGAGGAGAGCTCGAGCCGGCCCCGAGCTCCAGGGCCGCAGTGGAGGCGAGCAGAGCCGTCGGGCGGTTCCCATGAGGACACCCCACAACGAGCATCAGAGGAAGTGTTCCAGGCTGAGCTCGCACGCTCGTCGTCGTCGTCGTCGTCGTCGTCGTCGTCGTCGTCGTCGTCGTCGTCGTCGTCGTCGTCGTCGTCGTCATGCTCGTCGTCGTCGTCGTCGTCGTCGTCGTCGTCGTCGTCGTCGTCGTCGTCGTCGTCGTCGTCATGCTCGTCCTCGTCGTCGTCGTCGTCGTCGTCGTCAACGGCGAGGGTCTTTCGAAGGCCTCCGCGGGCCTCCGAAGGTCTCCGAAGGCCCTCGAGGGCCTTCCGAGGGCTCGCGAAGACCTCGGGAGGGCCTGCGGCCAGCCTGGGCCGAGGGAAGCCCGGCACCGGGCGCAGGGCGGCGGCACGGCCACACACAACGGGGCCGAAGGCCGCGGCCACCGGCGCCTGGCTCCAGACGCGGGGGGGCCCCCGAATGTAAAGCGTAAGGTCGGCGGCGAGCGGGGGGGGGAAGTGAAGAGGAGAAGGCCTGCTCGAGTGCAGCGGGGCGTCTCCCCGAAGCCCTCGGGCCTCCTCTGGGGGATGCCTGCGCCCTCGGGGAAGGTCCCGAGGACGTCGCAGGCCTCCGAGCCGCCTGCGAGGGCCCGCCCCGTCCGAAGTCCCCCCCACCGTCTCGACCGCCGCCGAGCAAAAAAAAACAAAAAGGCCCGCCGTTGAGCCGCCGAGTGTGGAGCGGATCGGGTTGCGCGCCGCGCCCCGGGCGCTCTCGCCGAGTGTGGGCACAAAACCCACGGCGGCGGCCTCCTCCTCGCCGACGACGACGACCACGACCACGACGACGACGACGACGACGACGACGACGACGACGACGAAGACGACGACGACGGTGACGACGACGACGACGACGACGACGACGACGACGACGACGACGACGACGACGACGACGACGACGACGACGACGACGACGACCACGACCACGACCACGACTACGACCACGACGACGTCGACGACGTCGACGACGTCGTCGTCGTCGGCGGCGGGCGCCGCGGCGGCCCCCCGCCGCGGGCGCGGCGGCCCCCGCCGCGGGCGCCCTCGGCGGCGGCCCCTCGCGGGGCCGAGGGCGGCCCGCGGCCGCGCGCCTCCGCGGCGGGGCCGCGGGGCCCGCGGCCGATCAGCGCCGGAGGCGGGGGCCCCCCCGCGGCCCAAGAGGGGGGAGGGCCGCGGCCCCACGCCGCCGCGGGCCGACGCCGCGCGCCCCGCGCCGCCGCGGGCTTCGTCTGGAGGCCCACGCCCGCTGCCGGGACTCGCTCGCGCCGCGGTCGTCGTCGTCGTCGTCGTCGTCGTCGTCGTCGTCGTCGTCGTCGTCGTCGTCGTCGTCGTCGTCGTCGTCGCCGTCGTCGTCGCCGTCGCCGGCGCCGGCGCCAGCGCAAGCGCCGTCGTCGTCGACGTCGCAGGCGCCGTCGCCAGCGCAGTCGTCGTCGTCATCGTCGTCGTCGTCGTGGTCGTCGTCGTCGTCGGCCGAGGAGGAGGAGGAAAGGGAGGAAAAGGAGGAGGAGGAAGAGAAGGAGGAAGGGGGGAGGATAACGGCGGGAGGATAACGGCGAGAAGGAGGAAGGGGAGGGAGGGTTGAGAGGGACAGGGAAAGAAGGGAAGGGAAAAGGGGAAGAAGAAAAGAGAGCCCAGGGAAAGCCACTGTGAACGGCCGCCAAGCGAGGCTCGCGCGGTCTTCGACGACCTTCACGTTGATCAGCGCAGGCAAGAGGAATATATATATATATAGAGAGAGAGAGAGAGAGAGAGAGAAAGAGAGAGAGAGAGAGAAAGAGAGAGAGAGAGAGAGTCACGAAGCACACCACCAAATCGATCACGGGCACGAGATCTGCGCGCATTGGTCGCGTCGTCTACAAACCGCGACGCGACGCTGCGAATCGCGCCGGAGGCTCCGCGCCGCCGCGCGCAGCGCCAAAATGACAGATTCCACGTCGGCGACGGCGGGCGCGACCGCGACCCGCAGGGGAGACTGGGCCCCACAACGCCGAGCGACACATACCTTTGCATAGCACCAAGAAGCCGAAATACATACACACGAAAAGCACATGAAGTGGCACAGAGCAAGCGGCACCACACACGGGGTAAGCGGTTGCGCAGCGGGGCGAGCGGTAGCGCACACACACAAACTCAGCGAAACGATAAACAGGAAAAAACGCTAATATCCATCAAGCTTTGACGTCTGCCATGCAGTAGGAGTAACCAGCACGAGCGGGACACCAGCGCCAGCGATGCAAACGAAACCGCCATGCGTTCAAGTAGCCAGCAGCGAACACTGCCACGATTGAGCCAGCAGTAAGCACCCCCACTCTCGACCGAGGAGGAGGAGGAGGAGGAGGAGGAGGAGGAGGAGGAGGAGGAGGAGGAGGAGGAGGAGGAGGAGCAGGATGTGCCAGACTCACCCAAGCGGACTCCGGGCGGGGGGGCCCGGCGAGGCGGCGCTCGCTTCCGCGCGCCGACAGCCTCTCTTCCTCCTCTCTTCCCCCCCTCCTCCTCCTCCTCCTCCTCTCCTCCTCCTCTCCTCTCTCCTCCTCCCTCTCCTCCTCCTCCTCCTCCTCCTCCTCCTCCTCCTCCTCCTCCTCCTCTTCCTCCTCCTCCCCCTCCTCCTCCTCCTCCTCCTGATCACCATTCTGTTGGCAGGCTTCTCTGTCCATCCGGTGCCGCAGCGCGCCGGCACGCAAGATCTTCCACGACGCAGGTCCGAGCGAAAGTGCCGCCCCCGGCCTGGGCGAGCAGCTCGCTGAAGTGTTAGACGCGCGAGAAATACTACTGAGCAGGATTACACGCGAGTCTTCGGGTTCCCAGCGATAACTGGCAAGAAGCCGAGACAAACTCTGCACTGCAGCCACATTACAGCATCGCCACCACCCATTGACATCTATAACCCACGTAGCTCGAAGTTGTCGGCGCCATCGTCGAAGGTTTCCCTTGAGCCTCGCCGACGAATCCCTGGTATGCGCATCGCGATAAGCGCCAGCGACTCGTTCTACACGACTGCGACGATAAGTCTTGACGAACTGTCACGCTTCTCGGCGCATCGTGGTGGCAGCACTCATGAGCACGTGCTGGCTTGGAAAAAAAATGCGTTATTGGAAAGATGATGTCGCACAATTCATGGCACCGCTGTGCCATGAGTCGGACTTGGAGGGGCACAGCGTGCTGAACTGCTCCATGCGCAATGCACCCTGCCCCGTGCGCAATACGCCCTTCACCTCTCCCAAGAACTGCCCGCGAAATCCAGAGACGCTCGCACCATCTTCGCCATATCGTCTCGCTACAGCGAGTGCGCTCCTGCGCTGGAGACGATGGCGAAGAAAGTTCCGTCCGCAAGCGACGGGGAAGCGATGAACAAATCGCTCGCCACCCGGATACAACTCTCGGCCTCTCCGCTTCTCCAGCTCTGCGACGGTCCCAGAGGCCCCTGAGGAGGCCCCACGACAGCCTCCGACGCTCCCAAGAAGATGCCAAACTGACACAGCCCCGGGGGGGCCCAAGACGACACACGCGCCGCTCCACAGGCGTCGCAGACGGCCCTAGAGCGGCCCGAGAGAGCTCCAAAAGGGCAACGAGACGATCCGAGCACGGTCCGATTACTTTGCAGAGGCGCTCCACACGCCCCGAAAGCCTCCCCACGGCCCAACGGGTCTCCAAAACGGCCCAAAATGCCTCCAAGAGCAGTCCTACGAGAGCCCCAGGTAACAGAATCGACTGATTTTTCGTAGGCTTTCTTTTTGCATGTTTCACCATTCTACCTTTTCGGCTTCTCCGCAAGATCGCCTTGTGCCAACACAGCCCCTGGGGGCCCCAAAACGGCACACCCGGCCCACGAGGCCTCCAGAACCTCTTGGGCCCCCCTGAGGCCCCTTCGAGGCCCTCTTGGGCCCCTCCACCGCGGCGTGGAGGCGCTCCCAGAGGGGTTCAATAGCAGTGGCACTGCAGTCTCGCGAGATAGCGCGCGCGTGACTTACCCTTCCATGCGCTCGGGGGCCCTCTGGGGCCCTCTTCGGGCCCTCCTGGAGCCCTTCCCAGCCCGTCTTGGGACCTTCCAACGCGGCCTGGGAGTGCTCCCAGAGGGCTTCCACAGCAGCGCAGGGTAAGTCACGTGATTGAGCACGAGCGTGACTTACCCATCACTGCACTTCAGGGCCCTCTGGAGCCCTCTTCGGTTCCTCCTGGAGTCCTTCTGAGATCCTCTTCGGGCCCTGCAGAGCGCCCTCGGAGGGCTCCGGGAGCGGTCCAATAGTAGTGCAAATTCAGTCACGCAAGAACGCGCTCGCGTGACGATGACGGAGATGATCATGTGATGGTGAATATGACGACGATATTGCTGATGATGGCGGTGATGTTGATAATGATGATTATGATGCTGATGACGACGATGTTGATGTTGATTGCGACGAGGATGCTGTAGATGGTGATGATGAGGACCACGATGCTCTGAATGGCGTCGGTGACGATGATGGTGACGATCATGATCTTGACAGTGGTAATGATCGTGACTCCTTCTGCTCTTCGATTCAGCGGCAGCACTCGCTTATGGACCCCTCGGGTATGCGTAGAACTTGAGCGCGCGCGAAGCGCGCGCAACGGTTCTTGTATATGCTCTCATAAGTTTACGATCGCACACACATGTGGCACGGGAGATAGAGAAACAAGGGGCATAATAGGCACAATATTGAAACGGGTGCCCGAGATGCTTCAGACGAGCACCGGCCCCGGACGCCACCGCCTGAAGGGAGCCTGCGTGCTCTGGCTCGGAGCTCCAACAAGCTGCTGGCGGAGCAAGAGGCGACGCCATGGCTGGAGGAAAAAAATAGCCGGCGGCCACTTCGACACTGTAAGATGCAAAGGGGATGGGTACAGTCAACCCGTATAGTAAGGATGCGCGGTAAGGATGCAAAGGCCTTGGACGCCCATTTGGAAGCTTTTCGAGCGAGGCGCGGCCAACGAAGCTGGCCAAGGATGGACCGAGGAGGCAAGGATGCATGGGTACCCTTGGAAAGGTTGCCAATCCTTACTGTGCGGGTTGACTGTATCGTGGCCGCAGATGCAGACTGGACGACACTGTACGATGCAAACTGGATGAGCGGCCGAACACGAGGCCCCAACCACGCGCCCCCTGTGCCGTCACGTCGCACACGCGGGTACCCACAGCACGACCTGGGCGGAGAGAGGGAGGGGGGAGTTGTTTCGGCCTCCTGACCCCCTCTTCTTCCGCTCCTCAGTGGGCTCCTACCCGCAGGTTCCCTCCCTCGCCCTCGCCTTCGGCCTCCCCCTCGCCCTCTCCCTCCCCCCCCGCCCCCTCCCCTCCCCCTCCACTTCCCGCCCCACTCCTTCTTCCCCTTCGCCTCCTTCGTTCCGTCCGCCCCCTCCTCCTCATCCTCATGCTGCTGCTGCTGCTGCTCCTCCTCATCATCAGCAGCATCATCATCCTCACCACCAACAACACCATCACCAGCACCACCAGCACCGCCATCACCACCACCATCAACATCACCATCACCATCAACATCACCATCGTCGTCATCAGCATCATCATAAGCAACACCATCATCACAACCATCACCATCACCACCACCAGCACAAGCACGATTAACGTCACCATCCCATTCAGCATCACAATCATCAACACCATCACAATCACCATCACCATCATCATCATCATCATCATCATCATCATCATCATCACCATCATCATCATCATCATCATCATCAACATCATCATCATCATCATCATCATCATCATCATCATCATCATCATCATCATCATCATCATCATCATCATCATCAACATCATCCGGGAGGAGGGTGAAGCACGAGAGAGAAACGCAAGAGGGGGGGGCGAGGAGCGGAAAACACATGGCAAAACCAGACGGGCACATCGGGCGGGTAGAGTCTGACGGGGCGGGTCGGGAAGGCGGGCCCAGGCGGCAAAGTCGAACAAGCGGATTGCTGGAGCGTGCGTCCTGCATGAGTCGCGAGCAAGTCTCGAGCGATAGCGCGTTCTCAAATAAATCGCTGGAAAATCCACAGCGAGAACGTGATTCCTGAGTGCCGAGGGTGCGGCGTCTGAATTCATTGTGTGGATGTCCCACGCGAAAGCACGAATCCTGCATAAATTGTGAGGAACTCCCGCGCGAGAGCGCGATTTAGCAATAGATTGTGAAAAAATATCAGGCGGGAGCCGTTGCTGTTGAAACTCGGGTGCCAGGGGCCCAATTCGGTGACCCCACACTGTCCCTTGTAAAAAACAAGGTGCGAGCCCCGGAAGCAGCATTTCAACAATTGAAAAAAAAACACTTGGTTCCCCGAAGGGGGGAACAACAGTAAATATCTTCAGGGGTGGAAATTCAACAACAACAACAACAACAACAACAGCAACAACAACAACAACAACGACAATAAGTGTAAGACTGTTCGCTCCTATCTGCTCACGTGCCAATCAATACGTATATCCCAAGCCCTCGGTAGCCGCCCTCGTCGTCTGTGATCGTACCCACGTGGGGGTATATCTTCCTTACCTGCCACGTGTATTCTGTGCAGCCCCTTAAACAAGGGAAGAGAGGACGGGTGGAAGGGGGAGTGAGAAGAATGGAGCACGAGAGAAATTAGCAGGAGTGGGGCAAGGAGCAGAAAACAACTGGGTGGGCAGACCCATAGCGGGCAGGTCGGGAAGGCGGGCCCAAGCGACGAGGTCGAGCAGGCGGGTTGCCGAAGCGTGGGGTCCTGCATGAATCGCGAGGAAGTGTCGAGCGATAGCGCGATTCCGAAGTAAATCGTGAGAAAAGCCAGCGGGGGCCACGAAGAGCAATTAATCCGGGGCCACAGAGGGCAGCGACGGGGCCGCTGAGGGCAGAAACGGGACCACGAAGGGCAGAGAGGGGGCCACGAAGGGCGACAGCGGGGCCACGAAGGGCAGCATATGGGGCCACGACGGGCGACTGCGAGCGGGGGCCACGAAGGGCATTCGAATGTGGGACCACATAGGGCGACAGCGGGGCCACTGAGGGCAGCAAAGGGGCCACGAAGGGGCAGCGAGAGGGCCACGAAGGGCGACAGCGGGGCTACGAAGGGCATTCGTATGGGGCCACGACGGGCGACTGCGAGCGGGGGCCACGAAGGGCATATAATGCGGGGCCACAATGGGCAGCGACGGGGCCACTGAGGGCAGCAACGTGGCCACGAAGGGCAGCGAGCGAAGGCGATCGCGGAACCAGTACGGGCAGCGAGGGGCATCGAAGGCGGGCGAAGGGCAGCGAGCGGCGACTGCAGTCTCTAACGGGCTGGTCGGGCGGGCAGGCCCAGACGGGCGGGTCGAGCGGGCGGGTTGTTGAAGCGTAAATTCTGCTTGAACCGCCAGGCAAGATGTGGCGAGAGATTCCTGAGTGTCGAGGAGCGGCATTTGAATAAATTGTGGGAATTATCGGGCGGGAGCCCCGATTCGGTGGTAAGTTGCAGCGAAATCCCAAGCGAGAGCGCGATTCTTCAATAAATTGTGAAGAAGTATCAAGCGGGAGCCACGATCCGGTGGTAAATTGCAAGGAAATCCCAAGCGAGAGCGTGATTCTTCAATAAATTGTGAGGAACTATCAGGCGGGAGCCGTTGTTGTAAAGTGGGGGCCAGCGACACAGTTTGACCCTCAAGACTTTCCCTGATGAAAGACAGGGTGCGAGCCCCGGGAAGGGCACTTCAATCGACCAAAAAATCATGTGCATCGGACGGGGGGGGGAGAAGATGGGAGCGCACACGATGACGTTTGAAACCCCTGTTGATCAGGAATAACTGACCGAATTTCCGCCCCGTAGCAGCCGGACGTAGAAATCAACTTCGGGCCGAGTCACCCGTGACAATTATTGCCCGAGCAACTTCCGTGCAGATGAAGGGAGGAGGAGGAGGACCAGAGTGAACATCGAGCGAATTCCCGCCACTGCTTAGGAGAACGGTCATGAAGCAAAATCGTGCGAACGCGGAGCGATACGAAATTCCCCTATATCGTATCGGTGAGACAGAGAGGAGAAGAGGGGGGGGGAGGAGCCGGAGGGAGGAGGAGGAACCCAAATAAGGATACTACGTACAGAATAGCATGGCCCCGATACTTGGCCATGGCCCCGGGCCCGGCAGAGCAGGAATAGGGTTTAAACTCGGCCGCTGAATTCTAGACCACAATCACACACGGGGGGATCAAGAATAATGATTCTTCAGAAATGAAAGATGAAACAACAGCAACAACAACAACTTGAACAACGGCAAAAACAAAAACAACAGCAGCAGCAGCAGCAACAACAACAACGACAACAACAACCACAATCATGTTAAATACTGTTCGCTCTTACTGGCACGCGTGTCTAGCATTCCGTATACCCCAACCCTCGATACCCGCGCACTTCGTTTTCGATTGCACCCCATTTCGGGGGGAATCTCTTCCTTATCGGCCACTGACTGAAGCGCGAGGAAATCTCAGGGGAGAGCGCCGTTCCTGAGTTCGGGGGCTTCTCTGGCCAGGAGCTCTCGGAGTACCGATGGAGAAATATCGAACGGGAATCCTTGTCGCCGTGTTCGGGCCTCCACCAACTTGCCTGAATTACGAGAAAGTCTCGAGCGAGAGCGCCGTTTCTGAGTTCAGGGGCCTTCTTGGCCAGTGGCTCTCGGAGTAAATCGTGAGGAAGTATCGAACCGGAGCCCTTGTCGTCGTGGCTGGGCCTCCGCCAACTTGATTGAATCGCGAGGAAGTCTCGGGCGAAAGCGCCGTTCCTGAGTTCGGGGGCCTCTCTGGCCAGAGTGTATCGGGGTAAATTGTGAGGAGGACTCGGGCGGAAGCCGTTATCGTCGCAGCTGGGTCTCAATTGTTTAAGCTCAAGCCAACGCTCGAGCGGGTGCCTCGTTTTCGAACAAATGTAGCCGGCGTCGAGGCGAGAGCACGCGGAACCGTTTCCGGAGATCAACAAGAATCAGTCTTAGAGAAATGACTATTCACCAACAGCAATTAGTTTAAGACTGTTCACTCGTGTCTGCTCGCGGGCCATTCAGCACGATCGCCCAAACCCTCGATACCCGCTTGTTTCGTCTTTCATCGTGCCCCCTTGCGGGTGCATACATATATATATATATATACATAAGGGGGGGGTAGGAGCAGGAAACACCTGGCAAAACAACACGGGCACATCGGGTGGGTAGACCCCACCGGGCGGGTCGGGAAATCGGGCCCAGGAGGCAAGGTCGAGCAGGCGGGTTGCTGAAGCGTGCGTCCTGCATGAATCGCGAACACGTCTCGAGCGATAGCGCGATTCCCAAATAAATCGTGGGATAGTCCACAGCAAGAGCGTGATACCTGAGTGCCGAGGGTGCGGCGTCTGAATTACTTGTGTGGATGTCCCACGCGAAAGCACGAATCCTGCATACATTGTGAGGAAGTCCCGCGCGAGAGCAAGATTTGGCAATACATTGTGAAGAAATATCAGGCGGGAGCCGTTGTTGTTGTAACTCGGGTGCCAAGGGCCCAATGCGGTGACCCCACACTGTCCCTTGTAAAAAAATGCGAGCCCCGGAAGGAGCACTTCAATTGAAGAAGCACTAGGTCCCCCCGAGGATGGATCAACAATAAATATCTTCAAGGGTGAAAAACTAATAATAACAACAACGACAACAAAATCAAAAGCAAACACAACAACAACGACAACAACAACAGCAACAGCAACGACAACGACAATGACAACGACAACGACAACAACAGCAACAACAATCAGTTTAAGACTGTTCGCCCTTAAATGCTCGAGTGTCCAATAAAGCGTATTTCCCAAACCCTCGATACCCGCCCTCTTCGTATTCGATCGAACCCCTTTTGGGGGGTATACTTTTCTTCCCTGCAGGCTGGGCCCCGGCAAGCGGCGGGGCGGCCGCGGACCGTCGGCCTGGCCAGCGGCAGCGCTGATCGGCGGGGCGGCCGTGGACCGTCGACCCGACCCCAAGAGGGACGGACAGGGGGACGACGACGACGACGACGACGACGACGACGACGACGACGACGACGACGACGTCGAAGACGACGGCGACGACGACGACGACGGCGACGACGAACGAAAGCGAGAGCGAGAGAGAACGACAGCAGGGCCACGAAGGGCACGAAGTAGGCCACGAAGGGCGACAGCGGGGACACGAAGGGAATGCGTATGGGGCCACGAAGAGCGCGAACGAGCGGGGGCCACGAAGTGCAGATAATGCGGGGCCACAGAAGGCAACTATGGGGCCACTGAGGGTAGCAACTGGGCCACGTAGGACAGTGAGGGGGACACAAATGGCGACAGCGGGGCCACGAAGGGCATGCACACGGGGCCACAACGGGCGCGACTCCTGGGTGCCTGGGTGTCGGGAGCGCGGCGCTTGGGCAAATTGCAGGAAATTCCAACGCAAGGCTATTCTTCAGAAAATTGCAAGCAAGTCTCCAGCGAGAGCGCGACTCCAGAGCTCCGGGAGAGCGATTCCTGAATAAATTGTAAGGAAGTCCCAAGCGAGAACGCGATTCCTGAATAAAATGCGAGGAAGTCTCCGGCGGGAGCGGGGGTCCTGCCTAAATTGTAAGGAAGTCTCAAGCGGGAGCCGTTGTTGCTGTAACCCGGGGGCCAGGGGGCCAATTTGAGCAGGAAGACTTTCCCTGTCAAAAAACAAGGTGCGAGCGTCGAGGGGCACACTTTGATTGAGAAAAAACAGTATGCACCGGTGAGGGGGGATCAACAATAATCATTATTCAGATGAGAATTCAACAACAACAACAACAACAACAACAACAACAACAACAACAACAACAACAACAGCAACAGCAACAGCAACAGCAACAGCAACAGCAACAGCAACAGCAACAGCAACAGCAACAGCAGCAGCAGCAACAACAACAACAAGGTCAAATCAGCCATGAGGGACACGTGCCCTGCGTACGCCTTGCCCGCCATGGCCAGTAATCAAAGCGGGTGAAGAGGACGCGCGGCAAGCCCCCCCCCGAGCAACCCAGCAACCCAACAACCCCAACAAAGCCAAAAAAAGATGATATCCTCTCTCGAAGGCCTCCGGAGGAAACCCACTTCGGAGTTCGGTGTCTTCTCAGGCGAAACCCAGGTCCTGCGCTAAGCCTGGACGTCCATGGGAACTCCTATGGGATCCGTATAGAGGCCCGTATAAGAGCCGACGAAATTCCTGTAGTGGCCCTATAATAATAGGAGCATATGGCATCCCTGCAGTTGCCCTCCAGGGCCCCTCTCGTGACCGTAGAATCCGTGGAGTGGCCCTATAGCAGCCCATGACATCCTTGCAATGGCCCTGCAGGATCCCTCTTGTGACCGTATGATCCCTTCAATGGCCCTATAGAAGCCTATGACATCCCTGCAGCGGCCCTGGGGCTCCAGGGGCGGCGGGAGGGTCGGCGGCGTTCGAGGTCCTCATCCTGCTCTCGGCGAAGCTGGCGCTGACGGGGGCCCGCCAGATCGCGGCGCGGGACTGCGCAGCTTGCCAGAGCTGCGCGCTGCCAGAGAAGGCTCCGGACTCGGTCGGCGGCGTTCTCAAACAGCTGGGCGAAGACTACTCCAGACTTCGTAATAAAAGGGAGGGGGTCTCAACCCTCCCAGACGAGAAGTGTTAGACCCTCCCAGACCATCCATGAAAGGGCGGCCCTTTGCCCAGACCCCCCCGAACCCTCCAAGACAGCTCAAATCAGACCCCCCCCCCAAATGTGCCCCCCCCGACTATATTATGGAATCCGGAGTACAGCTCGGCATCAAGCGGGCTACGAAAAACAGCGACAAAACGGAGGGCAGGTGGACTTCAAGGAGCGCGGGGGCCTCCGTGCGTCCCGGTCTCCGCGGGTCTCGTCGGCCGCGTCGTGGAGGTGGCGAAGGAGGGCGACGCAGAGGCGGACGCCATGACCTCTTCTCGGCGGTGGAGGCCTGCTGGCTGGCCTGAGTGAGAACGGCACTCCAGCGAAGATGGGGGAGCACGTCCTTCACTTGTGGCACAAGAGGGCCAGGAGAGACGCGCCGAAGCCCGAGGGCATCTTTGAAGGGGCCCCAGGACACACAGAGAAATACACACAAGTAATAAGATTCCCCATATTTTCCCATAGTTTCTTGGTTTCTGTCTTCCCGCCCACTTCCCATAGTTTCCCATGTTGTCTGGGGGATCGAGGATGAATTGTGTCTGTGTATTTCTTTTCCTCACTCTTGGTACATGATGAAGGCCAGGAGAGACGCCAGGAGGAGGAGGAGGAGGAGGAGGAGGAGGAGGAAGGAGGAGGGAGAGGAGGAGGAGGGAGGAGAAAAAGGAGGGAGGGAGGAGGAGGGGGGAGGAGGAGGGGAGGAGGAGGGAGGAGGGAGGAGGGAAAAAGGAGGAGGAAAAAGGAGGCGGAGGAGGGAGGAGGAGAAAAAGAAGGAGGAGGAGGGAGGAGGGAGGAGAAGGAGGAGGAGGAGGAAGGAGGAGGAGGAGGAGGAGGAGGAGGAGGGCCAGGAGAGGCGCGCCGAAGCCCGAGGGCATCCTGCACGCCGCGCTGGCTCTCCGCACAGGCGGGCGCTCTCGCCGGCGTGCGGGCGGCCGCGCTGCGGGCGGCCGCGCGGCGAGGCGGGGCGCGACGCGCAGCACGGGCCCCGCGCCACGGGGGCCACAAGCTGGCAAGAAGGAGGAGGTGGAAGAGAGGGAGGAGAAGGAGGAGGAGAAGGAGGAGGAGGAGGAGGAGGAGGAGGAGGAGGAGGAGGAGGAGGAGGAGGAGCAGGGGAAGGGAAGGCGTGCCACGCCTCGGTGAGGACGCGCCCAGCACGGAGCACGGGAGAGAGGTCAGCAAGCTCGTGTGAAGGGGCCCCAGGACACACAAACAAACACACACGAATCAAAAGATTCCCCCTCTATGTTTTCCCACAGTTTCCCTGGTGACTACCTACCAGACCACCCCAACCCAACCCGAAGACCCGAATTTCGGGTTGGGGGGGGTAAGGGTTCCACATGTGTTTTTGTTCGATGTTCCCCGACCCCCTCCCCCCCCACTGGAAATCGAGGGTAAATCTGAGCCTTCGGGTTGGGTTGGGGTGGTTTGGTGGGTGGTGAACTGGGGAGAGAGGTCAGCAAGCTCGTGTGAAGGGGCCCCAGGAAACACAAATCAATACACACAGATCAGAAAAGATTCCCCCGATATTTTCCCATATAGTTTCTGGGCTTCTGTCTTCCCCCCCCCCCGCTTCCCACAGTTTCCCATATCTTCTGGGGAATCGAGGATTAGTTGTGTCTGTGCTTTTCCTCCTGATCGTGGGCAAAATGCAGAAGTAGCTGACTGGGGGACTGAACGCAGTACGCTAGCAGAGCTCGTGCGCAGTGGAGCGATACCTGCTCATCTATAATGCAGCCGAATCGCCCTCAATCTTACGCTCCCCCCTCTCTCCCTAGCGCCCCGATTGGCCATCTCGCTCCGGCTCGCCCGAAGGGTGGGGGTAAACAGAGGAGACAAATTTCTGATCCGCCTGCCACCGAGAGCGGTAGAATATTTATCGTCGTCGTCGCCAGTCATCACCACAACCTCAGCTCCCCGCCATCTGCCTCCTTCCTATTCTCACCCCCGTCCCCGCACTCCTGCTCGGCAGCCTCGACGACCACGGCGAGAATTCCACTCATTCTCCCCACCCTCTCCTTCTCACTTTCTCTCCTCCTGCCTTTCTTCTCTGCCCCATCCTCTCTCTCCTCCTCCCTTTCCTAATCGTCGTCCTTGTCCTCGCCCTCCCCCCTCCTGCCCTGACGGCGCAGGAAGCGACGACGGCGGCGCCAGCAAGACGACGGCAAGGAAGACGGCGACGCAGGCCTCGTCGCTGACTCCCACGACCTTCGAGGCAGCGCCTTCCGTGAGCTTAGCCTCCGCAGAGGGAGGGAGGCAGAGGGGGGAGGAGGAGGAGGAGGAGGAGGAGGAGGAGGAGGAGGAGGAGGAGGAGGAGGAGGAGGAGGAGGAGGAGGAGGAGGAGGAGGAGGAGGACGCCCTCCTCCTCCTCCTCCTCCTCGTCCTCCTCCTCTGCAGTCCCCCCCGCGCCCGCGGCGATGCAGCGAGGAGGCCGCACGGGACGAGAAGGACGAGGGCGGCGGCGGCGGCGGCGGCGGAACCGACGGCGGCGGAGGTCGGGGCGGCGGGGCCGACGGCGGCGGCGGAGGAGGACAGGCGGCGCCTCAGCGGGGCCGCCTGTGCTCCCAGGCGCGGCGCCATGCCTCGATGCGCCGAGCTCCTCTGCAGGGGACGGGGGGGGGCGCCGGGGAGGTGCCCTCCGTCGCGGGGGCCAGGCCCCGAGGGGCGGTGCCACTGCTTGTCGCGCTGCTCCCGCTCCCCGTCCTCCTCGTCCTCCTCGTGCTCGTCTCCTGGCGTCCTCGTCGTCCTCCTCGTCCTCGTCCTCGTCCTCGTCCTCCTCCTCGTCCTCTTCGTCCTCCTCGTCCTCTGCGTCCTCCACTGGTGGTGGTTCCTGCGCCTCGTCCTCTCTGTCCTGCTGCTCCCGCTCCGTCCTCATCCCTCCCCCTCCTGCCCCTCGTCCTCCTGCGCCTCCTCCTCCTCCTCCTCGTCCTCGCCCTCGTTGTCCCCCTCCTCCTGCTTCTCCTCGTCGTCCTACACCTTTTCCTCTCACTCCTACTCTTCCCTCTCCCCCCCTTCAACCTCCACCTCCACCTCCTCCTCTCCTCCTCCTCCTCCTCCTCCTCTCCTCCTCCTCCTCCCTCCTCCTCCTCCTCCTCCTCCTCACTCCTCCTCCTCCTCCTCCTCCTCCTCCTCTCCTCTCCTCTCCTCCTCCTCCTTCCTACTCCCCTCCTCCCCTCCTCCTCCCTCTCCTCCTCCATCCCCTCTCCTGAATCAAAAACGCCTCCCTGTCGCACCCCGAGATGCGTCGGTAGTGCGGGCCCTGGCGTTTCGCCTGAATTCCTCAAGAATTATGATCCTGAAGCTGAAACGAATGGAGGGCGGGCCGTTTTGAGAACGTGTCTCGAGCCATAGCGCCACGCATACTCCTCTGAAGTGTGCAAGAGCTTCATGGATGGACGGCGGGCCGTCTTGAAAATGCGGCTGTTGCTTTTTTAGCTCCGCGCACACTCGTCCTAAAAGTTCGCGGGAGCTTCACGGATTGATGGTGGGCGGGTTCCAAAATGTGGCTCTCGCCGTGGCACCGCGTGCACTCGTCTCCAAAATGTTGCAATAGTTTCACTGGTCGAGGACTGCTCTGCTTCAAACTGAAGCGCCCACCTGAGCGCCGCACACGGTCGCCGCAATCAAAAGGTTTAACGGATGTTTATAGTTGACGTCCGAAGAAAATTTCGGGCACGGTTTAGGAAAGCTTCGGCGCAACAGTCATGTTGATTCGCGGTGTCAAGGTCATATAATAGCGTTCTGGCAAGATTCAGATAGACAGGACGCGACAATAAAGTTGCTTCGCTGCGTTAAGACAGAGGATACTTGATTGAGGATTCTCGGACGGTCGTCTTTCCAATGGGGCACTTCCGCCTCCTACTTCTCCGCCTCCTTTTCCGCCTCCTCCTCCTCCTCATCCTCCTCCTGCTGCTGCTCCCCTTCCTTTCCTTCAGTATCCTCCCTTTCTGTCGTCGGCGTCGCCGACGGCGTCGACGACGACAACGACGACGCGACGACGACGCGACGACGACGACGACGACGACGACGACGACGACGACGACGACGACGACCTGGCCGTCCTGCAGGTCGCAGTCGCTGCCCTCCGGCGTCGGCGCCGCTGTGGGCGCGTGGGAGGGCGGCGGCGGCGGGGGCGTGCGCCCGGGCGAGCAGGACTGGTGCTTCGAGGCCACCTCCAGCACCTCCGCTGGGGGAGGGAGGAGGAGGGGGAGGAGGGGGAGGAGGAGGAGGAGGAGGAGGAGGAGGAGGAGGAGGAGGAGGAGGAGGAGGAGGAGGAGGAGGAGGAGGAGAGGAGGAGAGGGAGGAGGAGGGGAGGAGGATGGGGAGGAGGAGGAAGGAAAGGAGAGGAGGAAGAGGAGGAGGGAAAGAAAAAAATGGAGGAGGAGGAGAGGAGCAGGAGGAAGGCGGAGGCGGAGGAGGAGGGGAAGGAGGAGGAGGAGAGGGAGGAGGAGGACGACGAACGAAAAGGAGGAGGAGAGGAGAGGAGCAGGGAGGAGGAGGAGGAGGAGGAGGAGGAGGACGACGGCGGGCGGCGAGCGGCGGGCGACGGCGGCGAAGGAGCGGCGGCGGCGAAGGGCGGCGCCTCGCACAGCCCGCGCACCCGCTCCGCGCTGCTCTCCGGCGACGTCGGCCAGGAGGCGTTGTTCGCGGCCGCCCTGTGCGCGGCGCCCTGCGCTGCGCGCGCCGGCGGCGGGGTGGGGGACGAGGAGAACGGAGGACTGAGGAAAAGGGAAGAGGAGGAGGAGGAGGAGGAGGAGGAGGAGGAGGAGGAGGAGGAGGAGGAGGAGGAGGAGGAGGAGGAGGACAACGGAGGAGGAGGAAGAGGAGGAGGAGGAGGAGGAGGAGGAGGAGGAGGAGGAGGGAGGACGAGGAGGAGAACGGAGTAGGGAAGAAAAGGGAAGGGGAGGCGGAGGAGGACGAAGAGGGGGAGGAGAAACAGGAAGAGGAAGAGGAAGAGGAGGAAGACCCTGAACCCGTCGCATCATGACAAAACACGACGTGCGTGTTGTACTTAATTTCGGGTTCAGGGGGCCCTCGCCGAACCCGGGAAGCTGCCTTGGATGAAAAGCCGGTGCCTGGGCACGGGTCGAAGCATTCGTGGGTCCACGCGGAAAAAATCACGACGCCGGGGTTTGGGGAAGACGAGGACGACAACGACGACGACGAGAAATAGGAGGAACAAGGGAGAAAGAGGAACTATAATTGTGGGGGCTGGAAGCTCCATGACAGAAGCTTGGCAGAAGCTTGGCAACAATAGAATGTAAGTTGCGGGCCATATTCGTCATGCAATATACAAGAACGCGCTGGCGCTGAAGCCAAAATGGCAGCATAACATCCGAGTTGAGTCGGGATTGCGCGGGCGACCGAACAGCTCTGGCAGGGAAGATGGCCAGGACAAGAACGGAACCATAACTGTCAAAGCCCAACACACCCTAGACTCAATAAGGACACCCCGTCGTTGTTTGACCGAGAATCAGGCGACGCGGCGGGGCGCGAGCTCACCCTTTTGACGTTCAGCTCACACTTGTTCCTCGGAGCGGCACCGGAGAAGCTCGCGCGCGCGAGTGAAGGTGGCGCGACCTCGCCCAGGCCGCATCTGCGTCTGTTGGCGACCTTGGGCCGCAGACGCGGCGTCTGAAAGCCTGTCCCGAGATACGGGCAACACGATGCGCCCTCGGCCACGCGAAGGACGAGGCGGAGGCGCGCAGACGCCTTGGCCTGGCTTGTTGGAGAAAGTGATGGATGGAGACAGACCACGAGGGGTGCGCGCTGTTTCTGGCACGATTGTCTCGAGGTTCACCGCAGCCAAAAGTAGCGGGAGCTGCTCCGACCACGGCAGAAGGCCACCTCCTCGCTGGGCGCGCCAAGGGCCCCAGCCCCCCCATCCTCGGCGCAACCCGCGGGCGAGGCCTGGCCCGGCTCGCCGGCGGCAGTCGCGCGGAGGGCCGCGCTGGCGCGCCGGCGCTTGATCTTCCCCTCTGCCATGCGCATCTTCTTCTCGCAGGGCAGGTCGTCGTTGGTCGCGCGCGGGCTCTTTCCCGCTCTCGTCGTCGCCCTCCCCCCTGTTCAACGCGACCGCTGCGTGTCCGCGAGGGCCGACGGGCGCCGGGGCCCCCGCCCTCGCCGAGAACGGGCGCGGCACTGAAAAACTGCGCAACGTCGGTCTCGAACTCGATCCGCGAGCAGCACTGCCGTCGTCGAAGTCCGCCTCATGGTCCACGGGCAGGGATGGAGACCTGGGCAGAGTCCCCGGCGAAATGCGCCGCCAGGGGGGCGCGCGCAGCGCGCTTTCACCCTTCGGCGCAGGGGGCCGCGATGGCCGCGGCGTCGGCGGCGCTGGCCTTTCGGAGCCCAGCGGGCCGCTTTTGTAAGAGGGCGTGCCGAGGACCGACTCGTCAACAGGCTCTTGCCCGAACCCTGGCCACTTGCCGAGTGCGCAGAATTGGCGACGCTCTGCCCTCTGCCGCGCAGTCCACGAAGCCCGCGCGGCGCGCTGCTTGGCGCCGCGCGCGATCCCGGGAAGGTCGAAGGGCTCGTTGTCGCACAACGGGCGCGAGTCGGTCACCCACCCCGCGGCCCGACGGCGAACGCGGCGCGCATCTCCGGCTCCATGACCTGCCCTAAGCACAGGCACCCACGCACCATCGCGTCAGGAAGCGGGTCGCTGACGTGCCACGTCTGAATGAGATTGACCACTTCGGAGTCGCTCGCGCAGAATGCTGGGCGACGCGAGCCCTTCGCGAGTGCGCCGAGGGCGGCGCGCCAAGGGGGGGTTGGGCACGCGGCGGGGCCGGCGCGAAGGGGTTGCTGGACGGCAACATCCGCGCGTGAGAGTTGGCAGCCGCTCGGCCCTCGCGGGGGGGGCGGCGGGCGACTGCGGGGCCGAGGAGCTGCTCGAGCCCGAACGTGACGTCGAGAAACACACATGGTCGAGGTGATGCGCTGGGCGCGCCCTTCCTCCGCGGGCCGCTGCAACTGTCGCACTTGCCACTTACTCGGCGGGGCCATCATCGGAGGCATGCCAGAAAGACGGACCATAACCGGCGCTGCCGCTGCTCCCGGGGCGCCGCACATTGGACCGCTCGCCAGGAGGGGGCGTCGGAGATCAAGCACGCGGCGCGGCTCGACCCGCAGACGTGGCTAGTGCCACTTCGCCAAATGACGGCACTTCTTCCGCGGGCAATCGAGAGGGCGCGGCCCGCGAGCGACGACGCGGCGGCGACCCAAGAGGTTCCGGCGGCATGATCCGCGGCACGCACACGCGCGCGCGCGGCAGCGGGCGCCCACCAGCGCGCGCCGACGCGCCCCCAGCACCCGCGCGCGTGCCCGACGGCGCGCGGGCAACACTTCGATGGCGGAACTCCTGCCAACATTCATTCTCCTGAACTGCCGCGATGCAACTTGCCCCCAACTCGCCGCGCAAAATGCGACGAGCCTTCCGAGGGGGACAATGCGAGAAAAGACGAGTGGTTCGAAGGAGACAAGAACGAAACGGCCCACATACGAATGCTGATACTTGGCGGGGCCAGCCAAGGCGGGGGCGACGGCGCGCGGCGCGCGCGGCCGCCGGCGAGAAACACTGCCCACGCCGTCGAGCGCAGAACTGTCGACGCTGCCCTTGGCCAGCCCATCCGCGATGCCATCTCGCGCGCCTCTCAAGCTGCGCGCCCCGCGCTGGCCCGAGCCCAGGAGGTCGCGAAGCCGAAACACACGCGAAAATAATGTTCTGCCGGGGGCCTGGGCCACGCAACCGCGACGGTGGCGACCGCGCCAATTGAGCCCCGGCGGATTCCAATTCGCAGCGCCAATGGCCGCTGGCCATCTCGTCGGCGACGCGCTGCTCCAGGGCCACGGAGGCCCTCGAGCACCTCGTGGGGCGCGGCGGCCAAAGCAAAGCAGCGATCCGTTGAATTGATCGCGGCCATCAGCCCACTTGCGAAGGTGCTTCGCGCCAAAGTTGCGAGCGCCTCGCACTGCCAGTCTTGTAGGTGGCACATTTCTGCCAACGAACGCCCATTGAGCGCCCGCGTTGCTTGCGCGCGCGCAGAAAGGTGGCCCCTCGCACAGCCCGCCCCGCGTCGACGCCTTCCCCATGCGCTTTTTTGTTTTCTGAACGCCGCGCCACCGCGCACTTCTCGATGTTTCGCGCAGCGCATCGGTGGACAACAGTCTCGCAATGACTCGGACTGCGCCCGTCTCACGAGCGCGTTGAGATTGCGCGCGCGCCCGCACGCGGGCGCCGCTGCGCGGCGCTGACAAGCGATCGCGCAAGCGCGCAACTCGATTCGCGCGATGAGCGCGAAGGCTAGTGCCACAAGCAGGCGCCCCATCGGTTCCAGGGCCAGGATGCATTCGATCTGGCCCAACTCATATCCGCAGTCGCGCGCGGGAGAGCGACGCGCACCACGGCACGTGAAGCTTCCTTCGCTGAGATCCTCAAGACAGCGACGTAGCTTGGCCTTTTCCTGCGGTGGTTCTGCTACCCTCACGTTGTCGACATGCTGACATGTTCGTTGGCCAGCAGCACAAGCTCGCCCTCCTGATACTTGACGATGAACTCGCTGTCGCATAGTGCGGGGATGGCTCGCGCATTTGATAGGTGATCGCGGCGAGTTGGATGGGCCAGGATCTCGGGGCACCCTTGCGCCCAGTGCCTGGTTCCTCCTAGTGGGGAACTTCCGGCGCTGAGAGCTCCAAGAGATGCGCGCACAACTGGGCACCTTTGCCTCGGCCTCTGCCTTTTTCTGATTGGCGAGGGCGTCGCTGCATTTTCATGATGAATACACGCGCCACGCGCGCGGGGCGTTGCATGCGCTGCGCAGCTGACATTCAGCAGATATCATTCGCCAGAATAACTGAGCGTCGATCTGGGCAGGGCTGAGACCTTGGAACACTGGCGATGAGCAGTTGACCTCCTCGCCTACGTCCGGGCTGGCGTCTGAGGAAGCGCCGCCGACGCAGTCGGCCCCGTCCGCGGGCGCCCGCGCGGCGGCGGGATAGGCCACCCAGGGCGGCGCGGCGCTCTGCGACGGGCCAGCAACACGCGTCATAGCACCGCCGGCACCGGGAAGATCGGCGGCGCTGGCAGCCTAGGGGTCGATGCCCTGAGTGTGCCAGCCGTCCGTAGCAGGTGCGCCGTTGCTGTTGTAGTTGGTCGTGACCACGGAACCTCCGCATGATGGCAGCGCACGAAGAGAGCTTGTGGAGCATGCCCCACGGTACGGCCCACGCGCCTGAGCATAGTCGTGAAACAGTGAAATTGGGTTTCTGGAGCAGCGTCACGAGCTGGCCAGCTGCGACGCCGACCGCTCGGAGGAGCAGCCAGCTGTAGCCCCCCAAAAGCATAGCAGCTCCGCCGCTGCGCGTAGCTCAGAATCGCAGCGTAAAAAACCGCGAGAGCAGCGCGTCGGTGGTTTCGACGCGGCGACTCGAGAACTCGCAGGGTTAGCGGGTTGCCCGGAGGCGCAACTTCTCGCCTATTCGACAGAAGCGTGTGGCACGGTTCGCGATGAGGTAGGTCACGGCGTCCCCTTGCTGGCCGTTGACCACGCCTCCCTCCGTCATCACCGTAGAGCTCCTGGAGCGCGTGAGCTCACGAGTGGCCCCACCGACGTTGAGGATGACGGCGGCGCATTGTTGGGCGCTGTCCATATCGATGGCGAGCATGCTCCAATCAAACAAGTCTTGTACCCAATGACGGAAAAGATACACGGATTCACGCTCGGGTGACCATGAATGAGGACGGCTGGCCTGGTAGGACATCATGTCATCGCGGCCACCGCCGCCCTCATATCACAAGGCATCATGCCGGTGAGCCAGAACAGGGCGGCCACGACGAACGCGAGGATGTTGCAAAAGAGCGTATGTATGAATAGGTATATGTACGTACATATGTATATAAATGTATGTATGTGTATATATATCGTCCTCGATACGACCTCGCCACGATGATGGTTGCGGGGGCGCCATGAGACTCTGGCCTGCACAAGAACAAACGCCACGTCGAAGGACGGGGCAGCCATGATGATGCCGTCAACCTTGGTCGAAGCCGAGCCCACTGAAAATGGACATTCGCCTATAGCGTCCCACTCGGGTGGCGCGATGTGCTCAAAAGGACAGCCAACACGATCGCACAGATACCGAGGCACGGCGCTAGCCCAGGTAGGAGCTGAGCAGTCATGCCCGACGCAGAACTGCGGCCAGTACCTGCGGAGTTGCGATGGGTCGAGGGGCCTCGTGGCGCTCCTGTGGGCGAGTCGCTCCTCGTCGCGGCTACAACTTCTGCTGATCTCCTCGCAGCCAGACCAGTGGGCGTCCCGGGCGACATGCCAGCCGGCATGTAAAACAACCATAAGCACAAACGACTCAAGGAATACAGGGTCGCACCAATGCTGAGGCCAACGTACGTGCGAATGTGCGTCCACACCGCCCTCTGCGCAAGTTCTGTGGATCGCAAGCTGGGATCCTTCCACGCTCCGCTACCGACCATAATTGCGGGGTGTGGGAGCTGTACGGGAGAACACATGGCAGCAAAATGATGTGGACTGCGGAGCTGTACCTCTTTATTCAGTATGGAAGTACGCGCCGCTGGCGCTGACGCCAAACGGCGGCAGAGCATCCAATTTGAGTGGAGAGTAAAAGCAAAATGAGTAAGAGAAGGAGGAGCGAGAGGGGGAGGGGGAGGGGGAGGGGAGGGATGGAGGACGACGAGGAGGAGAAGGAAAAAGGGGAGAAAGAAAAGGACGAGAGGGAGGAGGAGGACCTAGCGATGCAGTGAAAGTAAAGGAGGAAAGGGAAGGGGAGGAGGAGGAGGAGGATGAGAAGGACGATGAGGAGGAGGAGGAGGAGGAGAAGGAGGAGGAGGAGGTGGAGGAGGAGGAGGACAGGACAGGACAGGACATGCGCATGATGGGGGTCACGTCGACACCTACATAGGAGCTGCGGAACCCGACTAGCAGAACACCCTGCGATGAGGGTATGCCGCAGGCCTGGCCTTTTCGCGCGCCCGGCTGCGCCGCTGGATCGGCCCGAGCAGGGGAGCGAACTCTCCAGAACACGTCCGAGCGATGCCGAGAACTCTCCAAAACACCGGCATGGGCCATAGAAGGGCGTACTAGCACCATGAGGTGATGCGGGAGGCACACGTGCGACGTGACCATATAGGCCGACGACCCACAGAGCGCGCGGCAGCGCAGACGTGCGCTGGTGCACCGAAGCCTTATCCACGCGCCGCGGGCGGTGCAAGACCGGCCGACACAGGCCGAGCGGGCCTCCTCCTCCTCCTCCTCCTCTTCCTCCTCTTCCTCCTCTTCCTCCTCCTCCTCCTCCTACTCCTCTCCTCCTCCTCCGCCCCTCCTTCCTCCTCCTCCTCCTCCTCCTCCTCCTCCTCCTCCTCCTCCTCCTCCTCCTCCTCCTCCTCCTCCTCCTCCTCTTCCTCCCCCGAGAAGGTCCCCCTAACACACGCCCTGAATAAATGTCGAAGGATACACATGTCTGCGCGCGTCGCCCTTGAGGGCTGACGCACGCATAGTGTGCAAGTATGTTCGAGCGGTGCGAAGCACAGGGGCCTCCAACCCATGCTGGTGGAAACCCGCGGGGTCCGCCCTTCCCGCGGGCCCAATCCGTCCAC
>CAUYUJ010011009.1:0-25229 GCA_963575745.1 Prorocentrum cordatum | reverse complement strand
ACACACACACACACACACACACACACACACACACACACACACACACACACACACACACACACACACACACACACACACACACACACACACACACACACACACACACACACACACACACACACACACACACACACACACACACACACACACACACACACACACACACACACACACACACACACACACACGGAGAAAAGGACAACAACCAACACAAAGGGGAGGGACAGGTGTGCCGTCCTCATGAGGGCATGGGCCGTGGTGCCGTCCTTGGCGCCTCTGTCGCTGCTGCACTGACTGCTGCTCCTGCCAGCGCCCCTGAGCCCTGTAAACTTAGGGGTTGCTGGCGGCATGCGTCTGTCGAGGTCCGACCTCGGCATGCCCCATGCAATGGCGCCCTCGCCTGCGACCTGCCCTACAGCGCGGCCGCCACGGCCGTTCAATGAGGAGCGTGCTCTATGCTCAAGACAGATCCTTGATGCGAGGGCTGCGAAGGAGGGGAAGAATTGCAAGAGCTTCGGCAGCAAACGCCACCAGACATTTTAGTGCAAGTGTTCCGGGTGCAAATTTCAGCCCCCCCATCGGGAGGCCGACCCGCCTGGCGCCACGAGCAGCGCACCGTCGCAGGCATTTTTTGACCCCGCCCCCCCTACCGCGAGGCAGACCCGCGTGGCGCCACGGTGGACACGAAAGGGCCCGGGGAGACCGAGAAGCAGCAGGCCCGTGCAGCGCCCCGCAAGCTGAGCGGTGCCTGCTGCTGTGAAGTCACGCTTCCGCCTGGATCTCACCCGCATTGTGTTGGATCGCTCTGCAAGGCCTCGTCCACATGCCCCTGTTGGCCCCGGGCGACGACCCAATGCCACTGCTGGCCCCGGGCGACGGCGAGCACGAGCGACGGCTGCGCCCCCGCTCGGGGCGCGACGTTAAAAAATCCTCGAACACTGCTTGCACCAAGCGGTACGTCACGCATACGCACACACATACACACACACACACACACCGAACGTGAAACGTCATACAGAACACACTGTTTGGGATCCACGTTGGTACGGCAGGGGTACATCTGATAGGAGACAAATATGGCGAGGCTGTCATGCCTGCGCCTTCGAATTCTCGCACATGCTTTTTCTCCTCGCAACTCCTACTGTACGCTGTGCGCCGCAGGCGATTGCAACATTCCGCCAACTCCACTCGTTCAAAAATCGGAGCTCGTCTACTGATCCCGCCTGCCAGCCGAGGGGACGACCAGAACCTTCTCGCAGCCCTGGAAGTTGTCGCAGCACGTGCAGGGATAGCTGCCGAAACGCCCCTGGTCCGGGCACGATAGGCCGACCTCGATGTCCAGGCCAGCTTTGATACCCAACACCTTGAAGTAACTACTCCACCGTGGTGTTGGGCGTATGTTTCAACATGATGCTCGGCTCTTCGTAGCACTCCGCCATGGTTTGGGGCGTGCATTTCACCTGCGCCTGCGCGACCGCGCTGCCGACGTATCTGGAAGGATCACTCACGAAGCAGCCTGGGCCTGGGCAAAAAGTGTTGCGCTCGTGCAAGGGAAAGGTCGCACTAGAAACCGCCCTGGCCTGGGCAGGATAAATCGTGCTCGATGTCCATGCCGGCGTGGATGCTCAGCACCTTGTCGCACTCCGCCACGGTCTTGGACGAGTTCTTCACCTGCGCCAGCGCGGCGTCGCTGCCAGTTCACCTGCACGGATAGCTCTCAAAGCAACCCTGGCCCGGGAAGGGGAAATCACATTGATGTCCGGCACCTTGTAGCACTCCACCGTGGGCTCCTTTCTCGGCTCCGCCGGGCCGAAATCGTCGCCCTTCTTCGCACTGTCCACGGTGGTCACCATCGGCTTCACCCCGTGCGCTCGCTCATCTGGGAGTCTTCGACCGAGCCGATTTATCTTCTCTTCCCCATGTGCGTGCCTCGTCGCACGCCTCCTGGCGTCCAGGCCTGCCCGCACGCGCAAGTCCACCGGCACAGTGGTCGCCAGGTGTTGCATCGTGATCACATCCACTGCTGCAACCCACCCGTCGTACTCGTCTCAGCAATCGGCACCCTCCTGATCGGCAAACGAGCTCTCTCAGACTGTCAGTTGCTCGCGCCTTGCGAGCACGCCGGAGCCAAGCCGAGGGTCTGGATTACGCTGCATGTCCGGGGCGGCATCGCGGAGGGTGAAAATACGGCTGACTATGATATGGCCAGCTGCACTGGCAACGCCTGGAGTAAGGCCGGATCAGGCTGCCCCCTGTGGGCGAAAAATACAGTTTCGGCCAAACGCCTTCCTCCTCCTCCTCCTCCCCCTCCTCCTCCTTTGCTCCGTAGGCGTCTGGATCCCCTACACTGAAAGCGCGAACATCCAGAAGCAAAAATGGTGAGTCGGGGTCGGCTGCCCGGACAAACCACGGATCGCTGCGCGCCCACAAGCTCCTGCGGTGAAGAGCTTGAGGGAAAAAACGCAAACGAGCTGGCAGGCAGCAGAGAGCAAAACAGCTGGGGGGAAGCTGCCTAAACGGTTTTCGAGCTGCGTCCGCCCCGCAGGGCTCAGATAACGACACCCCCAATGCCGCCCCGATAAGCCACCCGAGGGGCGCCACTCCCTCGGGCGACCGCACACCCCCACGCACGCCAGGGCGGGGGCCCTGGCCGTGGGAAGGATGGGTGTGGATCCGCCATGAGCCCCCCGAAGGGGACCCCCCACCCGCCCAGGCACCCGCGGCGTACGGGCCGGGCCACCGCAAGGGGTGGGAAACGCGGCGACGAGGGAACGACACGACAGACGACGACAGCGACGGCGACGACACGACGGGGAAGACGGACCCCCCAGCCACGACTCCCACGGGGCGCCTGGCTGGGTAGCCAGGCTCCCGTGGGAGGCTGCGTGGCCGGGGGCCCCCCGGGAAGGGGACCCCGCTTTGGGGGCCGTCCCGGGCGCGGGTTTTTTTCCCCCGAAGGCCCGGCGGTCCCCGCCTCCGCCAGGGGGCGCTTTGGCCCGACACCCCACTTATGGGGGTGCCCTTCCGGGGCCCTCCCCCTCCTCCTCCCCCTCCTCCTCCTCCTCCTCCTCCTCCTCCTCCTCCTCCTCCTCCTCCTCCTCCTCCTCCCTCCTCCTCCTCCTCCTCCTCCTCCTCCCTCCTCCTCCCCTCCCCCCTCCTCCTCCCTCCTCCTCCTCTCCTCCCTCCTCCTCCTCCTCCTCCTCCTCCTCCTCCTCCTCCTCTTCCTCCTCATCCTCCCCTCTGCCCTCTTCCTCCCCTCTCCGAACATCTGAATCTCTCCGAACCTCGCCGACAACCGCCACGGACCCCCCTCCGACGACATCCGAAACCTTATCCCCGTCGCATTCTAGATGCCTTTGTTGTACGGATCAGAAAAGTACTGGCGAAACAATGCAGACGCTTTTGTTCGACTCTATTCGCCCACCCTGGGTCCCTCCCAGGCCACGGACAAAGACAACAGACTGGTTGGGGATAAACGCCGATCCCGAAACAGAGCATCGGATTCTCAAGGGCCGTTTCCCTCAAGACTCTCTCTCACGCCACCTCCTCCTCTTCCTCCTCCTCCGCCTTTCATCCTCGTTCCTCCTGGTTTCTCCTCCTCCTCCTCCTCCTGTTCCGCTCTCTCTTCTCGCAGCTGGCCGTGATGTCCTGTGGCTGCGACGTGAATGTTCGACAGCTGTCGTCGTCGTCGTCGTCGCTGTCGTCGTCGAGGCCATCGAAGTTATCGTCGAAGTGCTACCGTCGTCGGGTCGATGTCGTCGTCGACGTCGTCGTTGCCGCCACACCGTCGCCGCCACATCGTCGTTGTCGATGCCATCGAGATCATCAAAATCGCTGTCGACGGTCGTCGACGTCGTTGTCGAAGTCGTCGGAACCATCGTCGTCGTCGAAGCTACCGTCATCGTCGTTGTCGTCGTCGTCGTCGTCGTCGTGGAGGTCGCCGTCGAGGTCGTCGAGGTCATCGAGTTCGTCTACGTCGCGTCGATGTGGTGGTGGTGGTGGTCGTCGTCGTCGTCGAGGTCGTCGTCGTCGTCGTCGAGGTCGTCGTCGTTGTCGCCGTCGGAGTCGAGATCGTCGCGGTCGTCGTCGTATTCATCGAGGTCGTCGTCGGGGGAGAAGGAGGAGGGATGAACAGGAAAATGGGGAGGAGTATTGTTTTCACACAGAAGGTTTAATCATCTAGTGTGCTCATATGTGGTTTGTGTTTCAGCGCGGGCCACGCTTCTGGATACGATTACTTAATCGTCGTTGCTGTCTACCTCATTTCTCTTCATCCACTTTCCCCTGGTCCTCCTGGTCCTCCTGCCCCTGTTGTTCCTTGCTCCTTCTGCTCCTGCCGTTGCTGATCCTCCTCCTCCACTTTCTTCTGCTCATTCTCCTTCTCATCCGTCACCTCCTCCCTCGCATGGACGACGCCTCCTCCATCGCCCCCTTCTTTTCGTGCATCTTCCAAAGATATTATTTAGGGGATCAACCAAGGCCTTTTGGGACAGCCCAGTCGGACAACGGAATTCAGCGCACCATGGTAAAGAATGGGTCGGAGGGGCAGGACGCCAGATACCTCGCGAGAGCACCCAGCTCGCCTTCCCCCCTTCTCCTCCCTCCTCCCTTCGGTATCCCCTCCCCCGCGCCCTCCTCCCGCTCGCTCCTCTGTCCTCTCTCCGTGCGCTCGCGCTGTGGTGGATGCCCCCCCCCTCCCCCCCTGAGGTCCTCCAGCATCGCAGCGTCGTCCGCAGTCCCCCGGCCCGGGAGGCCGTTGGCCGTCTCTTCCAGGGCGGTGTCGTCCTGCCCCCACCGGGCCAGAGCCCCTGCTGGCTGCTGCGCCTCCCCCCCCCCGCGCCCGCGAGTCCTGCCCCCACCGGCCAGAGCCCCTGCTGCTGCGCCTCCACCCCCCCCGCGCCCGCGGCCGATGCTCCGTGCTGGCCGCCGTGCGGGCGCGGGCTGCGCCGCGGCGCGGACTGCGGCCGCCGCGGGAGGGGGGGGCGCGGCCCCGAGGAGCGGGGAGCGGGGCTGGACACCCGAGCGGCGCTTGTGTCGCTTCGCTCCGCGGCCTGCTCCTCTCGGCCGGCCCTGCCCGTGCCCCCCCGGGCCTCGCCGCCGGAACGAGACAGAAGCCCGAAGCGAGGCCCGAAGTCCAGCAAGACTTAAGTTGGGCCTGTCCCCCTACAGGGGGATGCTCGACGAAAAATAGAAAATACCCCCCAAAATACCCCCAAAGGGTAAAACAATACTCAAAAAATAATCCCCAGACTATTTTTGGACTATTTTTGGGGTATTGTTTATTCTTCGTCGAAAATCCCCCTGTAGGGGGACACGCCCGACTTAAGCCGCCCCTCGCGCTCGGCAGGAGGAGCGCGCACGCCCGGCCGCTGTCAAAGGGGGGGGAGGTGCGCCGAGGCGCGGCCGAGGGCGGGCCGGGCCTGGCCAGGATCGAGGCCTGCGCACTCCTTGGCTCGCGTCGCTCGATCTCTCTCCCTCCTCCTCCCTCCTGGGATCGATCCCTCCTCTCTCCTCGCTCCTCTCCCTCCTCTCCCTCGCTCTCTCTCTCTCGCTTGGCTCTCGCCGCTCGATCTCTCTGCTGCTCCTGCTGCTCCCCCAGCCCACTGGGCGAAGAGTCCTGGAGGCCTCCGCGGAGCAGGGTCCCCCAAGGGGGGGGGGCATCCTGGAGGTCTCTGGGAACGTCTCCGGAGGTCCCTGCGGAGGTCCGTGAGAGCCTCCGTTGGCCGCGCAACACAACCAAACTACGCAAAGAACACCTCCGTCCTTCTCCAACTGGTGAGCGTTTCTTTAGTCGGCGTTTCGGCATCGGGCGGAAAGGGGAGGGGGGGAGGGCGGGTCTGGCTCCAGACCTCTGCTCACATAGTGCGACTGTTTGCAAGAGTGCTGCCTCTGGGGCAACTCCACCCCCTCGAAACAGGCGCCAAAAAACAGCCAAACTCTATTCCATGGGGGGGGAAGGGGGGGTTTAGAGGCCCGCGTCGATCGGCAAAACAATGAATAAAAAACACGCCCACGGAGCAGAGTTTGGAACCGGAGTCGCCTCGCAATGGGCTGCGCTCGGCGCATCCAAAGAGTTCTTTTACTAGCGATTGCGCTTTTTCAAAGCATGTGTGGCTCTATGCGCTCTGTGTGCTACACCCAGGACGCTCTCGACGACCCAAGAACGAATACACTGTTGCACGCGACCCTGGATGCTAAGACAACTGGCCGACATTCGACGGCAATTTGACGAAGATTGGGTCGAGTCCGTGCAAGCGCGCCGCGCACGTCAGCACCGAATTTGCTGGGCGCGGCGGGGTGGACGGCTGGGACATATCTCCTGGAGGGAAAAATTCGGCGGCCAACCTGGGGGGGAAGTGAGACGGGCGGCGGGCCTCCTCGGAAGGCTCGGAAGACCTCCAGCCTTCCGAGCAGTCTTCTGCGCCTTCCCCGAAGCCACAGAGAGCTTCTCCGAAGGCCGGAGGGCCTCCGAGAAGCCCCGCCGCCTTCTGAGAAGGCCTCCTCCTTGCCGCTCGCCGCCGAGACGTGGGCGCTCGCGGGCAGGCCGTCTGCGGCCGCCGATCGCAGATGGAGCGCGAGCATTGTCGACGCAAGTGGCGCCTACCTTCGCGCTTCGCGCTGTGCGAGGCGCGCACCACCTTCGCGCTCCCGCGCCGCCCCCCGGGGGGAGAAGAGGAGCACGAGGAGGCATCGGAGCCGAATCGCCACGCGCGAACAGCTTCGCGCCCTCGAGGGCACCCTTGCGACAAGACTGCTCGATTCTTTTTAGGGTGAGCGCCGAGGGATCCCCCGGGGGGGAACGCCCGCGGCAGAGGCCCACCCCCCAACGTTTCTGCCTTGACGTGCCACCGCAAGGGGGTATAAACTTTCCAGCCGCCCTGGGACAGGCGCCCCCGACAACCAACAAGTTTTTTTTTGTTTTTTGTTTTTCTTCTTTCCGTTCCTCGCCCGTTCAACAGAGGGGGGGCACGCGCGCAGCTCATGCCCTCCGCGCCTGCCGCCGCCCCTGGCTGCCCCGCTGCCGCCGGCCCGCCCCCCGTCCGGCGCTATCCCGCGCTCTGCTGTCTCCTCGGCCGGGGCGCCCAGGGGCACGCGCATCAGGCAGACCCGGCGCCCCAGGATCCCCCACGCTCCCTCGCCTTCCCAGGAGCCTCGTCTTCCCCTCTCCACTTCCCCAGACTTGCTTACTTTCCACATGCCTTCTTCCTGGGAGTCGACGCTTGTCTGTGCCTCTGTGTGTGCGTGTGTGTGTGTGTGTGTGTGTGTGTGTGTGAATGTGTGTGTGTGTGTGTGTTTTTGTTCCCCCTCGTCCTCTCTCGCTCGCTCGTCTGCCCCCTCGGCACTGCGCTCCGCTCGGCCTGCCCTGCCGCCGCGCCCCCCGCCGTCGGCCCTTCTCACCTCGCCGCCCTCGCTGCCTGCCTCCGTGCCTCCTGCTGCCGCCGCCGCCGGTCACGCGACCTGCCCAGCGTCGGGCGCTCGCCGCCCGCCGCACCGCAGCAGCTGCTCGGCGGCGCGCGCGGGAGTTGTTCGGCGAGGAGGATGCCCCCCGCAGGAGGCGGCGGGGCTTCTCGGAAGCCCTCCCGCCTGAGGCTCTCTGCCCTCGGGGAAGGCTCAGAGAACGCCTCGGAAGGCCTGCGAGCAGGCTCGCCCTGCGAGCAGGCCCGCCCCTCTCGCTTCCCCCCCGGGCGCGCCGCCGAGTTGCAGAATCGTGCGTCTGCTTCGCACTGCCACGCCTCCCAGCTGACCTCGGCTCGGCGCCTCGTCGGGGCCAGCGGGCCACACGCCTCCCCATGGGCCGCTCTCTGTCTGTCCCTGAAACTCTGGCACTCCGAGCAGGAAGGCCGTTCGACATGGCCACACGCCTGCCGAGTGGCATCACCGTACACGAGCAGGAATAGTTTTGTGTGTGTGTGTGTGTTGTGCTTGTTGTGTGTTTTGTTGTGTGTTTTTGTGTGTGTGTGTTTTTAGTGTGTGTGTGTGTGTGTGTGTGTGTGTGTGTGTTTTCCACCCTTTTCCCCACTTCCTGTGCCCGACCAGACACAATGCCGCTCGACCTGGGACAGACAAACCTCCTTCAAGAACATGAGACCCTCCGCCGGCCACCAACACCCCAGGATGCACAATAGCATTCAACAAACACGACTACGATTCGTAGAGGCCTCCTATATGAGTAGCCCAGGATGCACAATAGCATCCAACAAACACGAACACGATTAGTAGAGGCCTCCTGTATGGAGTCCGAGCAGATGGGGTCGGAGGATCGCGCCGCATCGCCGATGCATCGGCGATACATCGCCGATGCATGGAAGGTGCACCAGCGACGTCGGCGGTCTTACTGGCCTCGAACGAGGGCCCCCTCCCCGAACCGGCCTCACTGTATCTTTTTCTGCCCTCCTCAATGCTTCGAGTCTCCTCCTCCCTCCCGCCCACCTCCCCCTACTCGGCGGCGAGCCCAAGGAGGAAACGAGAAGGAGAAGGTCTTCTCAGGAGACTCGGAAGCCCCCGGGCCTTCGGAGAAGTTTTCTACGCCTTTCCCGAAGACGCCAAACGACTTCTCAGAAGGCGCGAGGGCTTCTGAGAAGTTCCGCCGCCTTCTGAGAGGGCCTCGTTAGTGAATTCCAAAAACTGGTTTTGGAATTCAGGAAACTGGTTTTGGAATTCAAAAGCTGGGCCTTGAATCCAAACAGCTGGTTTTTGGATTCGGAAAACGGGTTTTGGAATTCAATCGACTGGTTCTGGAATTCTCAAAACTGGTGTTGGAACTCAAAAGCCCTCCTCGCTTCCCCCCCCCTCTTTCTCTCGCCGCCGCCCTGCGCCACCCCGCCCGCGACCTCCCTCGCTGGCGGGCCGCGGACGCCGGGGGCTCGAGGCGTCAGCCCCTCCCCCCCCCCGCCCTCTCCGCCCCCGGCCCCTCTCCGCCCCGGGCCCCGCGCCCCCCCCGGCCCTCTCGGCCCTGGGGCCCTCTCCGCCCTCGGCCGCCCCTCTCCGCCCTCGAGGCGTTGGCCCCCCCCCCCCTCCGGCCCTCTCCGCCCTCGGCCCCCCTCCGCCCCGGGCCGCGCCCCCCTTCGGGGGGGGGGGGGGGACCAGTCGGGCGCAGCGGAGGCCAGTCCACAGGAAGCCGCCCACAAGAGGCCCACGTCCACCGAGTTTCGGTGCGGGAGCCGCGCGCTTGCCAGCGCAACAAAAACCCATCGAAGCCCAAGAAACCCAGGGCACCCTGGAGGCAAGCAGGGTGTTTCTTGGCAAGGGCCCCCTCTGTAGGAGGAGGGAACAACATTTTCGCTGGCACGCGCAACCGGGGGCGAGGCGTCTGGGGGCAGCCTTCCAGGAAAGCGGGGAAGGGGGGGGGTCCTGGGAAAGCAAGCTGCTTCTTGGACACCTCCTGGTCCCTCTGCTCTCTAATCTCACGCCCCCGCCCCTGCGGATGTCTCCGACGGTTTGCAAACCGTGTCTGGATTTTGCACGGATCTGGGGTCTTAGGAGCTCTGGAGCTCTGGAGGCCAGAAGCAACTCGCCATCGCTCGGACCTGCATTCCCAATGCATTTTTGCTGGTTTAGTGCGTGTATTTTTTCGCAAGGTGACCCGACATGCTTCTCGATGGCCCTCGCCGAGAAAAAACGCACACGTCCGAACGATGCCAAGGCAACGGGGGAAGTACGTCAGCTGCCCTGTGGCGTCGATGAGGCACCACGCCTGCCACGCCCTGCGAACGTGGGGGCCGATGGGGACAAAAACCTTGCGCATCTCCTCTGGTGTCGAGGAAGTGCCACGCCTGCCACACTGTGCGAGCGTGGGGCGGACAGGGGAACCATCCCTGCGCACCCCCTCTGGCGTCGAGAGGTGCAACGCCTGCCACGCCCTGCGGTGCGTGCGTGCGTGCGTGCGTCGTGCGTGCGTGCGTGCGTGCGCGTGTGTGTGTGTGTGTGTGTGTGTGTGTGTGTGTGTGTGTGTGTGTGTGTGTGTGTGGGTGTGTGTGTGTGTGTGTGTGTGTGTGCGTGCGTGCGTGCGTGCGTGCGTGCGTGCGTGCGTGCGTGTGTGGTGTGTGTGTGTGTGTGTGTGTCTGTGCGTGTGTGTGTGTGTGTGTGTGTGTGTGTGTGTGTGTATGTGCGCGTGTGTGTGTGTGTGTGTGCGTATGTGCGCGTGTGTGTGTGTGTGTGTGTGTGCGCGTGCGCGCGCGTGCGTGTGCGTGTGCGTGTGCGTGTGCGTGTGCGTGTGCGTGTGCGTGCGTGTGTGTGTGTGTGTGTGTGTGTCTGTGTGTGTGGAGCGTGTGAGTGAAATGGCAGTGTCTAACTGTGAGGCACGGGTGACACGGGTGCAACGCGGTCAGACGCGGGTGAGAAGAACACAGAAAGCCATAACCAACTTAGCATGCGGGGAGAACCTGCTGTCGTCTGCTCCCCACTGGTCCTCGCGGTTGCGGCAGCGCGCGCAGAGGTCGTAGTTGCACCCGCGGGTGCAGCAATACTGGGTCCCCGAGCTGTGGCAGAGGTCGCAGATGGCCTCCCGAATGTTTCTGCAGTTTGAACATTATGCAGCAGAGGAAGAGAGATGAGGGGACGAGAGGCCAGAGAATCGGGCTGGGCGAAAGGGGAGGATAACAAAGGGGGGGTTGAGAATCAGCTCACGTAGCTGATTCTCCCGGCGCCTCCCTGCGCCGGGAGGCGGCCATGCATCGAGGAATGGGCCCGGCGGCGGGGCCGAAACCAGCTGCGTGCAGCAGATTTCGTAACCCCCCCTTTCGTCCGGCCAGAGAGAAGCAAGCTGCGACAAGGCCCTGCCTTGACTGGGGAAACCGAGATGAGCCGACACCGCGACTCTCCTGGGGCCTCTCCCGGGGCGCGCTCTGACCAGGACCTCGAGGCGAGGCCAGCGGCGGCGACGCGGGCCTCCCAGGAGGCCCACAGAGGGGAGCACGAGGGAACTGCAGCGGTGTGGGCGCCTCTTCCTCCTCCGATCGGCGCCGCGGCCCCGTGCGCTGCCCTGCCAGCTGCTGCCGCGGGCCTCTCACGGCGCAAAAACTGCCGAGGCCGCGCGAAAACGACCTCCTCCCTCGGAGGCGCTCGCAGGCCGGGGCCTCAGGCCGTGGGCCGTTGAGCAGGCACCGGGGGCCGGCCGCCCCGGCAGTCCTGCAGGCCTACCACGAGACGTCCTTCGAGCAAGAGAGAATGCTCTGAGAGCAAGACGCTGTTCTGAGAACGTGGGGCGGCGACGTGCTAGGACAAGACGGTCTCGGCCAGAAGCGTTCTCCAAGAACATTTCGTGCAAGCCGGAAAAGGTTCTTAGAACATTCGCTGGTGGGCCTATAGGCAGGCCAGGACGCTTCGCCACTGCTTGAGGCCGCCCTCTGTGGGCCCTGGGGCCTGGAAGCGGGCCCCAGCAGGACTCTCACCGCGGAGCGCTCGTGCGAAGCCGTCGCCGTCACGTCGAACAACGTCGCCACCCCAACCCGCTCAGGCTCTGTTCCCGGATCCCTCCTGGGGTCCACCCTGGCCAATTTTTCGAGCTGCACTCCGCCCGTGGCGACGAGGAGCGCTCCCGAGCGCCAGGGAGCGAAGCACGATGGGGAGGAGGGCGTTCCAACTCTATCGCCCGCGCCGGCGCTCCAAATGTTTCTGATGTGGGGGAGGAGGAGGAGGAGGAGGAGGAGGATGGAGGAGGAGGAGGAGGAGGAGGAGGAGGAGGAGGAGGAGGAGGAGAACGAGGAGGAGGAGGAGGAGGAGGAGGAGGAGGAGGAGGAGAGGAGGAGGAGGAGGAGGAGGAGCAGGAGGAGAGGAGGAGGAGAACGAGGTGGAGGGGAGGAGGAGGGAGGAGGAGGGAGGAGGAGGAGGAGGAGGAGGAGGAGGAGGAGGGGGGCCAAACCCAAGCGCGCAAGACGCTAGTATCGCATCGCATTCAGCGATCGGAGGACCCCCTTGGGCCCGCACCAGAGGTCACTCCGGCGAAAGGTCACCCTTGCGTCCAGTCGACGCGTGAGGCCCACGCGCGTGACAGCTCTCCCGGGACACGCAAAAGCACGAGCGAGGTGCGCCTTTCGGGGCTACGAAAGAGGCCTGCAGCGGCGCACAGCTCACGCATTTCCTGCACCCCGAGGCCCTCGAGGCACGCAAACCACGATGGATTCGCAGGGCAGTTCCCCTAGGCCTAGGAGCCTCCATTCGGCGCACCCCTCGCGCACGTCGTGCATCATGGGGGCTCGGCTGGCCCCGGATACAGCTCCCTGGGTCCTCAACGTGGCACGCCCCACGCGCATTTCGCGCACCAGGGGACCTCCAGGGGCGACCTGCTGGCCCCCAGGACGGCCAACGGGAGCCTTTCAGTGTGGCGCACACTCTTCACGCACTTCGTGCCCTCTGGACTCCCAGGCATCGTCACCTGACCCCTCAGACGGTTTCTGGGAGCTCCAGTCAGCCACACCCCTCACGCGCTTCGTGGCTCATGGACCTCCCAAGGCCCTCTGCTGGCTCCGAAGACCACCCGCCGCCCCCCCCCCTCAAAAGGACACCAAGATTGCCCTGATAAAAAATTGCAAGAAATGGTACCGACCCTCGTCAAAGACGTACCGCGAATCGGGGGCGCGCAAACATGGATTAGCGATCCATGGATTTGGCGCGCGGTCGCCAAATCCGTGGATCGGGGGAGGTGCCCTCCCCAAAATGCGCCCGGTGCCGCCTCGCTCGGCGGCGAAAATCTGCGGTTTCCCATGGAAACGGGACCCGTCGCTAGTCCACGCCCCCTTAATCCATGTTTGCGATCGCCTGATGGGGGTCGCCAGCACGGGCGCAGGTCGTGACCGGCCCCCTCCCCCCCCCTCCCCCCCGTGACGCCAGTTACCGCCAGGGGAGGGAGCAGAAACAGTCAGGCTCATGCTCTGGGACCGAGCATCCCCAGGAGCCTCGGAGACCGAACCATCAAACACACGGCAGGAGAGAATCGTCAGGGGACGATTTTTTGACCATGTTTGAGTATTTCAGGGCTTTCTTTTTGACTATGTTGAATTTTTCCTCCAAAATCGGCCTGTAGGGGGACAGCAGGCCCGACTTAAGCCATGTTTGCGATCGCCGGAGCGAGCGCCCGCTGCTTGCAGCATCTGCGTGCGCGTGCCCCCCCCCCAGGGGGGCTCGCCGCGTCTCTCCCGCCCCGCGGGCCCGGCGCCTGCAGCAGCGGGCGGGGCGGCCAGCAGGTGCGGGGGCCCGAGGGCACGCGGCTTCTGCGGTGCGTGGAGCTCCCGTAGGTACGTGTCTCTGTTTGCACGGGCACGCGTTATTCGATTGCCTACCCTGCGACTGGATTTATGCGAGACCAAGAAGTCGCCATGAAATCATGCCGAGCACAAGTGTTCGACAAACATCGCGTGATACGATTTAGTACGTGCTGAGAGTGAATACAAAGGTACAGATTTCAACTCTGCACTTGCCACAATGGATTTCATTGAACAAACATTTTCACGTCCGCCGTGTCTAGGCGCACGAGCTTCCGGATACAAGCGGGCTTGGGTATTGACAGGCTGGGCGTGCATCTGACTGTGAAGGAACTGGAGTGTTCATGAGTCCCGCCAGTACGAGTGGGTCTATGCGCGTGGGTCTGCGCATGTCTAAGCTTGGGATGGGTGCACCTGCGCGTCAGTGGCCTGAGCGTGAGTGGGGGTGACCGAGTCGAAGTGGCCACGCGATTCCTCCCTCCGTGATGAAGCAAATCTCATCGGGGTGCTCATGTAAACGCCGAACGGAACCCGTGCGCTCCATTGGCTGGCCCAGGAGATCGCACGCAGTGGCTGGACCTGCATACAGCCAGCCACGCCACGGAGATGATACGCCCGATCTACAAGAGCACAGGTAAACCACTTAGAATTGGAGCCACGGGAGGGGGGCACTCTATAGGGACACATGTTAAGCACAAAGGATTGGTGTCCCAGGGGAGGCCTAGTCGATAGGAACGTACGTAGAACACATGGGGCTGGAACCACTCCTGTGGCCTCCTGGGACCTCCCGAGGCTTCCTGGAGCCTCTTGGGGCCTCCTGGAATCTCCTGGGCCCTCCTGGGGCCTCCTGTGGCCTCCTGGGGTGTCCTAGGCCCCCCTGCATCCTTGGGGCCTCCTGGGGCCTCCTGGTGCCTCCTGGTGCCTCCTGGTGCCTCCTAGTGCCTCCTAATGCCTCCTGGTGCCTCCTGGTGCCTCCTGGGGGGTGGACTCGTGCCCCAGGGGAGGCCCTACCAATAGGAACATAGTGAAACACCGGGATTGGACGGAACAATCGATAGTAACATACATAAAGCATCAAATATTCATGTCCAAAGAGAGGCCCCATCTGTATGAGCATGCATCAGCCACGTAGGATTGGAGCCACAGGTGAGGGGCATTATATACGGACATACGTAGAACGCAAAATGGACTTGACTTGAACGCAGGCGGGTCTGGCCACTAACACAGGCAAGCCGCTCGATACATCCTCGCAATCTGGAACCCCCCTCTGGGGTGCGAAAACCAACGCTTCGCCCGAGACATCATCAACATCTGCTCGGAAAGCGGAGGATGCTGCGGCAACAAGCAAGCAAACCGCTCGAAGCATCCACGCAATCTGGGCGCGAACAGAGAAGTGAGATATACCCTGGCGGCTCCCCCTTGGGATTGCTGAAACCAGCGCCTCGCCCAAGACGTCCCTAGAATCGGCTCTGAAAGCATATGAATCTGACCACCCAAACAAGCAAACTGCTCGAGGCATCCTCACAATCTGGGCTCCCCTGGGGTGCGACAACCAACGCCTCGCCCGAAACATCCTCCAACGCCGCTCCGAAAACGGAAAATGTAGCGGCAACAATCAAACAAACCGCTCGAGATATCCACGCAACCTAGGCGCAAACGGAAGTGTGAGGTATCCTCTGGCGGAACCCCATTTGGGAAAGCTGAAAACGGCAACTCGCCCGAGACATTCTCAAAATCTGCTCCGCAATCATCATCACCATCATCAGCATCACCAGTATCATCATCATCATCATCATCATCATCATCATCATCATCATCATCATCATCATCATCATCATCATCATCATCATCATCAGCATCAGCATCAGCATCAGCATCAGCATCATCATCAGCATCATCATTATCATCACCGTCAGCATCATCAGCATCATCATCACCACCATCATCACCATCTCATCATCACCACCATGATCATCGTCATCATCATCAACAACAGCATCTCCACTATCATCGTCATCACCACCATCATCAACAACAGCCACACCATCACTACCATCACCATCGTCCGCAGCATCATCCTTAGCACTATCGCCACCACCACCACCATCATCTTCATCACCACCATCTTCATCTTCATCTTCATCATCATCATCATCATCATCATCATCATCATCATCATCATCATCATCACAACCATCATCACCACCATCACCATCACCATCATCATTATCACAATCATCGCCATCACCATCATAGTCAACAACGCCACCATCCCGCCCACCACCACCATCATCATCATCATCATCATCATCATCACATCTTAATCATAATCATCACCACCATCAATATGGCCATCACCATCATCCTCATCACCATCATCACCATCATCACCAATAACACCGGCATTACCATCAGCATCGCCACCACCGTCATCAGCTGCCGACAGTTACAACACCCACTAGCATCACTATCACTATCATCATCATCATCATCATCATCATCATCATCATCATCATCATCATCATCATCATCACCAGCATCATCCTCACCATCATCATCAGCATCATCGTCATCGTCATGAGCATCATCATCACTAGCATCACTAGCATTCCTAGCATAATCATCCTCAGTATCCTCATCATGCCATAACAAGTGTAGCTTCTCTGAATGTGACTCTGAGTGAGGAGGAGAAGGAAACGGAAAAGGAGGATGAGGACGAGGGAGGTGAGTGAGTGAGTGAGGCGTCGGCGCGGTTAGAATACGTATTCACGGCGTGAAGCTCCCCACACGTGCATCTGTTTGCGTGGAGCTGTCCGCCGTAAATGTTGAAACGCAAAACATTTCGAATGTAAGCGGGCTTGAGGTATAAACGGGTGTTCGTATGGTTGAGTGTGAGTGTCAGATAGTCCAGGTATGAGAGAGTCTGGGTACGAGTGGGCCAGACAATGCGTAAGTCAGAGTATGAGTGAGTCTGAGTGTGAGTGAGTCTGAGTGTGGGTAAGTTTGGGTGTGAGTGGATCTGAGTAAGAGTATAACGAGCACGAATATGAGCCTGAATGGGTCTGAGTGCGAGTGAGTTTGAGCACGAGTGAGTCTGAGGGCGAGCAGGTCTAAGTGTGAGTGAGTCTGAGTGTGCGTAAATCTGAATATGGGTGAGTCTGAGAATGAGTATGATGCGTACGAGTCTGAGCTTGAGTGAGTCTGAGCACGAGTGAACTTGAGCGTAAGTGAGTCTGAGACATCCTGGCAATCTGGGCCCCTCAGGGTGCTGCAGCCAGCGCCTCGCCCGAGACATCCTCAGACTCTGCTCTCAACGCAAGCGAATCTGGTGCAGGCACGCCACTCGAGACATCCTCGCAATCTGGTCCCCCATGGGGTGCGACAACCAACGCCTTGCCCGAGACATCGTCCAGATCTGCTCCGAAAGCGGAAGATGTTGCGGCAACAAAGAAGCAACCTGCTCGAGGCATTCTCGAAATCTGGGCGCGAACGGAGGAATGAGGTACCTCCTGGCGGCTCCCCTTTGGGTGTCCTGAAGCCAACGCCTCGCCCGAGGAATCCTCAGACTTTGCCCTGAACGCACACGACTCTGGCCACCAAAACAGGAAAACCGCTCGAGGCATCATCGCAATCTGGCCCCCCCCCCCCCCCCCCCTCCACCCAGAGTGCGAACACCAGCGCCTCGCCCGAGACATCCTCAACGTCTGCTCCGAAAGCGGAGAATATTGCGGCAGCAAGCAATCACACCGCTCGAGAAAACTCAGCGATCTGGGCGCGAACGGACGAGCAGGATATACACCCTGGCGCCTCCCCCCCTGGTGTGCTGGAACCAGCGCCTCGCCCAAGACGTCATCAAAAACTGCTGCATGACCATCATGATCATGATCATGATCATGATCATGGTCATGATCATGATCATCATCAGCATCATCAGTATCATCAGTATCATCATCATCACCATCACCATCACCATCACCATCACCATCATCATCATCATCATCATCATCATCATCATCATAATCATCACCATCATAATCAGCAACGGCAGCAGCAACATCAGCAGCATCGTCATCACCACCACAATACTCACAGTCATCCTTCTCGTCATCACCATACTCATAATCATCATCACCATCGTCATCATCATCACCATCATCACAATCAGCATCATCATCAGCATCACCAACGCCTCGCTCGAGACATCCTCAATACATGCTCCACCACCACCACCATCATTATCAGCAGCAGCATCAGCATCAGCATCAGCATCAGCATCACCACCATCATCATCATCATCATCATCATCATCACCATCACCATCACCATCACCATCACCATCACCATCATCATCATCATCATCATCATCATCATCATCATCATAGTAATCATCACCATAGTTGTCATCGCTGTCGTCATCATCGTCAACATCATCCCCATCCTGTTCATCAGCACCACCACTAACATCATCATTACCATCACCTGAGTAGCGGCCCTGAGCGTGACCCTGAGGAGGAGGAGGAGGAGGAGGAGGAGGAGGAGGAGGAGGAGGAGGAGGATAACCCCATACCTATACGACCACCCTTCGGGTGATAAGGAGGTTCGGGGGGGGGGGGGGGGGAACCAACGTCTCACTCGATCGGTCTCACTATCGATCTCAGTATCGATCTCACTATCGGTCTCGCTCGATCGATCTCACTCGATCGATCTCACAATCGATCTCACTCGATCTATCTCATTCGATCGATCTCACAATTGATCTCACAATCGATCTCACAATCGATCACACAATCGATCTCACATTCAGTCTCAATATCAATCTCACTATCGATATCACAATCGCTCTCACAATCAACGTCATCATCATCATCATCATCAACATCATCAACATCAACATCATCACCAACATCGTCATCATCATGAGGGCACCGTCATCATCATCATCGTCAACATCATCATCAACGTCATCATCATCATCGGGACAACATCATCATCATCATCATCTCATCATCAACATCATCATCCTCATCATCATCATCATCATCATCATCATCGGGACCCAGTCATCGTCATCATCATCAGCAGCATCATCATAATCATCATCATAATCGGGACACCATCATGATCACCATCGTTCTCATCATCAACATTATCATCAACATCGTCATCATCCTCGGGACACCATCATCATCATGATCATCGCATCATCATCATCATCGACATCATCATCATCAACAACATCATCATCATCATCATCATCATCATTGGGGCACCATCATCATCATGAGCAACATCATCATCATCATCACCATCATCATCGTCATTATCATTATTATCATCATCGGAACACCATCAGCATCAACATCATCATCCTCATCATCATCATCATCATCATCATCGGGACCCAGTCATCGTCATCATCATCAGCAGCATCATCAGAATCATCATCATAATCGGGACACCATCATGATCACCATCGTTCTCATCATCAACATTATCATCAACATCGTCATCGTCCTCGGGACACCATCATCATCATGATCATAGCATCATCATCATCATCGACATCATCATCATCAACACATCATCATCATCATCATTGGGGCACCATCATCATCATGCGCAACATCATCATCATCAACATCATCATCATCAACATCATTATCGCCGGGACACCATTTCCATCAACATCATCATCACCAACATCATCGGAATCATCATCATCATCATCATCATCATCATCATCATCATCATCGGGACACCATCATCGTCATCATCATCAACATAATCATCATGAGCATCATCATCCTCATCATCGGGACACTATCATCATCATCGACACCATCATCAACATCATCTTCATCTTCATCGGGAGACCATCATTATCTCATCATCATCATCATCATCAACATCATCATCACCAACATCATCGGAATCATCATCATCATCATCATCATCATCATCATCATCATCATCATCATCATCATCATCATCATCATCATCATCATCATCGGGACACCATCATCGTCATCATCATCAACATAATCATCATGAGCATCATCATCCTCATCATCGGGACACTATCATCATCATCGACACCATCATCAACATCATCTTCATCTTCATCGGGAGACCATCATTCATCTCATCATCATCATCATCATCATCATCATCATCATCATCATCATCATCATCATCATCATCATCATCATCCTCGCGGGACACCGCGGGACACGGGGCGGGACACCGCGGGACACCGCGGGACACCGCGGGACACCGGCGGGACACCGCGGGCCCCGGCCGCCCGGAAGGGAGTCATTTGGTCCGGCCGCGCCTCAGCCACACGGGACACCAGCGGGACACCGGCGGGACACCGCGGGCCCCCGGCCGCCCGGAAGGGAGACATTTGGTCCGGCCGCGCCTCAGCCACAGGAGACTTTCTCTCGCCCGCCCACGCAGCTTCGCCTCGCCCGCACGGCACGCACGAACACGAAACCGAAATCGATTTCCCGGTAGGGGGGCTCTCCGTTCCACTTCGATCTCACCCCCTCACCTCCGATCCTTTGCATATCCTTTGGATATGGGGAATCACAAGAATACCCATCCTTAGATGGGGAATAGATGGACACCCATCCCAGGATTCCCATGGGGATGGGCCGCAGAGGCACGAAGTGCAAGGGCAGCCCCAGTGAGGCACCGCGCCCCTGCACGTCTCAACCCTCTGGCCATGACGCACGGGGAAACCTCCCACGGGAACCCGCGCCCCTGCCCCCGGGGCAGCACTGGCCGGCCGAGAGGGCGCCGCCGCCGCCGCCGCCCCCGGGCCTCATCGCGCCTCTGCCACTTCAGGGGGTGGCCCTGGCGGGGGGGGGGGGATGGGCTCCTCCTGCTGCTGCTGCTCTTCCTCCTCCTCCTCCTCTTCCTCTTCCTCGAAACTCCTCCTCCCGCACCTCCGGCTCCTCCTGCCGCTCCGCCTCCTCCCTCCTCCCACTGGCAGAGTGTGCAACTGCTTCTGCGTGCAGACCGACGCTAGCTCCCAATCTATCGAACATTTGACTGTGGTTGTCAGGCACGTCTGGTCAACGATGTATTGACCAACATGTTTGCTTAGACGCATGTGGACAACACTCGTGGCGCCACGTGCAACAGGTTCCGCTCGATCGCATCCAGCGCGAAGCGTGCCGCGGCGCCATGAAGCTCGGAGTGGCCGCGGACAAGGGGCGTTCTGGCGCTTTGGCCGCGGCCCCGCTCACGTGACGCTCCGCCAGCAAAGCCGCCTTCACATGGGATTGCCCTCGAATGTCTGGCAGTGTATGCTGCTTCCCAGGCCCCGGGCCAGGGGCCGCTCAGAAAAATCAACAAGCCTTTTCGATACACGAGCCTTCAGGTACATGGGCCCTCTGGCACAAAACAGACTCGGGAATCGCACTATGAGAACGGTGCCCCTGTCACTGACCGGCACCGATACACTACACGTGTCATAGTTTCTCTGAGCTTTCTGCGCTCCCCTGGCCAGGAGATTCCGATGCAGGGAGCGCAATCGCTTCAATCTTCCGACGCCGACGTGGCGACCCAAGGGGAGGAACAAAGGAAACGACTGAATGGGGGTGAAGAGCGAGTGGGGGGAGGAGGCCCATCATCACGATGAGGCCCAGGATGTGGATGGATCGACTCGCGAGAAGGAAGGGAGGAGAAACGCGAGAAAAGCAGGAGGGATGGGGGGGTGGAGGATGACGAGAAAGAGTGTTGAGATGAAGGGTTACACCGTAATCGATTACACGACCCAATGTCAATCAAGCTTCCCCGGGACGCTGTTTGATTTCCCTCTCATCAAAGGCCCCCGAAACGGTATGCATCGGTAGTCGCACCTGCCCCATCATGCTCCCTCTCCTTCCGCCTCCTCCTCCGCCTCCTTCCCCTCTATTTGCTGCACGCTGCCACGCGGTGATCCCATCCGCATCCGCTTCGCCGCGCACGCACGCGGGCACGCGCGCCAAAGCAACGAATGTAACATCGCGCGCCGACGTTGGTAAGCTCTGGAGGTCGTCGAAGTGGGAACGGGGGGGGAGGCAGGTACTCCGAATTCCACAATACAGCGTTGGGGGGGGTCACATATGAGGGGGGGCGGATTTGAGCTTTCTTGCAGGGTTCGAGGGGGTCTGGGCCAAAGGCCGCCCTTTCATGGCTGGTCTGGGGGGTGGGGTCTGAAACTGCTCGCCAGGGAGGGTGGTCGACCCCCTCCCTCTCCCTGCGAGATCTGGAAGGACCGCTGGCTTCCCCTCGCTCCTCCTCCCTCCCCCGGCTGCTTCTTCCCTTCCCCTCCGCGGGTGGCACAATTACCCTGGGGCGGGTGACGGCAGGCGGGGCCCCGGAGAGGGGGAGACGAGGGGGGAGCGATCGAAGATCGAGGAGGTGGGGGGATCGAGGATGGGGGAGGGGGACCGACGAGAGTTCGGACGAGCGAAAGAGGCAAGGAAAAAAGGAGTACGATGCCCAAGTGCACATGCTGCCCGATCTCGACAGCGGCCGCTGTCGGGCAACGTCCGACTGGACCACGTCCGCGGCGACACCATCAGCGAGTCCTGCCTTAAACGGGCAGGCAATGCTGTCGCTCTTCGCACGCATTCTTTCGGTACCCATCCCGATCGTCCCGAAGGAAACATGGATGGGGCGGGTGGTAGTGCGGGGTGACCCAAATCGGTGGTGGACAAACCTCCCTTTAGTAGACCTCCCCTTAGTGAAAACGGCCTGGGACCGAAACCGACGGACCTGGACCCGCAAAAATGACGGCCGCGACGCCCTCTCGCGAACCGAAAACAGCCAATTCCTTAATCGACGTGTCAGGGTAGGAGGTCTGTCCACCCCCGACCAAATGGGGGGTGAGGACAAATACTTCAAAAGCGGCCCCGTTCTTCACCCCCCAGTTGGGCCAACCCCCCCACCCCCCACTGCCGCCCGCCGGAAGGGAACACGCTCCACACATTCTCGGAACACTCTCCCGGAGACCCCTGGATGGGGGCCCGGCCCTCGCGGCGAGCGAGGCCGCTTCGGGGATCTACTGACCCAGGTCCGTCCAAACTCAGGGCAGTCAGATCCTGCAGGAGATCCTGCAGGAGATCCTGCAGGAGATCCTGCAGGATCCTGCACCCTAGCCGGGGTCAGCGCACCCCTGGCCCTGCAGGGCCCTGCAAGATCTGGAGCTCTGACTGACCCCCGTTTGCATCGACCCCCGTCTCTTGAGCCCCGAGGGAGACCTTAGAGCATACACCCGATGCATCGACACGAAAGAGTCCCAGCCTGAACTGTACTAAGACCACATCGTGCAAAACACAAGAGGTTCTCAGAACACTCTTTGGTGGGCCTACAGGCAAGCCAGGGCGCCTCGCCACTGCGTGGAAAACAGGGATCCCCTGTCTCTTGACCCTCGTCTGAGACCAGGCGACCCTGGAGGATGCGTCGCAGCCTTCTCGGAGCGTTCTGGAGCGCTCTGAGACGAACTTATCCTCGACCTGACCCCGTCCCACCAACGCCACGCGAACGGCGATGTTGCTTAACGGTGATGCTGGAAACCGAACTGTGGGGAATCACGAACCACGCTTTCCTACGCCTCCGATCTGCGGATGCATCGAACGAACACGACACAGCGAAGGGTAGGAAAGCACGAGCCGCGCGTTCCCGCAAAACCGACACCTGCATCGCCGACACCTGCATCGCCGGTGGCGCGTCGACGGTCCGAATGCGCCCCCCGCCCCCCCCAAACTCTCGAGGCTTTTTCTGGCAGATGTGGGCCCGGCCCTCGCGGCAGGCGGGGCGCCGCTCCCTTGGGCGGGCGGCTCCCGCCCCGTCGGGGGGGGGCGAGGGAGGGAGGGCGAGGCGCGTCTGTGCCAGCCAGGGCTGGAGCTGAACGCTGTGCTTCGTATTGTTCTCGTTCTGCTCGTCGTTCTGCTCTTCGTCTTGGTTTCGCTTTGCTTTTCGTTCTGCTCTGCCTGTTTTCCTGTGCCTGCCTGCCGAACCGAAAAACAAAAACACAGCCGAAGCTTGAGCAGAGCAGCGCCTCTCTGTCCAGCCCTGGTGCCAGCAGGAGGTGGCAGGCAGGAGGCGCACGCGCAGGGCAAGCAAGATCTTCCGAGGCTCCTCCGCGCTCCCTGTGGGAGATCCCCCGCCTGAGACGAGGCCAGGCCGAGGATACAGTGGAGGCCCGTCCACAAGAAACCCTCCACAAAGAACCCAGCGCTCAGACCCCAGGACGTCCCTCGATTCTTGGTGCGGGGACGTCATGCCTTCCACAGCGAAACCATCGAAACCCAAGAAACCCAAGGGCAAGCAGGATGTTTCTTGGCATGGGCCCCCACTGTACATTCATAGGTCGAGCATCTCTGAGACACGGCGGCTCTGAGGGATGTCTCGGGCGCCGCGGCCTTCTCAGCGCGCCCCAGAACTGCCAGAACGCTTTGCAACGTATTCCTCCTGGTCCTGGCCCCGGCCGAGCCTCCTCCGCTTTTCTATGGGAGATCCCCCACCACAAGCGTTCGCGGAGCCTCTCGGGGCTCCGCGCGGGTCTCTCTAGGCCGGCACGGGCCACCGAAAATATACGCCTGTGCCGCTTCCGATCCTCGGGAGCGGCCAAGAGGGGGGTGTCCAAGAGGGGGGGGTGCAAATCATGACCAGCGGCATGTGCGCGGCCCAGCGGGGGGGCCAGGGACGTAATGAAATAAGAAGAGGCGCCATAAAATCTGGGGAAATATCATGGCCCCCGCCATGATATCCACCCCCCCTAGTCATCACCCCCCTCTTTTCCGCCCCCGAGATCCCCGGCTCGGCTGCACGCAAGGAGTGACCCCGGGCAAGAGCGAGCCTCGGGTGCGCAGCTTGCGTGCGATGCGGCAGCAGCGGCCCGCGTGCCCGGGCCCGGCCAACCCTCGGGCGCCCCAGGAGGGCCGTGCGCCGCGGGCCACTCCGACGCCCGGGGGCCCCTGCGCGCAGCCGATCCACCCACTCGCGCCGCGCCTCCGAGCAGAGCACGCCTGGATCCCACTGGCCGTTTCGGCAAGAGAGGCACAGGGCGAAGGAGGAGCCCTCCGTGGCGTAGTGCGTGCCAGTCGCGCCTGGGCCGTGATGGCCGAGACTCTTCCGCCGCCTACTGCTGCTGCTGCTGCTGCTGCTGCTGCTGCTGCTGCTCCTGCTGCTGTAGCAACTGCTAGTCCCTTCCCTCCTCCTCCTCCTCCTCCTCCTCCTCCTCCTCCTCCTCCTCCTCCTCCTCCTCCTCCTCCTCCTCCTCCTCCCCCGCCTCCTCTCACCCATGCCGTTCCTATCCTCCTCCTCCTCCTCCTCCTCCTCCTCCTCCTCCTCCTCCTCCTCCTCCCCGTTCGTGAGCCTCCTCCACCCATGCTGTTCCTATCCTCCTCCTCCTCCTCCTTCCCGTTCGTGAGCCTCCTCCTCCCCTTGCCCCACCCCTTCCTCGTCCTCCTCCCCTGCAGCCATCCCGTGTCGAGCCCTCTCGGCTCCAGCGGCGAGGTGGCCTCGGGCAGCCCAGGCGGGCGCCGCCGGGAAGGCCGATCGATCGACGCCCGCCAGCGTGACGGAGGCAGCGGTGGGGGCGCCCGGCAGCGGCCGCTGCGCGGCGCACGGCTGCCGCCGGCGACCTCTGCAGCCCGTGCTTGCGCCCCGGGTGGCCGAGATCGCAGCGTGGCGCACAGAGTGCTCGACGTGGCGTCCGAAATGGACGCGGGGCTGATCAGCGACGTCTGCGTGCGGAGCCTCGCACCCGCCCGCCCCGGCATGCCCGCCCCAGCCTGTGGGCGTACTGGCGGCAGATGTTTACGTCGACGAAGCCAGCGTCGCTTGCGGGAAGAGCGCGAAGGCCGTGCAGGCCATCCTTTTCAGCGACTCCACCGACACGGCGGAGCTGGACGTGACGTTCGAGCAGGACCTCGGTGAGTGCCAGCTGGAGGCGGCAGGGATGCAGACCGCTGAGGTGCAGGGCCTGCAGGCCCTCTTGGACGACCTCGATGGCGCGCACCACTCTGCTGTGGA
>CAUYUJ010011008.1:0-25239 GCA_963575745.1 Prorocentrum cordatum | reverse complement strand
AGGCTGAGGCTGAGGCAGGCTGAGGCTGAGGCCGAGGCTGAAGGCTGACTGAGGCTGAGGCTGAAGCAGGCTGAGGCTGAGGCTGAGGCAGGCTGGGGCTGAGGCTGAGGCAGGCTGAGGCTGAGGCAGGCTGAGGCTGGGGCTGAGGTAGGCTGAGGCTGAGGCAGGCTGAGGCTGAGGCTCAGGCAGGCTGAGGCTGAGGCGGTGACTGCGACTGCCGTTGCCACTGCGACTGTCATCGCGAATGCGACTACGACTCGAGAACAGCAGAACTCTACAACTGGATTCTCATCTGAATCTTAAGGGGAATGCTTCCAGATATGCTCCTACACGGCGCTGTTAGGTTGCTTTGCCGGGGTAACTTCCACGCAGTAGACGTAGGACCCGAGGTTCCTGCTTATCCTGTGTCTCCTCCCCCTCCTCCTCCTCCTCCTCCTCCTCCTCCTCCTCATCATCATCATCATCATCATCATCATCATCACCACCACCAGCAGCAGCAGCATCATCATCATCATCATCATCATCATCATCATCATCATCATCATCATCATCATCATCATCATCATCAGCATCATCATCATCACCTCAGCAGCAGCATCATCATCCTCATCATCATCGTCATCATCATCATCATCATCAATTCATCATCATCAGCATCATCATCATCATCATCAATCATCTCATCATCATACCTCATCATCATTGCATCATCAGCATCATCATCATCATCACATCAGATCATCAAAGGGCGCAGGTTAGCAGCAACAAGGCACATGAAAACAATCATCAGCAGCAGCATCAGCATCAGCATCATCACATCATCATCATCGATCAGCATCATCATCATCATCCATCACATCACATCAGACTCAGCAGCAGCACCATCATCATCAACCTATCGCATAACCATCTCAATCATCATCATCCAATCATCATCGAAGCTCAGCATGCGCATCAATCATCATCAAAATAGCCATCATCAACAATCATCACCATCATCAATCACCATCATCATCATCGTCACCATCCATCATCAGCATTATCATGCATCATGATCAGCATCATCATCGTCATCATCATCATCATCAGCAGCAGCAGCATCCGCCTCCTCCTCCCCACTCACCCCCTCCTCTCCTCCTCCTCCTCCTCTCCTCCTCCGCCTTCTTCCCTCCTCCCCATCCCTCCTCCTCCTCCTCCTCCTCCTCCTCTCATCCTCCTCTTCCTCTCCTTCTCCTCCTCCTCCTCCTCGTCCTCCTCCTCTCCTGTTCCTTCCTCCTCCTCCTCTCCTCCTCGTCCTCTTCCTGGTCCTCCTCCTCATCCTCCTCCTCCTCCTCCTCTTCCTCCTCCTCTTCTCCTCCTCCGCCTTCCCGCTCCGCCTCCTCCCCCCGCTCCGCCTCCTCCCCCTCCGCCTCCTCCGTCTCCGTTCTCCGCCTCCTCCTCCTCCTCCTCCTCCTCCTCCTCCTCCTCCTCCGCCTCCTCCTCCTCCGCCTCCTCCTCCTCCTCCTCCTCCGTAGCCATTTTGGCTCAAGCCATTTGGCTCAAGCCATTTTGGCTCAAGCCATTTTGGCTCAAGCCATTTTGGCTCAAGCCATTCTGGCTCAAGCGGTTGCATGCCTCGCCTGGCTCGGTCGTCCGCGATGGCTAGCCGTGGCGATGCTAGAGGGGCTCTGACTGCTGCCGACGGCGCCGTGCTCATCGCGGCCGCGGTCCAGGCGGTGGTGAAGGCTGGAGCGCCCAGGCGGACGGCGGGAGCGGTGACACGGTCGGCGATCTCTGCGGTGGCTTTCGCCATTGCCAGACCCGGAGTGGCGCCTGCGGACGCTGATGCCCAGGCCGAAGGTGAACAAGCTCGTGGTGGTCGTGGTGGCGCTGCTGGCGATGCGGGGGGCTCCTCGCAGGCGACGGCTCGTGCTGCGGCGAAGGCGGCGCGGCGGCTGCGCCGCCGCCGCCGCCGCCTGGCGGAGCGGCGCGCCGCGGGGCGTGCCGTGCCGCCTGCTGGAGGCGACGATACGGCCGACGGCGACGTGACGACTGCTGGTGCTGGCAGTGCTGGTGCGGGCCTGGCGCTCACCCTGCTGCCCGCGGCGATGGCGGTCGACGGCGCCGACGGCGAGGGCGGGTCGGACCTCGAGTCCGACGGCTGGGCGGACGCCCTGACGCGCCGCGCGCGGCGGCGTCCGAGGCGGGAGCCCGCGGCAGCGGCGGAGCCAGCGGCTGCTGGCGGAGCTGCTGCGGGGGCGGCGGGCAGCGTGGCCGCGGCGGAGCTGGGTGCGGGGCCTTCGGAGCCTCCTGCTGGCGGAGCCGCCGGCGGGGCCGCGCGGCCGCCCCCCCGTGGCGCCAGTGTGCGCGCTACTGCGGGCCCTATGGCAGGGCGCGCGGACTGGGTGCTGAGCTGCGGCGCGGAGCGCGCGTGCGTCATCTTCGACGCGGACGGCCCGCGGCCCAAGGCGCGCGTGGCGATGGGCTTCCAGGACCTGGTCCTGGTGGGAGGCGGGGCCACCGGTCGTGGGCCCCCCTCGTCGTCTTCGCGGTGATGCTCGGCGACTTCGGCTACTCGTCGGCGGTCGGCCTCATCACGGCCGGGGGCCCTGCCCAAGGTGGCGGGCGGGCCCCCGCGGGGGGGGCGGGCGCGGCCCGACGCGTCCGCTTCACAGCGCGGGCATCCTCCTCCTCCTCCTCCTCCTCCTCCTCCTCCTCCTCCTCCTCCTCCTCCTCCTCCTCCTCCTTTTCCGCCGCCTCCTCCTCCTCCTCCTCCTCCTCCTCCTCCTCCTCCCTCCTCCTCCTCCTCCCTCCTCCTCCTCCTCCTCCCCTCCTCCCTCCTCCTCCTCCTCCCTCCTCCTCCTCCTCCTCCTCCCCCTCCTCCCCCCTCCCCCTCCTCCTCCTCATCCTCCTCCTCCTCCTCCTCTTCCTCCTCCTCCTCCTCCTCCTCCTCCTCCTCCTCCTCCTCCAGCTCCTTCTCCTCCTCCACCTCCTGGGCCTTGTCCGAACTGGAAGCCTGCCCGCTCACGTCTGCGATCTGCTCGTCCTGAGAGGTCGCTAACGGCACACCGAAACCAAGCATGACCGAGGACCACCCTGGTCCGACGACAGGTGGGAGAAGACGGAACAGGGAGGAGGGAGTAAGAAAGAGAAGGGAAGAAAAGGGAGGAGGAGGAGGAGGAGGAGCAAGGAGGAAGGGAGGAGGAGGAAAAAAGGATGCGGAAGGAGGAAGGGCCACCGATCAGCGGGTGTTCAAACACTCTAGGCAACCGAAACGGGGGCGCGCGCTCCCTCAACGAACTCTTCTAGCCGCTCCGGAACTGCGGTGGCGCGCGGCGAGGGCTCCGACTCGGGTGAGGGGAGGAGGGGAGGAGGTAATGGGAGGAGAGGATGGAGGAGGGGAGGAGGGAAGAGGGAAAATAGCCTGCCTTGACGCCGTGTCTGGCGACAGGATTGGATGAGCACAGCGTCACGCCAAGCAGCGAGGATGGGATAAAGGAGCATTGCGACGCTTCATGGGTATTGTTTTCAGCGCCGCAAAAATACATCATAGCTCCGTGGGCTGCTTCGGGTCTGGGTCCTAGCCGCACTCCAGGGGACTTGCAAACCCCTTTGCGGCCCTCCGACGTGGCAAGTAGGCGTGGATTCAGGGCACACTCACCCGCTGAGTGTGCCCACTGCGCCTCAAGGATGCAACCTTCCACCCCAAGCCCATGCACGGTTTGCCCCGGGGCCGCAGGCGACCCGCGGAGGAGGAGGAGGAGGAGGAAGAGGAGGAGGAGGAGGAGGAGGAGGAGGAGAGGAGGAGGAGCGGGGGGAGGAGGTGGAGGAGGAGGAGGAGAGGAGGAGGAGGAGGAGGAGGCGAGGTAGGGCGGAGATGGAGGAGGAGGAGGAGGAGGAGGGGGAGGAGGAGGAGGAGGAGGAGAGAGGAGGAGGGAGGAGGGAGGAGGGAGGAGGGAGGAGGGAGGAGGAGGAGGAGGGCTCGTCCCGCGGCGTCGCCCGCTCCAAGAGGCCCTTTTCTCCGGTTCTGGCTCGAGCTTCGCCTCGACCTGATCGCTGCTCTCCTCGAAGAGCGTAGTTCCCCGCGCTGGACGCCCATGGGGCCAGTTTTGGAGGCCCTCCGATGGCGGGGAGACGCCTCTCTCGGGGGCTGGCCCGACGATGCCAACAGGCGTGCCCTGCCTGAACAACGTCGCCAAGGCATCAGCGGGCAACGATGCGGGCCCTGACCAGGCTCGCATCAAGTCAAATTGGGGTGTCCAGAAAACTCCCACGCGCCGGGAACGCATTCTGCAAGGCGGACACCCCTTCCTGTACGAGTTCGCGCGGCAGCCCAGGATGGTCGCGCTACCCAATTTCGTCGCTGGCGGGCGCGGCTGCAGCGACGCGCCCGGCGGCGATCGGCTCGCGAGTGGCACTCGCCCTGGCCAGCGATCTGGCCGGGAATGCGAGCGCGCGCCAGACGTCGACTCCACGCTCCTCCGATGGCAGCGGTCTCTTTCTGCCTCGGGTCTGCCCTGCTTGCTGGGTGGCTCGAGTGGGTCGACGGCGGCGCCGCCAGCGAGCCGAGTCCGCCGCGCCACGCCTCGCGCGCCGTCGGGCGCGGCCTACGCCGCGGCCGAGGCGCCGCGCAGCCCCGGAAGAAGTTTTAAATATATCTATATATATATATTATTATTATTATTATTATTATTATTATTATTATTTGTATTTTTTCTGCAGTCCCGGAAGAAGTTCGCCAGCGCGGGAGCCCCACCATCGACGGGGATCGCCGCGACAAAGGTCCAAGCCCCTCGGCGCGTCGCCGCGTGGACGCCCCCTGCTGCACGGGGCGCCTCCGTGCGAGGATGGCCGTCCAGGGCGCCAGCGCGGGCCCTCCCGGACGGCTCGGGCGCCGGGCGAGCGTCGCGTGCGCTGCGTTGAGGGGGCAATCCAACTGGGACTGCTCCCCAGACATCCGACGTCTCGATTTTTTCGAGACGCGGGCCCCCCGACCTCCCGACCACTTTCCCGGGACCGGTTCTTCACCCCGAGTCGTTTTCTGACGGTCCCGAGGCCGGCCGAGGGCCCCGAGGGGCCGAGAACGACGAAAAGCTTCGATCTCGATTGTTTCGAGGCGCCCGATGCCTGGGGAGCGCCGTCGCCACGGCGGCGGCGGCGTCGGGCGGTCGCGGGGGCGCGCCGGGGGCCGTGTCGCAGCGGCGGCGGGCGCGCCAGGCGCCGTCGGGCGGCCGTCGGGGCCCCGGGCGGCAGGCTCGGGGCCGCGGGCGCGCGAGGGTCAGCGGCGGGTGGCGCGGGCAGCGCGGCGTCGCCGCTCGCCTGGGCAGGCGGCGGGTGCACCCGCGGGCGCATGCAGCCCGCGCCCCCGAGCACTGCCTCAAGGGGGGGCCCTCGGAGAGGGACCCCTCTGTGGACGGGAGGCTGCCCCTGGGAAGGGGCCCCTGACCTTCCAGTCCGCATCGGGTGCTTCTTTACGGGGGGCAAACAAACCCAGACCCCCGACGTCGTGATCTCTTCATCGCGTCGACCCCCAAGGCCTGGACCCCTTCCCTGGGACCGGTTTCTCGTCTTGCGTCCGCCCGCGGGGGTCGCGGCCATCCAGCGAAAGGCTCCGCGCCGCGTCTCCCTCGCCCCTCAGCGTTTTTGTGAGCGGCCTCGCGCCCGCGGGAAGCAGGCTTCCACTCGGGGCGAGCTGGGCAACGGATGCCGCGGCGGGGCCTGCGGCGCCATTGACGCGCGCGGGCGCGGGGCTACCCCGGCAAACGATCGCGGCCACGCCTGCGCGCAAAGCGCCAATGCAGGACCAACCCTTCTTCATTAGCAAAAACTTGAAACACAGAATGCGTTTGAATGAAATTGGCTTTTCGGGGGGCTCCCTCGGATGCTTTGGGCAATGATTGCTCCACGATGGCGTTGGAGATCCCAAAATGGTCTCCAAGATCGCAAAACACATCCCCCACGATGGCGCAAGATGGCACCCAACATGCCTCCAAGAAGGCCTAAGACCGCTCCAAGGCGGTTCTTGCGGCCGCGGGGCCTCCCAAAAATACCCCCGAGAGGCCAACGTCCTTCAAAAATTGTAAGCGAAACCAGTTGTGTTTGCACTTCCGCCTTTTCGCTACCGATCGGCTATTGGGCCTCAAGATTGCCCCGAGATGGCCCAAGAGGGCCCCAAGAGGGGCACAAGGGGGCCCCAAGACTGCCCCAAGAGCGCCCAGGAGCGCCCAAGGAGGGCCCCAAGACCCGACTTCTGGCGATCCAGAGGGGCAGCTGGTCAGCGGCCGCTTAGTGGCTGGGCGAAGGGCGGGTGGTGAGTCATGGGAAGGACCCGTACAGCCCACAACGAAAACCAAAGCTTACCAATCATTCCGTACAACTGGGCTCGCTTTTGATCTGTGCCCACTTCTGATTACGTGCACCCTGACGTTACCGACTTCAAGAGCGACGCAGTGGGCCAGGAAGGCAGCGACTTGGAAACAGGCAGAGAACGGGCCCTTGGAGGTCTCGACCCATTCCCCGGGGACGGCTTTTCATCCCGAGTCTCGGGGGCGACGAAAGGGGCCACCAGCCGAGGGGCGGGCATTACACGCAATCGCCCAGGAGCCCCGCCGAAGGCATGGACCACTGGCGCCCCTGGACACACGTACTGCTCTCCCCTGGGCTGCTCGCCCCCCTCGTCGCCCTCGTCGCCCCCGAATAACCCCTCCTCCTCCTCCTCCTCCTCCTCCTCCTCCTCCTCCTCCTCCTCCTCCATCCTCTCCTCCTCCTCCTCCTCCTCCTCTTCCTCGTCCTCCTCCTCCACCTCCTCATCCTCCTCCTCCTCCTCCTCCTCGTCCTCCTCGTCCTCCTCCTCCTCCTCCTCCTCCTCCTCCTCCTCCTCCTCCTCCTCCTCCTCCTCCTCTTGCACGGTCCCCGGGCCCGGCGAGGGCCACCGGGGGCCGAAGGCTGACGAGACCTCCCGTCGCGACGCTGCTCGGGACGCGAGGGGGCGCGGGGGAGGAAGGAGGACAGCTTTGATCTGCGGGGGCGAGAGCGAGGCTCTTCCGCCAAAAGCCAGGCGGGCTACGCGCAGCTTTCATCAGGGAGGCGGGGCACAGGAAGGCGGGGCCTCAGGCGGGGGAGGAAGGACAGGCACCGGAAGAACGTGGCGAACACCCGTGCCGCACTCACCCCTGTCAATGCCCCCCCCCCCCAGTGCTCAATGGTGGCGGCGGGTCAAATGAGCTGCCCTTCGGCCGCAGTCTTCACCGCGCGCGCGTGCCCACCGTGGAGTTTGAGAGTGCGGGGGGGTGTCCACTGACTGTTTCCTTCGACCGGAGCCCTGGCCCCAGATTGGCAGACATGGGCGGTGTGTGCAGGCGGTCTTCCCCGGTCGTCCAGGTCAGACATGTCGCTGCCGAGCGACTCGCGGGCGACGGACTCGTCCCTCTCTCTCTGATCGGCCTCGGCCTTCGCGTCCTGCAGGGACGCCTGGCACTTCTCCCTCTCGCTGGCGGCGGCCTTCGACGCCTCGTCGATCTCGCCCTGGAGCTGGCTGATGTCGTCGGCCGCGTCCTGAGGCCTGCCAGCACGCGCCTTTTGGCGGCTCGGGACCCCTGACCCCAGACAGATACTCCTCGTAGGGCGAGGGAGAGAGAGAGCGAGGAGGGGAGGAGGATGGGAAGGAGGGGGTGGGTAGGACGGGACAGACAAGAGGGGAGGAGGGGAGGAGGGCGGGGAGGGGAGAAAATGGGTCGGGCAGAAAGAGAATGGAGCGAGCGAGCAGGGATGGGAGGAAGGGAGGAGAAGGGGAGAACAGGAGGAGGAAGCAGAGGGGGGAGGCCAGGGGGAGTGAGGTAGGGATGGAGAGGTTTATCCAGGCGTGGCCAGCAAGCAGCGTGCGTGAGGAAGGAGCGGCTGGGAGCGGTGTAGTCTGCCTGGGGGACTGTCACTTTGCCGCTGATGCCAGTTTACCACCGATGCCGCTGCATCATTCATCTGTGCATCCATGCCAGGGTGTGCGAGCGGCACGCACCTGCGTTGCCCAATACATAGTTTGGCTCAAGGTGCTTGGTGCTTGCGAGCGTGAGCTTGCGGAGACATCTTGACGCGAGAAATAACAAAGTACAACCACCGATCACGTCGACGTCGATCACAGAAACGATTTTGGGAGTTTGGGCCACGCTCTTCCAGATGCCCCCGACTTCGTGCGGGAAAGGCAAAAAGCCCGAAGGCCGATTCCAATTCAGCGAAGTCGAGGGGAACGACTCTCAGTCAGTTCCAGCTGGGGGGGCCTGCTCGAGGATAGCAGAACCTCGATCAGCGCGGAGCGTGCATAGGGGAACAAGAAGTGGCATAAACATAAAAACTCGGAGGTCCGAGCGTTTATGTTTATGCCACTTTTTGTTCCCCTATTGCAGCATCTCTCGACCGCGGGCGCGGCCGGCATCACGATATAAATGCCAACGGGCAGGTCTGGTGCCCTCGATGCCCGCTGGAAATGTCTGCGGCCGCTGCGAGGCCGCCGACGTTCGAGAATGGGCCCTGCCGATTGGGGGGCCGTGCGATGTAGCTCCAGTTGACTCGCCGGCTCGCGATCCCGCAGCGCTGTAGTTTTGCCTAGGCAGCGTGCTGTGCGGCACGTCTGCGGAGCTGATGCTGCTAGTGCTTGGCGCTCGCAGCGTCCCGTGGCGGTGGTGCGGCTCGGTGCCAAGGCTGCGGTTGCGATGCCCTGTTTCGCTTGACAACGATCTTTGAAGTCTGAGCGATGCGATAGCGACGTGCGTCTTCGCTGCTTCGCTGCAGTGGGGGCGGCTGGGAGCGTTGTAGTCTACATGCGGGACTGTCACTTCGTCGCCGATGCCGCATTGCCATTGCTGTCGTTGCACCCATCATCTGCGCATCCATGCCAGTGTGTGTAAGAGGCACGCCTGTGCTGCTTGTTATGCAGTATGGCTCAAGCGCGTGGTGCTTACCAGCGTGAGCTCGCGTGCGGAGATTTGGGGCGGGAGAAATGGACAGAGCGACCACCGAGCGCAGCGACATCCCTCACCGCACTGGCTGCGGACAACTGCTGGCGCCGTATTTCCGGATGCCCGCGGCTGCAGGGACAGCAGAGCCCGAGGACCGACACAGACTTGGCCAAACCGAAGGGAGCAACCTCCACTCGGCTTGCGGGAGGAGGGGAAGGGGCGAGGAGGAGGACAAGCCATACGCCGGAGCGCGTGGGCGAAGGAATACACTGCCAGCTATTCTCACCGCTTCGCGGGAGAAGACGGCACGCATGCTCTCTAATCTACATATTGCGGGCCAGGGGGAAGAAGAGGAGGAGGAAGAGGGAGGGGAGGAGGGGAAGAGGAGCGGGAGGAGGAGGAGGAGGAGGAGGAGGAGGGGAGGAGGAGGGAGGGAGGGAGAGGGGGACGAGGGGGGGAAGAAGAGGGAGGGAGGAGAAAGAGGGAAGGGAAGGGAGGAGGGGAAAAAAAGGCAAGACGAACAGAAAAGCTGTTGCCCCGAGCCGCTCGGCCTTCTCGCACGCGGCCTTGGCCCTCTCCCGCCAATTGGCCTCGGCGACACCCAGCGCGGCAACGCATAGCTCCTCCGCCGAGGAATGGAACTTTCCCCTCCCTCGCTCGCTGCAAGTCTCTGGTCTGGTCGGGCCGGAGCGGCTCGTCCACTTTCTCGTCCTCCAAAACCACCCGCCCGTCCTTTTCTGGTTCTCCTCCCCTTTCTCCCCCTCCTTTTCCTCCCTCCTCCTCTTCCTTCTCCTCCTCCCTCCTCATCTTCCTCCCCCATCCTCCCTTCCCTCACTCCTCCCTCCTGCTCCTCCTCCCTCCTCCCTCTCCAAGCCCTGCTCCCTCCTCCTCCTCCTGCTCCCTCCTCCTCTTCCTTCCTCCCTCCTCCCTCCTCCTTCCTCCTCCCCCTCCCTCTTCCCTCCTCCTCCTCCTCCTCCTCCTCCTCCTCCTCCTCCTCCTCCTCCTCCTCGTCCCTGTCCTTTCCTCCCTCCGACTCCTCCTCCTACTCCTCCTCCGCCGCCGCCGCCTCCCCACATCCTTTTCGAGTTCTAACCGAAACCGCAGCCATTTTGCCCATTGGCCGCGGCCACACGGGCAGCCATAGACACTGGCCTGCAATAGGCCAGTGCAGTCGGTTCTACGCCGGGATCAAAAGGCGCTCCACAGGCGAGTTCGAGGAACTCCTGAGCCACTGTGACGAGACCATCGCGTCCGCCAACTTCGAGAAGCACGCCTTGGACGCACGGATCCACTGTAATTGATTTTCATTGAATTCATTCCATGCGTAGCATGCTCTCCCCTAATGGACCGCGAACGGGACCCAGTCCCCTGCCGGTCGTCTAGTGCCGCCATCATCGGCAACCAGGGGGGCCATCATAGGCACCTCGCACCCAATTCGGGGCCATCAGCAAGGCTCGTTTTGGGAAGAAGGACTATTATAGGCCTTCGCGCTCAATTTGTTCATTGAACTCAACTTTCTCGTCGTCGTCGTCCTCCTCCTCCTTCTCCTCCTCCTCCTGGTTTCCACCCCATCGGAGCCGCGATACAGGCAGCGCGGGCAGCACCTCGACCTCATGGAGGATGAGCACGACGAACGTTGTTGGTGGACGTCCGCCCTTGCCCTCTCTCCCCCCGGCGAGGACCATCATAGGCCTTACCAGTGAGGACCACCATGAGGCCTCACACCCCTCGCAGTTTCCATCATTGGAACTGCGGGGGTCGAACCAAATCCCCACAAACCTGGCACCGTACGTGCAGTGCCAGGGGCGGCGGCCCGTCTTCCCCTCCTACCATCATAGGGGGATGCGAAGTCCCTGAAGACGGGACGGGGTGGGCACGAGCGGGCATCATAGCCGGCTCAAATTCAAACGAGGCATCATAGCCTCATCAATCTAGATGGATCCACTCACGGATCCACTGCAATTGATTTTCATTGAATCCATTCCATGCGTAGCATGCTCTCCCCTAATGGACCGTGAACGGGACCCAGTCCCCTGCCGGTCGTCTAGTGCCACCATCATAGGCAACCAGAGGGGCCATCATAGGCACCTCGCACCCAATTCGGGGCCATCAGCAAGGCTCGTTTTGGGAAGAAGGACCATCAGAGGCCTTCGCGCTCAATTTGTTCATTGAACTCAACTGCCCACCGCCCACGCTCCGAAGCATACCCGCAGGAATACCCAACTCCTACACTCCACGCAAACTATCCAACCGAATCGCATCAAACACCGGGAGGAGGAGGGATTTAGCGGACGGTCACGACCTCCACCCCGCTCTCCCCCCCCCAAACCTGTCCAGACCACAACCATCTCGAATGCCACACTCCACCCCCCTCCCTATCAATAAAACTTTCTCGTCGTCGTCGTCCTCCTCCTCCTTCTCCTCCTCCTGGTCTCCACCCCATCGGAGCCGCGATACAGGCAGTGCGGGCAGCACCTCGACCTCATGGAGGATGAGCACGACGAACGTTGTTGGTGGACGTCCGCCCTTGCCCTCTCCCCCCCCGGTGAGGACCATCATAGGCCTTACCAGTGAGGACCACCATGAGGCCTCACACCCCTCGCGGTTTCCATCATTGGAACTGCGGGGGTCGAACCAAATCCCGACAAACCTGGCACCGTACGTGCAGTGCCAGGGGCGGCGGCCCGTCTTCCCATCCTACCATCATAGGGGGATGCGAAGTCCCTGAAGACGGGACGGGGTGGGCACGAGCGGGCATCATAGCCGGCTCAAATTCAAACGAGGCATCATAGCCTCATCAATCTAGATTGATCCACTCACGGATCCACTGCAGTTGATTTTCATTGAATCCATTCCATGCGTAGCATGCTCTCTCCCACTGGCGAGCTGGAGAAAGTGACGACCTAGGGGGAGGTTACGCTGGGATCATGCGGCGCTTCGAGGGCGAAGCGTTGGGCTTTCTGGGCCACTGCGGCGGCGCTTTCGCGCCCACCGACCCCACGTTCGCGAAGAGTGGACCGCGCCGTCCATGTGTGGGTCGTTCTCCTCCTCCCTACTTCGAAAAGTTGTATGCTTGAGGTGATCCAGCCACGGGTCTGGCGTCAGAAGACAAGCTGGCGCACAGGAGGAAGAGCAAGAAAGGAGAGGAGGGAGAGAAGCGAGCTACAAGGGGACAGGTCTCAAATCGAGGATAGGCCAGCTCGTCCAAAAACAGCGTGCTGCCAACAGTTAACGCCAGCAAGGGCGGACAAATCCTTCCCCCCCGCGGAAAACAAAATTAATCATGTCCGAGGAGGCGAGGGAGAGGGAAGAGGGGAATGCGGCACAATACGAGCATGCTCAGAAACGCATCAACCAACACTTCCCAGTGCAAGGCGCAAACAGCGCCAAGAACTGCAGATTCAGCGAGTGTCAGGGGAAATTCAACAGGTGACGAAGAGGAAAAGAAGGAGGGGAGGAGGAGGAGGAAGAGGAGGAGGAGGCGAACTCAGAACACGATCATGGATGTCCCGCCCAACACACGCCAAATGCGAAGGGCACCAAGCAGCCTGGGCGAAGATGCAGAGCAACATTCAGCAGTTGCAGAAGACGAATGGGATGGCCGCGAAGGCCCAGCAGCAGGGGTAGAAAGCAACGATGGCCATGAAGGTGGTCAGGAAACGCTGCAGAGGGTGGCAATGGTGCGCCTGAGCGGTGAGCCCGCTGCTCCCGTCAGGGCCTGAGGCAGGGAGGCCAGGAGGGAGGGGGATGGGGCGGTGGAAACAGGGGAGGAGGAGGGGGAAGGGACTCCTCCTCCTCCTCCTCCTCTCCTCCTCCTACCCTCATCCTCCCTCCTCCTCCTCCTCCTCCTCCTCCTCCTCCTCCTCCTCCTCCTCCTCCTCCTCCTCCTCCTCCTCCTCCTGCATTGGTGGCCATGAGCGTCGCGCAGAGGCGCAGGGCAGCCCGCTGGGAACAGAAACTGTCGTTCACACCTTTTCAACAATATGTCAGCCGCCACCGGAACTCTCCAGACAAAGCCGTCCTCCTGAAGGATTTTAGGAATACTTTCAATAGCGCGCAGCGGTCTGTTTTCCTGAACGAGGTTGGCAGGCATATGCCATTCTTGGAGGCTTGAGGTGGGTGGTGTTACGGCGATCCGTCGGACCTGTTGTTTGGCAGCCACGTGCTGACGTCCAACAGGGGAGTCCAGCAGGGCGACGCTCTTGGCCCTCTCCTGTTCTGGTTGGCTGTTCACCCTCTCTTGCAGGAGCTGAAGAGCGATGCTGGGTTAGACATCGTATGCGGTTACCTCGACGACTTCTGCGTGGCTGGCAAGTTCGGCGCGACGCTGCGGGCGTTGCGGCTGATTCAGCGAAAAGCGGCAAGCCTGGGCCTCGAGCTGAACTTGGACAAGTGCGAGGTCATCATTCCCACGGCTGGGCACAACACGGAGTGCAGCCTGGCCGAGTTCCCCGCCGTTGTATAGCGGAAAGTCGACGGTTGTTTCAAATTGCCGGGCGCTCCTGTCGGCGGCCAAGAGCATTGCGCAGAGTACGTGGAGGTGAAGAGAGTGCAGAAGCTGACCGCGATGCTCGACGAGGTGCCATTTTCGGAGGACGCCCAGGTCGCCCACAAGTTGCTTTCTCGATGTTTAGGAGCTGCAAGACTTATGCACAATATGCGGGCGACGCGGCCTGACTGGATTACACGTGGGCTGGAACGGAGCAAGCAGGCTCTCAGGTCGACGTTCCGGATGTGCACAGGCACAGCGCTGAACGAGAGTCAGTGGCAGCAGGCGTCCTTCCCCTTGAGCAAGGGAGGGTTGGGATTTCGGTTCGGAAGTTCTCACGCTGCTGCCGCCTACCTTGCTTCCCGCATGGCAACGCGTCACGTATGCGGTCAGATAGACGCTGCCTTCTCGTGGGACGGGGACTGCGATGGCGGCGCCCTGGCAGCAGCTGTCAATCTCTACAATGTTGGCGCCCGCCAGGAGCACCTCCTCCTGCTCCTCCTCCTCCTCCTCCTCCTCCTCCTCCTTCCTCCTCCTCCTCCTCCTCCCCTCCACCCCTCCCTCCTCCCTCCTCCTCCTCCTACGCCGCCTCCTCTTCATCCGCCGCCTCCTCCGCCCCCTCATCCCCTAGTCATTCCTCACCCACAATTACTCAATATGAATACTACTCTCCCTCTTCCCCTGATGACGGTTTGAAGGTATTAGCCCCCCCCCGCGTACTGCTTTTTACACACAGGATTCCCCGGAGTTGGGTTTTCGCTTGCATTTGTTTCCAAAATGCTGCTCTCGCTGAGGCGCCGGCCTCATTTTCGGGCCCCGCTCGTTCCGAATCGTGCTCCCGCTGCAGCGCTGGCCTCATTTCCGTGCTTCCGCTCGTTCCGAATCGTGCTCCCGCTGCAGCGCTGGCCTCATTTCCGCGCTTCCGCTCGTTTCGACTCGTGCTCCCGCTGCAGCGCTGGCGTCATTTTCCGTGCCATGCCACGGCATGCAATGCAATGCTAGGTAATACTACGCTTTGCGGTGCTCTTCTACGCCATGCCATGCCGTGCTCTACAATGCATCGCGTACCCTTTCGGGATCATTGCCCTGCTCGACATCCGACTGTGCGAGTAGAGAGGGGATCTACGCCATGGTAAGGGATGGGAGGGAGGGGTAGGTAGGATGTCAGATATGACGCGAGCGCACCTAGCTTGCCCTCCTCCCCCTCCTCCCCCTCCTCTCCCGCCTCCTCCCCCTCCCCCTCCTCCTCCTCCTCCTCCTCCTCCTCCTCCTCCTCTTTTTCCTCCTCGCCCTCCTCCTCGCCCTCCTCCCTCCTCCTCCTACGCCGCCCTTCCTTCTCCCCCCCCTCCCTCCCCCTCCCCTCCCCCCTCACCCCTCCACCCCTCACCCCCTCCCCGCTCCTGCTCCTCCTCCTCCTCCCTCACTCCTCCTCTCTCCTCCTCCTCCTCCTCCTCCTCCTCCTCCTCCTCCTCCTCCTCCTCCTTCACCCCCGCCTCCTCCTCTCTGCTGCCTCCTCCTCCTCCTGTCTCCTCCTCCTCCCCCTCCGCCTCCTCCTCCTCCATCCTCTCTCCTCCTCCTCCTCCTCCTGCTCCTCCAGCTCTCCTCCTCCGCTCCTCCTCCTCCTCCTCCTCCCTCCCTCCTCCTCCTCCTCCTTCCTCCTCCTCCTCCTCCTCCTCTCCTTCCTCCTCCTCCTCCTCCTCCTCCTCCTCCTCCTCCTCCTCCCCCTCCCCCCTGCGCGGAGCTCCTCCGCCGCGGGGTCCAGGCCCGCGAGGCCGCGGCGGGAGCTCCCCTGCAGGAGGCCGACGCGCGCCTGCTCCTGGGAGGGCCCCGTGTCGGCGCGCGGCCCCCTCCAACCGGGGAGGGGGGGGCGCGCCTACGCGGCCGTCTTGGGGCGATCTTGGGGAGATTCGGGGATGGACAGTGGTTTAGTGAAAACGACCTTAGGCCCAAACCTGGCGGGCGCAGTACTGGAAAATAACGGCCACGGCGCCCTCTCGAGAACCGACAACGGACAATTCACTAATCGACGTGTCACTGTTGGCTGTTCTGTCCACCCCCGGCTGCTCCTGGGAGGGCCCCAAGTCGGCGTGCGGCCGTCTCCAATCGGGGGGGGGGCGCCTATGGGGCCGTCTTGGGGCCTTCTTGGGGAGATCTTGGGGAGATCTTTGGGGGGCTTCGAGGGCCTTCGCGGAGCGTCGGGAAGCCGAAAAGCCGACGCTCGCCTGCTCCTGGGAGGGCCCCAAATCGGCGTGCGGCCCTCTCCAATCGGGGGGGGGCGCGCCTATGGAGCCGTCTTGGGGCCGTCTTGGGGCCGTCTTGGGGAAATCTTGGGGGGCTTCGCGGGCCGTCGTGGAGCGTCGGGAAGCCGAAAGGGCGAGAGCGCCAAGTTTGTCCCAAGCCCAGAGGCAGTAGTCCACGACCTGTGCATGTTGGGGCCCTCTCCATGGGCCTCTCGGAGGCCTCAGCGGGCTGTCCTAGGGGACGCAGAAGGGAAGAGGCCGCTTTCGGCTTCGGCCCGTTTCTACTTTAGCCCGTTTCGGCTCCTGTCCGCTTCGGCTCCATCCGTCTGATTCGGCTTCGGCCCACTTACTTCGGCTTCGACCCATTTCGGCTTCGGCCCGTTCCGTCCCAGCCCGTTTGGGCTCCAGCCCGAGCCGTAACGGGCCGAGCCGAAACGCGCCGAAGCCGAAACGGGCCGAAGCCGAAACGGGCCGAGGCCAAAACGAGCCGAGGGCCGAAACGAGCCGAGGGCCGAAACGGGCCTGAAACCGAATCGGGCCTGTGTCCAAGGGTGGGGCAGGGGAAGAGGAAGGGTGTCAAGAGAAACGCTCTACTCGGCACCTGGAAGAAGGAAACGTGAGCATCCGGGTGGGTTCGCTCCCTGACCCCACCTTGGTATAGATCCCCTCTGCGAGCCCCTGGGAGACCCCGTCCAGCACCCCCAAGAGAGCGGAAGAATCCGAGCAAGGCCCTGGATGCACCCCGAGCCGCCCTCTCACATGGCTGCGAAGAGCCCAGATCCTACGATGCTCAATGGAAAAACAAATCATCGGACAAAATCCCCGGACAACCCCCCTGGACAAGCCGGGCAACCCCTCCAATATTGATACAATGAGCTTCCCAGCATAGAGCCGCGAAGATGGAGAGAGGGCCTCGAGAGGCTCCGAGGAGACGGTGGGCCCACGGTATCCTGCCCCAAATCTCCCATCATCCCCCGTCCTTCTCCCCTTGCCCTCTGCCATCCCCTCCCCCCGCTTCCAGGGAAGGGGGGGGGCGCCAGGAGGGCGCGAGAGGCACGGTGCGCCACGGGCCGTGGACCTCCGAGCCCACTCCCGAATTGCAGCCAGGGGGGGAGCCACAAGGCGAAAGAGGCGACGGGCGATGGGCCACGGGGCAACCGAGCCCCATCCTTAGGGGGCCACATGGAACTCCATCGGGCGGCTACGGGGCACGCCACCAGGCGGGAAAGACTGCGGCCCACGGGCAACCAAGTCTAGCCTCGCAAAGAGAGACTGCTGTTCGATCGCCCCCCCGCAACGCCCGTAAGGGGGGGGGAGGGGGGAGAGGGCCTGCGAGCGCCAGCATGCCCGTGAGCACCAAGTCATGCCTGTCAGCACCACAGCATGCCTGTGAGCACCGCGCCATGCCTCTGGAGAACCAGAATCCCCCCGTCCGCTCGGCACCGTTGCGATGAGGGGGGGGGGGGCGGAGGGGGCGACCCCCCATGATGGGCGTTACGGGTTCCCCGAATATTGCGAAAAAACGACGAGGGTAGGTACCTCACATGTGCATCACATTTCCCGGCGCCTCCCTGTGTGAATGTGTGCGTGGCCGTGAGCGTCTGGGTGCGAAGGCGAGTCCGAATGGACGACGAGTACGACGACGACGACGACGACGACGACGACGACGACGACGACGACGACGACGACGACGGCGGCGGCGGCGACGGCGGCGGCGGCGGCGGCGGCTGCGATGAGGAGCGGCGACGACAACTCACAGACAGACAGGCGGTGAGCAGGCACACATCCCCGCTCTTTCCTTTTGCTAGTCGTCGCACCCCCTCCCTCCTCTTCCTCCCTACTCCGTTCTCCCTTTTCCTGCGTCCTCCTCCTTCCTCCTCCGTCCTCTCCTCTGGCCTGGCGGCCTTCCTTTTCTGGCCATATCGAAAGCATGGGGCTCTGAATGGACAGGAGTCGGAAGTGGAAAACCGAACGCCTCGCTCAAGACATCCCCGCGATCTGGCCGCCTGAGGTCCTGAAACTTGAAACATCCTCTCCATATGTTCTGAAAGCGCCGACGTCCAAGCCACCATGCAGGCAAATCGCGCGTAAAAAAACACAATCTGGGCGCGAACGGATACATGTCCTACCCCTGGCGGCTCTTCCACGGGGTGCTGCAAGCAGCGCCTCGCTTGAGACATGCTCACAATCTGTTTCGAAGGCACATGTCCTGCCCCTGGCGGCCCTTCCACGGGGTGCTGCAAGCAGCGCCTCGCTCGAGATATGCTCGCAATCTGATTTTGAAGGCACCGACTTCCAAGCCACCAAACAAGCAAACCCTTGAGACGCCCCCACAGTCTGGGGTGCGAACGTGCGGGCGGCCCCCTGCCTGAACCAGCGGCTCGCTCGAGATATCCTCACAACCTGCTCGGAACGCACCGAGGTCCAAGCCACCAAACAGGCAAATCGCCTCAAACATCCTCACAGTCTGGGCGCAAACGGGCAGATGCCCCCTCCCCCGGAACCTCACTCACGGGGTGCTCAGATGCAGCGCCTGCTGGATCGCGGTGAGCATGGGGGCTCCGAAAAGAGAGAGTGAGAGAGAGAGAAACAGAAAAAAAAACCCAAGCCACCAAACAGGCGGACCGCCCAAGACGTCCCCACGATCTGGGCTTATGTTGCTCACATTGTACTTAAGGACCACATCCCAGAAATAATTTCGAGCACGCAAAAAGGGTCGAAAGAATGTCGAAAGAGTGTCGAAAGAGTGTCGAAACAGTGTCTCTCGGGCCGGGCGAAAGGGGGGGATAGCAAAGGGGGGGTTTGAGAATCAGCTCACGTAGCTGATTTTCCCGGCGCCTGCCGGCGCCGGGAGGCGCCCATGTATCGAGGAATGGACCCCTCGGTGAGGCCGAAACCAGCTGCATGCAGAAAATTTCGTACCCCCCCACCCTTCCCAATCCCCCCCTTTCGTCCGGCCCGAGTCTCCCAGGGCCCGACACGTGAAAACCCTCGAGCCTCGGTATCTCTTCTGGTGCTCGAAATTCTTCCTGATTGTCAAGGCTACAGTAGGCTGGAACATCATAAATCTGGGCGAGCACGGGCAGGTGCCCCCGCGCCCGGCGGCTCCCCCGCGGGGTGCTCGAGCGCCACGCCCTGCCACCCCGCGGCCCCCCGAGAGGCGGGCCAGCGGGCGGGCGGCCCGACCCGCACGGGTGCGCTCCAGGCGGGCGCCGCGGGCCGCCGGGCGCGGGGGCCTCGGCCCACCGGCCCACGGGGGCCACCCGGGGGGCCGCCCGGCAGCAGCAGCCGAGGTCAGCTCACGCACCCCCGCGAGGGGGTCACGAGCGGAGCCACGGAGCACGGGCAGCCTGGGTCCAGAGGGCGGAGTGCACGAGGAGCCACGCGGGGGGGGGGGGGGGGGGGGGGCGCGGGGGAAGACCCGCCAGGGAGCACGGAGCAGCAGCAGCTGCAGCCGAGCCAAGCCGTGAACCAGGCAAGGACAAGCAGAGGAGGAGGAAGGGACGTGGGAGGAGGAGGAGGAGGAGGAGCAGGAGGAGGGAGCGAGGGAGGGAGGGAGAGACAAGAGGGGAGAACGAAGAGGGGCAGCAGATGGGGGAGCAGAAGGAGCAGGAGTCGAGACAGGCTCGGGGGGCGCGGGGAGGAGGGGGGAGCAGGCCGGAGGCACAGGCAAGATTGGCCCCTGACGGACCACAGCACACACACACACACACACTCACCCACGCTTCGGTCGGAAGAGGTACATAGGTAGAAACACGAAGAAGGAAGGCGTTCAAAGCACACTCGGTTCCGCGCGCCCCCTGAATTGGACGGACCAGGTGAATCCACTCGATCCTTGAAGCAGGAAGGCGCTTGAAGTAGAGTGGAACCTGGGAATCCAAGAATACACGTCGTTCAGTTCTAATCGTGCTCATTAAGTGCGCTCGTTTCTAATTGTTCCTGGCCCCCTAGTGGCCAGGAAGAGGCCCAGGATAGAACGACTAGAAATGAAAGGAGCTTGGCCCCCCCAAAAAAATACATAACTTTTGAACAATGTGTACCTAGTTGCAACGACAAATGGGTAGTCGTAGAGAGCCGATCTGCCATCGGTGCTGCGGCATCCGACGGCCCTGACCGGGGTGCGGTGCAGTTGACTGGACCCCGGAGCTCCGCCCTCGCGTCGGCCAGAGCGCGCAGCTCCTCCTGCCGCAGGCTCTGGCGATTGTCGAACGCCTCGCCGTCTCCGCTGCAGAGCTCGCTCATTGCGGCCACGAGCCGCGTGCCCACCTGTAGAAGCTCCTGGGACTTGTCCAGCTGCGCCTGCCGCTGCGTGACCTGCACCTTGGCGCTCGCTGCCCTCATCTTCTTGCTCTCCAGCTGCTCCTGCAGCGTGTGGACCATCTTCGCCTTCACCCTGACCAGCTCCTCTTGAAGAAGAAAAACGTCATAAACATAAACTTTGGGCGCTCCACGCGGAATCCTTGCATCCGCGCTGGACCGAGGCGCCGCCGGGAGGGGCCCCAGCGCGGATCCACGACATCCGCGCGGAGCGCCAAAAAAGTATATATCTATGGCGTTCTTCTTCTTCTTCGATCCTCGTGGCGCCTCACCGTGTCGCTCGCGTCCGCCCGCATGCCCTCCAGGTCGTTGGTGAAAGTTGCGTGCATGCGCTTCAGCACCCCGTAGACCACCTCCGGGGAGGAGGCCGCGTCGAGCGTGCCCCCCTCGCGCAGCAGAGCGGCGCGTGCCGTGGTGCGCGCCCTCTGCTCCTGCGACGTTCTCCGCGCGACCTGCCGGACCACCACGAGCGCGGTGCTGATGCCGCTGCCCTTCGCGATCGCCTTCATCGCGCTGTCGAGGGCGTCTAGGTTCGCCACGTGGTTCGCCTCGTCCTTGGCGAACTGGCTCGAGGTCTTGTCACGGATGGCTTTGGCCTCGTTCAGGGAATCGACGTTCTCGCCGATATCCTCCGTGTGCTGCTTCAGCTCGGCCTCGAGGTGCGAGATCTCTGCTGTCTGCGCCTCGATGGTGCTCTGGAGACTGGAAAGCTGCTCCTTGGCGTCCTCCACCGCCCGCTCCTTCTCCTCCAGCTTCGTTTTGCACCAGCACGCCAGCTTTTCGTGCGCCTTCTGGTCTTCATCGCCGACCTTCTCCACGCCCTCCTGGATGGCCTGGAGTTGCTGCGTTAGCTGAGTTGCAGGGCCCCCCAGACGCCCGCTGCAAACGCCGCGCAGAAGCAGCGCCAGAGCGAGCACGAGGGGCCGCATCGAGAGAGCCGCTCGACCCGCCCACGGCGAGGGAGGATTCGCCCCTCTTGCCCTCGCCCGCCTCCAGAGACCTAGTCACGGCTCCACCCCAGGAAGGTGCACGCACGCTCGCCAACTAAGAACTAAGTTAACAAGCGCACCCGCCTCATACATGTGCGCCTTCGGATACATACACAAACACGATCATACGAGAGCTGTGAGTCTGATTTGCAAGGGATGGTCGACGTATTCACGTGCGCGTGCCGTATCCGAAGACGGTTTCGTGCTTTTGCAACGCGGAGCGTGCACTGCCGAAATGGTGATGTACACGTGCGTTGACAATGGCATCGGCACGGGTATGCGCACAAGCATTAGCGACACAACACACATAGCCGATCCAACACGATATGCGGGCAAGCACGCAGATAGCATGCTGATGTATGATACACGTACGCTCCCTGCGTGCACACCATGTTGCACGACAAGTGCCAGTTGCACGAAGCCACTGTTTATCCGCCGCCGCGCCTCCTGACACAGAAAGAGAAGGGGCGGTGTAACGTCAGTGCTGTCTGGCTGACTTGTTTACAAGGGCCCAGGGACACACACAACTCCGCCGATCCGATCGGCGTGTGGAAGAGGCTGTTCCGTTTGACTCGTCGTCGGGCCCTCCTCCTCGAGCGCGCCAGCCACATCGAAATTCAGCAACGTTGTAGTTGAGAAGCCCCTTCCCTTTGATCCCTTCCCCGCCGGGGGGGGGGGTCCCGGGGAGGGGGTCCCGGGGGGGCTCCCAGGGAGGTCCCATGGGTTCCCGGTGGGGTCCCCGGGGGGGGTCCCAGGGCAGAACGACCCCCCCACTCCCCGCCACTCCGGTTTCCCTCGATCTCCTGACCCTCCTTTTCCTCTTTCGGCCACGGACGCGCTGCCCAAAAAACAGTTGGTCGTCCATCGTCGTCGTGAGCGTCGTAGTCGTCATCGTCGTCGTGGTCGTCGTCGTCGTCACGTCGTCCATGTCCACCATCAGCCTTTCCGGGGTACCACCCATGACAAGAGTATGTGCGCACACTTCCCCTTGTTTTCCTCAACCTTGTGAGCCTCCCCATGCTCGCCCTCCTTCTCCTCCTCAGCCTCCTACTCCCGCTCCTCCTCGGCCTCGGGCTCCTCCTCTTCATCCCCTTCCTCGTCCCCCTCATTACCATCATCCTCCTACAACTTCTCCTGCCGCCGATTTTACACCCCCCCTCCCTCAAAAACATTATCATCGTCATCATCACCGACATCATCCGCGTCGTCGTCATCATCGTCAACATCCTCGTCATTGCTTTCCTCCTCCGTCTCCTGCTGCTCATGCTCGCCACGCTCTACCCACCGCTGCCCATCCTCCTTGTCAGCCGTCCTTCTCCTGCAAATGCGTCCCTGCTCGCCTCGCTCTCCCCCCCTCCTCGTCTTCCCCTCCTCGTCCCTCTCCTCCCCCTCCTCGTCCTCCTCCTCCCCCTTCGCACCTCCTCCTCCTCCTCCTCCTCCTCCTCCTCCTCCTCCTCCTCCTCCTCCTCATCCTCCTCGCCCCTCCTGCTTCCTAGCGTCCTCCGCCACCTGCTCTTCAACATCCTCGTCGTCCTCGTCGTCGCCGTCCTCAGGGTCGGCGGCACCGGCCGTGAGGCCTTCGCAAGAAACAGACACAAATCCCAGGACCCCCAATACTTCCCATCATTTTCTTGGGTGTTCGTCTCTCTCTCTCTCTCTCACCCCCCCCACACTTCCTATAGTTTCCCTGCTTTTCCTGGGAGTCGACGATGAATCGTGTCTGTGTGTATGTTCCCCTCCTGATGTTTGAGATCTCCTGGGCCCCCACCGTCGGCAAGTCTCTGCGGAGGCACCGCGACGCCTCCCGCGGCTCCCCCATGGGCGACCCGAGGCTGCCCAGCGCCTCCCACCGAGATGCCCGGGATTGAAGGGGCCCCAGGGCACACAAATAAATGCACACAAGTAAAAATATTCCCCAGGTTTCTGTCTTCCCCATCACTTCCCATATTTTCCAATATTTTCTGGGGAATCGACGATTAATTGTGTCTGTGTGTTTCTTTCCCTCATGAGGGATGGCTTCCAGGACGGCCCCGGGAAGGTCACCGAAGCCGCCAATCGAACGTGGCCCGAGGCTGCCGCAGGAGGAAGCCAGCGGCCCCCCAGAAGGCCACAGAGGCCAGGAAAGCAATCCTCGGCTTGGGAGGATCGGCCTGGGAAGATACGGGGAAGATGCCCGGGAGGGCTTCCAGGACGGCCCCAGGAAGGTCACCGAAGCGGCCAATCGAACATGGCCCGAGGCTGCCGCAAGAGGAAGCCAGCCCCCAGACGGCCGGAGGCCAGGAAATCACAATCCTCGGGCTGGGAGGATCGGCTCGGGAAGATACGGGGCGCGACTGTGTGATAAGCGAACTCGGCATACGCGAGAATACGGATGATCTGATCATCGCTCCCAACCCCATCCTCCCAACCCGATGATTGTCTTTCTGAAGAAGAGACGCCCAAGAGGCGACAAGACCTCTACGAGAGGCCGCCGTCCTTCGGAGGCCTCTGCGAATCCAAAGAGCATGGAAAGCCCTGGTGTTGCAATATGTTCGTCCTGTCTCCCTTTTCGCCCCAAGAGGTCGCCGAATCCCCTAGACGCCTGAGTATTCCCTCCAAGCGGGCCAAAAGGGGTCCCAAGCGGCCGCAGGGCCCAAAGATAGCGCAAGGATCTCCCAAGGGGGCTCCAAGACAGCCCAAGAGTGCCTCGGGGCCTCTTCAAGACAGCCCTAACTCGGCCCGAGGCGGCCCCAAGACGCTCGCTGACCAGGCCAGGACTCTCCGGCCGTTCTCCAGGCAACCCTTGAGGAGCCTTCCAGCAGACTTCTCGAAGCCTACCACCGCCTGCGTAAGATGACACGGCCCTTTGGGACACTGGGGGGGGGGGGGAAGCAGTTGTTGCGTGTTGCGGGCCTTCTCTTCCCCTGGGCAGCGAGCCGGCACACGTCACGGCCACCGAGGACCCGAGAATGCCGGATGCCCCCTGCCGCAGGGTACCCTGGCCCCGAGGAAGGCAGCCATCACATGCCATGGCCTTCTCGAGCCCGCGGAAGACCAGATCAAGTGCTGCGGCCCTTTTTGACATGTGTTTGTTTAAATTGTTTGGGAAACGAACTCTATGCACCGACGCTTTTTCCGACCCTGCGCCGACATTCGCACAGGAACGCGGATCCTGGTGCATACGGGACCCTGGTGTATACATTGTTCGTTGCTTCCCTTGGAAAACGGGGAAATAGTATACACCGCACCACCCCGACGTCGCCCCGACCCTGGTACTGGTAATGGAAGATGACGGTTAATAAATGACCGGGGGTCGTGTTCACGCGGCGGCGCTCGGGATGACGATTAGAAAAAACAGGCCGCGGGCTGGAAAACTATCTCTTTTAATCATTCTCCTCAAATCATTTTTTTTCCTTTGCAGAAATAGCAGAAGACTGTGTTTTTGATAGTTCTCTCTCATTTGTTGTGTTAATCGTCATCCCGCAGTGAGGTATATGTTCCAGTCTCCAAATCGTTGTTTCCAATGCTGCGGCCCTCGCGAGGGCCTGCTGGGGCGAGAACTACCGCGCGCTGCGGCGCCCCGCGCGGTGCTCGCCGAAGAAGGCACCTATCACATGCCATGGCCTCCTCGAGCCCGCGGAAGACCAGATCAAGTGCTGCGGCCCTTTTATGAATGTTCTTTTGTTTCAAAGCAAAAAAACATGTTTGTTTCAAATGCTGCGGCCCTCAGGGGCCTGCGGGCGAGAACTGCCGCGCGCGCTGCGGCGCCCTGCGCGCGGTGCTCGCCGAGGGGGGTCGACACGGGGAGAGCCCCCTGCACGGGGCACGACGGCAGCCCTTGCCGCGGCCACGCGGGCCTGCCCCCCTACAGGAGGAATCTTCAAAAATAAGCAAAAAAATAGTATAAGGGGCCCCAGAACACACAAATACATACACACAAATAAACATGTTCCACATAGTTTCCCAAATTTTTGGGGTTTCTGTCTTCCCCCCCCACACTTCCCATATTTTCCCATATTTTCCGGTGGATCGACGATTAATTGTGTCTGTGTGTTTCTTCCCCTCCAGAATATGGGGACGATGTTTCTACTATGTTTGATCAGTTTGGGGTATTTTGTTGACTCTTCAATATTTGTCGTCCAAAATCCGCCTGTAGGGGGACATGCCTGACCTAACACCAGAAGCAACGCGCGTGCTCTCGGCGCGCTCGTGTGCAGCACAGGACACCGTCAAAACACAGCGGGCGCACATCACAAGGGCTCTTGGTGGCTTCTTCGTCCTGAGGGGCCTCGGGA
>CAUYUJ010011007.1:5000-25243 GCA_963575745.1 Prorocentrum cordatum | reverse complement strand
CTCGTACTCCTCCCTCCTCCCTCCACTCTCCTCCTGCTCCCCCTCTCGCCATCATCTTTCTCCTCCTGCGCGGTGGGTGGAGGGAGAGGGCGTCCCGAGCAAGCACACGGGAGGCAGCAGGGTTGTCGACAGGGGCAGCGTACGGTGGCCTCTAGATGTCACCAGGCGCAGCACCCCCATAGCAGGAAACGCATCGGGTGCTCTGTGGGGTGCTGCTGGGGCCTTGGAGCAGGACCAGATAGACCAGAATGGCCCTCCGCATGGGCCCCTAGCAGCACAGCCCTGCCCCCCCCCCTGCGGTACGAAACAACATACATATTGTTGGCGAGACACCCGCCTCAAGCGAAGGACCCGCCTGTCGAAGAGGGAAACAGAAAGGCTAACCGCAAGAGTAGAATCACAGAACAAGCCATAAACATAAACTTTTGGAAATCAGCGCGGATTTCTTGGATCCGCGCCGGATCCCCATTCCGGGCGCGCGGAGCGCGCCAGGGGCGGCGCCGGAGGCGCCGCCAGGGCGGCCCAGCGCGGATCCAAGAAATCCGCACGGAGCGCCAAAAGTTCATGTGCATGGCGTTGTTCTTCTTCGAAAGAGAAGGGAGAGGCAGGGAGGGGACGAGGGGAGGTGGGGAGGTGGTGGGCGGGTGGCGTCGACCGTCGTCGCCTTTGCGGACGCAGTTCGTGGCGCCGCCTCTCCTGTGCGAGCGTTGCTGGCTGGTCGCCCTCGCGGTGCTCGACGTGCAGCTGCTGCTGCTGCTGCTGCTGCTGCTGCTGCTGCTGCTGCTGCTGCTGCTGCTGCTGCTGCTGCTGCTGCTTCTGCTCATGCTGCTGCAGGTAACGGCCGTCGCGGCCGCAGTGAGGCTGCTGGTGTTGCTGGTGCTGCAGTGCGCGGTGCCACTGTAACTGCCTCCTCGCGGCGACGTTGACCCGCTTTCGCCGGGGCGCTCCGGCCATCCTCCTCGCAAAGACGACCCGCGCCGCGGAGCCCACGCGAACGATGGAGTCGAGAACTCGAGAGACCCCGCGTCCTGCAGGCAACAGGATGTCGGAGATCGGGGAGCATATCCTCTTTTGCGTGGCCATCGGCTCCACCTGTGGGAAACCACGAGGTACCGGTACCGCTGCTCCCCGCACCTCTCGGGGTGCGTTCTGACCAGAATTTGGAGGCGAATCCAGCGGTGGCGACGAGGGCCTCCCAGGAGGCCGCAAAAGGGGACAACGAGGGAAGGGTACGTAGCACATGGTGGCAATCTGGGCACCCTTTCCTCCTCAGAGTCTGTGCGCGATGTTTTTCGAAATCGCACCAGGGCCTCGTGTGCGGAGAACGCACGGAGGAGGAGGAGGAGGAGGAGGAGGAGGAGGAGGAGGAAAACGAGGAGGAGGAGGAGGACGTGTGCTTCGAAAGCACAGACGCGGAGGACGAGGATGAGGACAAGGAGGAGGAGGACGAGGAGGAGAAGGAGGAGGAAGTTTGTTTCGAAAGCACACGCGGAACTCAACGACCTGCGTGCGGCGCCCGCCTGCCCCTCCCTCTGCGGCCGCCCTCCTTCTCTTCCTCCTCCTCCTCCTCCTCCTCCTCCTCCTCCTCCTCCTCCTCCCTCCCTCCCTCCCTCCCTCCCTCCCTCCCTCCCCCCTCCCTCCCTCCCTCCCTCCCTCCCCCCCTCCTCCTCCCTCCTCTCTCCTCCTCCTCCTCCTCCCTCCTCCATCCTCCCTCCTCCTCCTCCTCCTCCTCCTCCTTCTCCCCTCCTCCCCCTCTTCTCCCCTCTCCTCCGTCTCCTCCTCCCCCTCCTCCTCCTCCTCCTCCTTCTCCTCCTCCTCCACCTCCTCCTCCTCCTCCCCCTCCTCCTCGGAAGAGCAGCGCCGCTGTCCGGGCAGGGCTTCCCACCTCCCTGTGGCCGACTTCGCCTTGCAGCGGCTACGCCGCGGCTTCGACCGCGCCGTTTGCGATCGCCCTGCGCCGCGACACACAGCGCCTGCGAACGACGATCACAAACGGGCTTTACGCGAGATGACACAGGGGCCTCGCGCGGCGACTGACGCCGGCGGCCATCGTGGCACGCCACATTGGAGACGGGGGCGCTCACGCGGGACATGACGCGGGCAACTCACGGGCCAAATGTCGGTGAAGGCGACCCCCTTGTTCTGCGTCGCTCATGTGCACGCTCTCCCGCTACTCTCGCGGCTGTCTTCCCGCGCCGCTCGCCTCGGCCTGCCTCTGGCCCGGGGTGGCGCGGCTTCGGCGCGAGCGCGGCCGAGACACGTGCAACTTCAATTCGAGCCTGCGCGCCGCGCAACTCGCAGGCAGGCCGATGTTGCATCGACGCGGAGGGGCAAACGCTCACGGCAAGTTCGCGTCGTTACGGCTGGCGCGCTGGCTTCTCACACCAGAAACAGGTGGGAAAAAGTGTATGAGGGTGGTCAGCGGTATGAGCAGGGTGAAACTTCAAGATTGCAACTGACAGCTCCACGGCGTCAGTAAGCTCCGTGTGCTCCCTCTCTCCCTCCCAGAACAGCTGGACCAACCAGGGCCGATACGAGACAAACTGCAACGTGTCTGGCAATTTGGAAGCACGATCTGCCAGCGAGGTGAACACGACGTGAGACGCATTGGTCCGAGCGAGGGTGGGAGGACGGCTGCCACATCCCAAACCGCACATCTGTCTTGGTGTAGTATGAGCTGCACGTTGAAGATCAAGGCGCCACGCATGGTAACGCACACTCTATGCTGGAGATATCAGCAAGAGGCAAGATGAGGCAATATCTTCGCTTTGCGCGTGCACATGCAAAATGACCCCAGGGTTCGCCGTGCATGTGGTCCAGCTGGTAGAACGCTCGTGGGATCGCCGTGCTGCCTTTTCACCGTGTGGTCTACCCCTGGGCTTGGCGGGCCAAAACGAGCGCCGCGCCCAAGCGGGAGCCAAACTCTCAGGACATATCTGCACGGCGCTTGCGCGAGAACAATACCTTCATCTCTCGAGCGCCCAGGGGAGCCCCCAAGCCACCGATCGGCGTAGCGGCTGAAACAAACCACTGGGCCAAACCGGGAACGCAATATGTGTAGGAGTAATCTGCGCGATGCCGAAACGATGATGAAATTTCGCTTTCCCGCGTACGATGCGCGCTGCGCATTCCGCCCCTGCCCGGCAGGTTGCCAACGCCGCAGACACAACGCCCAGATTCAAAAGGTAACTTCGGCTTTGCGCCTTTTCCAAATGGGGCCAGGTCTGGGCGTCAGCGAGGTGACTGGGGCAACTCGACAATACCAAACAGTGACATGTGCTAGAGCATGAGCAAGAGCCTGATCGTGTGCCAAGCTACTCCAGATTTCGTAGTAAAAGAGAGGGGGTCTGGACCTTCCAAGACAAGCCATTTCAGACCTCCCCCGTGGGAGAACCCTCCAAAACATCGTCCCCAGACCCCCCCAGGCCCTCCAAGATAGCCTGGAAGAGACCCCCCCCGAAATGAGACCCCCCTCCCTTTATTACGAAATCTGGAGTATCCAGCTCCAGCGAATCAGCAGGCCTGGCCCAGTCTCGCCCGCCCTCCCTCGGCGCAGACCTGGGTCGGAGGGAGAAGGGGCTGCCGTGGGGGGCGCCCCTGGCAAAACTGGGCGGCGCCGAGCCGCTCCTCCGTGCCATTGTGGTTCCTCCTCCCCCCCCTCCAGCGGTGGAGGGCCTCCCAAGTGGAGGAGGAGGAGGAGGAGGAGGAGGAGGAGGAGGAGGAGGAGGAGGAGGAGGAGGGGGAGGAGGGAGGAGGAGGAGGGAGGAGGAGGAGGAGGAGGGGGAGGAGGAGGAGGAGGAGGGGGAGGGGCCCAGGGACGCACAGATGAACAGACTCAAATCCCAGGATTCCCCTGAAATCGCGACCGGAGCCCTGGACCCCATCTCTCTGCGCCATCTGTCGAGCCATGCTCGCTCCGTGAGGGTCCCGGAGCGCGAAGCTGGGCGGAAGCGCCCGGCTCGAACAGAAATGAGACGCCAGGATCTCAGGGCTCGTCGTTCTCTCCAGGAGGAGGAGGAGGAGGAGGAGGAGGAGGAGGAGGAGGAGGACCTCCCATCTGCTAAGAATCCGCGTCGGCACAGCTGGACGTTGGGACCGGCGCGCGCTCCCACCCGGCCGACGGGAGAGGCGCTCGCGCGCGCGAAGCGCCGCGAGCGCGGCCCCGCGTGCGACGGCGTTGCGGAAGAGAGCCCCTCGCGCGGCGCCGCGGCACGGGCACCACTGAGCTCCTCCTCCTCCTCCTCCTCCTCCTCCTCCTCCTCCTCCTCCTCCTCCTGCCCCCCCCCCTCCCCCTCTTCCTCCTCCTCCCCCTCCTCCTCCTCCTCCTCCTCCTCCTCCTCCTCCTCCTCCTCTTCCGCGCGCGCGGCGAAGTTTCCGTCAAGACTGGCGAGGGCAGAGCATGCGCGGCGCCAAGACAAGACGCAATGTTCAACAGAGCGCAGAAGCGGCACTTCGCTCTGTCGGGCTTGGCCTCGCTTCCGACGACTGGGCGAGCGATCAATACGCGCCGCGCCCAAGCGGTAGCGCCACGCGAAACCTGCACGGCGGTTGCGAGAACAAAATTCAATGCACCCACTCGCCGCTCCGTACCCAAATGAGCACCGCGAAACATTGAGAGAGCAACCTTCAAGAAAAGTACGCACGACGCTGAAGCGATGACAACACTTCGACACTGCGTTCACGATGAGCACCGCGTCTCACTCGAGTGGGGGCGCACACCGGTGCGGAAAAGGATTGGGGCCAAGCGAGCCAGCGCGAGTGAGCCAACTGGCCCCGCGCACTCCCGTCTGCCCTGCTGGGAGCTACGAAACTGTGAAAACAACTGAACTTCGGGGTCTGCGGGCGGCCCCTCCTGACGAATGGAAGGAACTCTCGCGCGTGCGGCCCCGCCTTGGACAAGCGAGCGCAGACGCGAACGGACGCACCCGAAAAGAAAGCATACCTTCCAGAAGAACGTGGGGTCTGATGCCAAAACAACGTTCCAGACGCTCGCGAACGACCCCGCTTCCGAACATGTGACGGGGGGTGAATGCGAGGCGTCCATCTGGATCTACAACTTTCCATGAGAATGTGCGTTTCAAGGGGGTGTAGGTTTTCTGCCTTGGCGCATGGTCCCGCTGACGACGACCTGGCGATGGGCAGACATACGCCGTGCCCAGGCGATCCCCCAACTTTCGCAAGACATCTGCGCAGCTGTTGGGCAAGGGCGACGCTGCCCTCTCTGAGGCGCTCCCGCCTCCTCCGGCGAATCGTGTGCCGCGCCAAAACGGAGCACACGATTTCCAGGGCATGTCTCCGCGGCGTCGAGGCGAGAGCAACACCTCGCTCGCTTGCGCAGGATGCGCACCCCAGCTGACTCCCGCCGCGTGTTTTGCAACATCGATCGCAAAGCGTCCATGTTGAGAAGGCTCACATCTGCATGCCATTGCTCCCTAAAGGGCAAGGCGGTCCCTCCCAGGATTGGTGCTCTTACCGCGAGAGCCAGGGCGGAGAGTGGGAGCATCTAGGTACGAGAGATGAGGGCACGAATCATGGAAATGTTAGAACAAAGCGAAAGGATGACGAATAGCAGCAGGATCAGAAGCCGGAGGGACTATGTGGATCGATTAACCGATCCCCATCCCCAGCGGCGTGGCATGGGCCCCACTGGCCGATTTACCCCCCTAGATGGGGATATGTCGTTCCCTTCGTGTTTCGAGGGGTGTATCCCCAACTGGGGTGGTAATTTGGTGGGGGTCTCGAAGGGGATGGGGATGGGGATGGGGATATTGGTTAAACGATGCCGAGAGCAGGACCCGAAGCACGATCGAGAGCATGGGTACTGTCATCGCGCTACTTTCAGGAACGCTGGAGGAGGAACGCAGGGGCCGCTGTGGCCACGGAGGGCCTCGGCCGCGACCACGTCCTCCGACCTGGAGTTAAAAACACGGCCTGAGAAGCAGAGCCTCTCCCGAGCCCTCAGTGGTCCTACTTCTGGCGCCTTGACTGTACGGGTGGCAGAACATGACGAGAGGGAGCCGACGGAGACGGAAGAGAAGGAAGACGGCGGAAGGAGGGAGGGGCGAGCTCTCTCTCTCTCTCTCTCTCTCTCTTCCTCCCCACACCCCTCTTCCCTCCCTTACCAGCCTGGAACATATCCCTTATTTTTTGAGGGCGAATCCATAAGATTGTCATCGCCTTTTGGCGTGTCAATCTTAGGGATAAGGATACGTTCGAGGCTGGTAACTCCCTCCTTCCGTCTCCACCCCCCCTCCCGCTTCCTCCACTCTTTCCCCCCGCGGCACCTTCATGGACGCATCGGCGCCAGCACGGGCCGCGTAGAACACGGCCGTGGCCCCGTAGTTGTTCTTGTGGGAGGCCTGCTCTGAGATGCTACGAGGGCAGCCCAGTCCGCAAAGACCGACATCCCGTCGCTTTCTTCGCCTCCGCTCCTCGGTGACAGTGAAAAGCTGCTGCAACATGGAACACCAAATGTCGCCGCGATCCTTGTTCTCGACGCGCCCAAATGGACGACGCCGACACCAAAACAACCGGCGCGGCGACAGATACGGAACGATGCCCCTTTGTAGCACCAACGAAACCTGGGTGCACGAGGGGGGCTAGAGGAACCGCCACGCAATGACCCAAGGAACAGCGAGCCACTCCCCAGCCCAAAACGTTCATGAGTTCAGAGTTCTGATGGCACCCGGTGGCATGGAAGGCACAAGTCGTAGCAACCACACCAAGGGCCTAACCATCGCCGAACGACACGGAGCGAATCGTCAATCATCGCCAATCGCAAATCGCAAATCAAACGACAAGTACACCATCGAGCAAGGCCCAACCACCGCCAACTGCGGTAAGACTCGTCGAACCTCCCGCCCTGGCCGTCGGATCCCCTCCTGATGCTGTCTCTGCCCGCCCGTGCTCGCCCTGATTAGTCCTCGCTCCGTGAGGCTAAACCCCAATAAGTGCCTGCGACCAGGTGTCAGATGGTGACATGTGGTGACTAGACAGACCCAGGACAGCGCAACAACCACACCAGGGCAGCGGATGGGCAGGGCAGAAACCCCTGTCCTCCTCGACAACTTCGCCTCCCCGCTTCCTCTCCCTCCGCCATTTTCCTCACCATCTTCATTGTCCTCTCTCTCTCTCTCTCTCTTCATCTTCATCCTCCCTCCTCCAGCTCCCCATGTCCCTCGTCATCCTACTCCTTATCTTCCATCTTCTTCTCCATAGTTCGTTCGATAATAATCGGCCTGCACCTCACCCTCTGCACCTCGCGCAGATATAGCACGCCCCCGCGTCCATGTTTCAAGACTCCTTCTTCGCACGCCATACACTGACTCAATGCTTCGGCGCCGCTGTGATGGCCTTGGGAGTGCCTGTACAATGCAGCAGGCAACTACGCATAAACAAAGCCATGGGTGCAGGCTGTATCAAGGAATGGTAGAACTACCTCGCAACGATACTCGTATGCAGACCTGGGGCTCCCGTGCATGTGCACGAGCGGATACCGTACTCGAAGTACAGACACGCTGCCTCGGTCTATCGCCACCCTGCAGCCAATCTAGAATGAGACAGGCCCATAAGAAATCACCCAGTACCGAGCGTTGCCACATGATGTGCCAGGCTCTGAAACCATGACAGCAGGCCCGAATCCAACATGGCGTTGCACACATCTGATGGCCCAAATGCCTTCTGAAACGCATTTGACGTGCTAGTGCAGGTGATAGGAGGTGTGAGGCCGTGGTCCTGGTCAAGCCAAACACCAGGCTGCAAGCCGATGTGGCATCACATTGTGGTGTTAGCTGCGCCACGCATCGCATACTTGTGTATTATCCGAGCAATCCGTGCTTGAGGCGACAGTTCAAAACCTGGCATAGACCTCAAACTCCAGCGGTGACAGGGCCTCACGATGAAAGAACCATCATAGCACCATCCCCCCTTAGTTTGGACTTCCACGTCGCGCTGCCGATGCGGACTCATAGCGATAATATCCCTCGTGCTGCACGCTCTGACGACTGGGCTTTCCTCCAGTCCACTTTGCTGGCCAACCTGGCCGAGGTAGCATGGTAAACAGTGAAGCTGTCTGAGAGGACAAGGCCGCCCCATGAACACCACTCATGCACACATGGCGACATACGGCATGATTTGTCTGACATGTTTGGAGAATGTCGCGTACGACCACACGAAGGGATGCGACGCGCACATTGCCTCCATCAGCACGAATCGTGTCACCAAACGTCGACAAATTCTTGCCTGACCGACTTGATATTGATTTGAGCGTGACCTCCTTTAAGACATGTTTCTTCGCCGCTGCGTGAATGTGGACACCCCCAGGGGAATGCTGCGGATGCCCGAATCAACCGTCTACGGGCTAACAGGGCCTAGGGGGCAAAAACAAATACTGAGGCTGCTGTCATTCGAACAGCAGTACGCCAGAGAATGTGGAGCCCCTGGCAGACAATGGAACACCCCACAACGCTGGGCCCGTGAGCAATTACTAGTGCAACCCACCTCCTGACAAGCCTCTTCGCAATCAAATCGAAACTCGGGAGGCCTCGTGCACGTCTCGGCCGGATGCTTCCCAAGCTCGCCCTCCCGCCATGCAAGCCCCCCCTGGCCCGCTGGAAGCCGTGGCTCCCTTTGGGGAGCCCTGGGAGCTCCCTGACCCCCTGGGCCCCGTGAAACTCCAAAGCGGCCCACTCGAGGACCAAACGCGTCGCGACGACCCCTGGACTCACGCCTGGCAGGTGTAGGGGAGCAGAATAATGCATGCACATGCACGCAAACCTCCCAACATTGATGTTTACGCAATTTGTTGTTCCTCGAGCGTGCGCAGCGGTCCGGGCCACATGGCCATCGTGCCCTCCGACATCGGCACCCTCCTGGAACGCCAAGGGGCGGCTCGCGGAATCGAGGGCGGTCGGGCGCTGTGCCGGCGAAGGGCGCGCGGGCGCGCGTCGGCGACCAAATCTTGGTTTCGGGGCGGGGGGGGGGGGGCGAAGAGTCTTGCAACAGATTGGCGGCCATGACGGCTGCCCGAAACACAAACCAGGCTCAAGAAAGCAGCCCCGCACCCAACCCGCCTCCGGCCCCTCAACCCTGGTCGGGGAGGCACGAGCCCGGGTCAGTACCAACCAGGGTCGGCCAAGTGCCCGGCTGGCCACTCGGTAGCTCCCAAGCCTGGGCAAGCGGAGGGCGGAAAAGGGGGCATCGACCCCGCGTGGCTCCAGACTATGCCCGATCCGAGAACATTCCGACCACTCCTCTGGTGCTGCATTTCTGGCCCGTCTACCAATTCTAGCTCCGACTGTTGGCGTCCAACCTGATCCCCAAGTTCGCCTCAACCGTTTAAGCCCCGACTTCTGTCGCCACCGACCACGATCATCCGACTCCGGATTCTGACATGGGCATTCCGATTCAAGGTGCAATTCTCTCGTTTCCAATGCACGGCGTGGGCGCTGAACGGCGCCATTGCATTTACGGGATATTCTGTTTCATGGCGATGGCCGTCCCAAACCCTGGCTTGCCAGGGGGGATTGGCAGACCCCCGTGATTCGAGCAACAAAAAACGGCACCTGCATAGTTTCTCAAAGGTCCGCGCGAATCTCTCGGATCGGCGCTGGACCCCAAGCGCGCCAGGGGCGGCGTCGGAGACGCCAGGGGGGGGGCCCACTGGCTGGTGCAGGTGGGGACGGCCAACACCAATGCCGTCGGTCTCGCCCACGCGGTGCATTATGTTTATGCCGCTTCTGCTCCCCGAACAAGCGCTGCCTCCCTAAAAGCCTCCTAGATGGGGTCTGAGTAGATGGGGTCGGAGGATCACGCCGCATCGCCAATGCATCGGCGATGCATCGGCGACGTCGGCGATGCATCGGCGACGCATCAGCGGAGCCGCATCGCCGATGCGTCGGCCATGCGGCGCGATCCTCCGAGCCCATCTACTCCGACCCCGTCTGGGAGGTCTTCAACCAAAACGCTGCCCTGAGGAACCCCGAAGCAGGAGCGAGGCCCATGCCTTTCCATAAGTGAAGCCTCGACTTCGAACCGAAAAAGCCGGAGGAAAACCTCGGACAAGCTGCAAAAAGCCTCGACTTCGAATCGAAAAAGCCTCGACTTCGACTTCGAATCGAAAAAGCCTGTCGTTCCATAAGTGAAGCCTCGACTTCGAATCGAAAGAGCCGAAGGAAGACTTCGGACAAGCTGCTGCAAAGCAAGCAAGGCGCACCGAGCACAGGGCCTCCTCCCTCGGCGGCCCGACTGTGAAGCCCCCCGCCGCGCGAGCTCCCGCCCCCTGGGGCCCCCCGGGGCCCCCGAGGGGAGCCTTCTTCGGGCCTGCGGGGCCCGAAGAAGGCACCGTCCTCCCCCCCCCCTGATCATTGGATACTGGAATTTCCCAGTCGCGACCGACGAGAACGGTCGCTACCGATTTTGGTTCCAATTTCGGTATCGGTCGCGACCGTTTGCTTCAAATCGGTCGCGACCGATCGGTAACGACCAATCGGTCGCGATCGGTGGCGACCGGTCGCGACCGATTCGCGATCGGTCACGACCGATTTGGAGTGCCGATCGGTCGCTACCGATCGCGACCGAAAAAAATCGGTATCCAATGATCTGGGCCGTCGCTCTCCGGCCCCGCCCGGGAGGCCCAGGAGCCTCGGCTCGGGCGAAAGGGGGGATCGATAGCAATGGGGGGATTTGAGAACCAGCTCACGTAAGCTGAGTTTCCCGGCGCCTCCCGGCGCCGGAGGCGACCAATGTATCGGGGAAGGGGCCCCTCGGTGAGGCCGAAACCAGCTGCCTGCAGCAACATTTCGTAACCCCCCCTTTCCCAATCCCCCCCTCTCGTCCGGCCCGACGACCCCCGCTGCGCGGGCCCCACCGCCCGGGGGGGCCCGGGCCTTCGCCCCGGCCGCCATCAGCGCCTCCGCGCAGTGGGGCTCCTCGCGCTGCACGGCGTAGAAGAGCGGCGTTTCCCCGCGCCTCGGGGGCGGCGGAGCGCCCCACGCTGCCCCGGGGGCACCGCTGGTGGCCCTGCTCTTCCTCCTCCTCCTCCTCCTCCTCCTCCTCCTCCTCCTCCTTCCCCTCCTTCCCCCTCCTTCCCCTCCTCCTCCTGCTCCTCCTCCTCCTCCTTCTCCTCCTCTTCCTCTTCCTCCTCCTCCTCCTGCTACTCCTGCTCCTCCCTTTCCTGCTTCTCCTCCTCCTCCTCCTCCTCCCCCTTCTGCTCCTCCTCCTCCTTCCCCTCCTGCTCCTCCTGCTCCTGCTCCTCCTCCTCCTCCTCCTCCTCCTCCTCCTCCTCCTCCTCCGTCTTCTCCTCCTCCTCTTCCTGAGGTTGGTTGCCGATGGGGCAAGGCACAGGTGGGAGGAGGACGGGAGGGTGTTCTTGGAAAACAAGAAACCCGATCAGGATGTGGTGAATTACTGCAGGGACCTGTGAAGAGAGAACTTGGTGGGAAGGTTGATTGAAACATCCTGGGTGCTTCTTGGGTTTGCACTTGTCCTCCCCATCTTCCTCCTCCTCCTCCTCCTGCTCCCCCCGCTCCTCCTCCTCCTCCTCCTCCTCCTCCTCCTCCCCTGCTCCTCCTCCTCCTCCTCCATCTCCTCCTCCTCCTCCTCCTCCTCCTCCTCCTCCTCCTCCTCCTCCTCCTCCTCCTCCTCCTCCCCTCGTCCCCGCCTCCGAGGCGAGAAAGCACAACTCCCTTGCGGGCCCCCGCAGAGGCCGCCTCCACCCCCCACCCAACCCCACACCCTCGGGGATGGACTGGAGCGGACAGGCAGCCCGCCATGGCAAGCAAGCGCGGGTGGTCGTTGCCAGAGCAGGGGCAGATCGAGGAACAAACAACTGCACAAACATGAATGTTCGGAGGACCGCGCGGATTTCTTGGATCGGCGCTGGACCCCCCCTCCCTGGCGCGCGAAGGGTGCCAGGGGCGGCGCTGGAGGCGCCAAGGGACCCAGCGCCGATCCAAGAAATCCGCGCGGACCTCCGAGAGATTATGCTTACGTGTTTGTTGTTCTTCGGCGCACGAGAAGCCAACTCGACTGGTCGTTGTTGGCATAGGGGCAGAAGAACATACTGCAAGGGCATGCGTCCTCCGCGCGCAAAACGACCCCAAGAACAGAAGGTCGCCGAGGTCCCTTCCCGAAGAGTCGCCCGACCTTCACTGCCTGGCCTATCGAAAGAGGCATGGTGAACACGGAAAGGCATGGCCTGGAACCCCAACCTTGCCGGAACGAACGAAACAAGCTGTCAGACTGAAGAACATTCGAGGTTGCTGTTACCAATTGACACGAAAATTTATAAACAAATTTATAAACACAACGCAGAACATTAGGGGCACCCCCTCCGACCGAACATGTTTTTACGTCTCGCTGCGACCGCGAACGTGGGGTTGAGAAGAACCGTTCACCTTTCGTGCGCCTTTCGGGCCCCCGGTGCAATATAGGGGCCGGTTGCCGCAAATTTGGGCCCATTGCCCTATTTTCTGTGAACCCCCCGAGTTGCTTGTTCAGCCTCGCACACATCCACATGCTTCGGTGTTGTCCCTGTAGGTCGTGCGCGTGCCGTTCGCATCACGAACCAAGTGCAAAGAGGGCGCGAAGTAGAGACGGCGCCGTGCGTGCATCCCTTCGCGATCCGACCGATCACTCACACGACCTGGCATCTCGAACCCCCCCCCCTGATTGCCCCCTGCCCCCTTCCCTGTCGCCGTCCCCGCGGTGCCGCCCCCCACCCCCCGAGCGGAGACTGGCACGGAACGGCAGCCCGCAGGGGAAGAGGTGGACCGGGGGGGGGGGGCTTGAACCTGAAGGGAGCCGCAAAGGACCTGCACGTGCGGAAACCACGCAAATCGAAAGGCACTTGCACCCTCGTATTCGTTTGAAGAGGGGCGACGGGGGGGAGCGAACGCCATGCAAGTAAGCTTGCCCGAATCTATTGAGCATGGACCGATCGTCCCAGCATTCCTACAGGCCTACCACGACATGTTCTTAGAACCCAAAAATGCCCCAATAACAAAAACAATGTTCTTAGAAAAGAAACCCGATGAATTAGAACAAGACAGTCCCGGCCGGACATGTTCCGAGAACATGCCGTGGAAATTGCAAGAGGTTCTTGGAACATTACTTGGTAGGCCTGTAGGCGATCCAAGACGCTTCGCCGCTGCTTGACACATGGGGGGAGTGCCGGCAGGGAAGCCGGTGGATTCCCCTGGAACGGACGTCCGCGAGGGCAGCCAGCTCCTCCAGCCCACCTCGCCTGCACGCTGTGGCAGCGGCCCCCTCCCGTGCCCTCCAGCGGGGGCGCCGAGCCGAGGCACTCCCGCCGAGCCGGCACTCGCCCCGCACGGCGGGGCTCACCGGCTCGGCGGGAGCTGGCAGTCCGCAAACGTGGTGGCGACAACACCAGGCAATGAGTCTCGGGCGATTTGGTGTCACCACTCGGTCTGGGGACTCGTGTGTTCTTCGAGGATGTCCCGAACGCCAGTGGGTCCAGGGGTCACAAAGCCCGGCAAGGGCCCCGTGTTCCAAAACCCGGCGTCGACTTTTGGGGGATTCTGGGTCACCACCTGATATCTCACCACCTGGTTTGCGGGCTCCCAAGGGAGTGCCCACTCGGCGCTCCCGCCAGAGGGCATCACAGCGTACAGTCGGGGTGGATCGGAGAGGGCGCGCGAGAGGACACGAGACCCGTCCGAGGGCAGGATCAATCAACATCGAATCGGCAATTCGGATCAAATCGGAATGTGCGTCGGATCGGGCCGCGTCGGCACGAAGTCGCAATCGAATCGGATCGGCTGCACCAGGATGCTCAAAAGCGCCATGTGAGCATCGGACCGCATCGGATCGCTGGAAAATCGAAGTCGAATCGGCTCGAGCTAGCCGAAATCGAGATCGAATGGGACCGATCGGCTCGAAGTGGGCACCGGAGGGCCACACTACCCCAGGAATGCAGAGGACATGTGACGCGGAACGCATGACACAATGATGCCCTCGACTTGGGAGGGCTGACCTGCTACCCAGGCTCGACTGCAGAGCGCGCGAATGCTCGGGTCGAGAGCGCTGGGGCCCCATGCGCGCTGCGTTTTGAAAAGCAGGCCCCCTCGACTTGAGAAGGCCGACCTACTGGCCAGGCTCGACTGCAGAGCGCACGAATGCTCGGGTCGAGAGCGCTGGGGCCCAATGCGCGTTGCGTTTTGCCAAGCAGGCCCCCTGAATTTGGGAGGGCCGACCTGCTGGCCAGGCTCGACTGCAGAGCGCACGAATGCTCGGGTCGAGAGCGCTGGGGCCCCATGAGGGCTGTGTTTTCCAAAGCAGGCCCCCTCGATTTGGGAGGGCCGACCTGCTACTCAGTCTCGACTGCAGAGAGCACAAATGCTCGGGTCGAGGGCGCTGGGGCCCCATGCGCGCTGTGTTATGCAAAGCAGGCCCCCTCGACTTTGGAGGGCGGACCTGCTAGCCAGGCTCGACTGCAGAGCGCACGAATGCTCGGGTCGAGAGCGCTGGGGCCCCATGCGCGCTGCGTTTTGAAAAGCAAGGCCCCCTCGACTTGGGAGGGCCGACCTACTGGCCAGGCTCGACTGCAGAACGCATGAATGCTCGGGTCGAGAGTGCTGGGGTCCCTGCGCATTGTGGTTTGCAAAGCGGGCCCACTCGATTTGGGAGGGCGGACCTGCTCGCCAGGCTCGACTGCAGAGCGCACGAATGCTCGGGTCGAGAGCGCCGGGGCCCCGCGCACGTTGCATTTTGCAAAGCAGGCCCCCTCGACTTGGGAGGGCCGACCTGCTAGCCATGCTCGACTGCAGAACGCGCGAATGCTCGGGTCGAGAACGCCCGACGCCCGGCCCCATACGCATTGCGTTTTGCAAAGCAGGCCTCCTTGACTTGGGAGGGCCGACCTGCTGGCCAGGCTCGACTGCAGAGCGCACGAATGCTCGGGTCGAGAGCGCTGGGGCCCCATGCGCATTGCGTTTCACAAAGCAAACCCCCTCGATTTGGGGGGGGCCGACCTACTAACCAGGCACGACTGCAGACGAATGCCCGGGTCGAGAGCGCTGGGGCTCCGTGCAAGTTGTGATTTGCAAATCAGGCCCCCTTTGACTTGGGAGGGCCAACCTACTAGCCAGGCTCGACTGCAGAGCGCATGAATGCTCGGGTCGAGAGCGCTGGGGCCCAATGCGCGGTGTGTTTTGCAAAGCAGGCCCCCTCGATTTGAAGGGCCGACCTGCGAGCCAGGCTCGACTGCAGAACGCGCAAATGCTCGGGTCGAGAGCGCCGGGACCAATGCGCGCTGTATTATGCAAAGCAGGTCCCCTCGATGTGGGGTGCCGACCCACTAGCCAGGCTCGACTGCAGAGCGCACGAATGCTCGGGTCGAGAGCTCTAGGGACCCATGCGCGCTGTGGTTTGCAAAGTAGGCCCCCTCGACTTGGGAGGGCCGACCTGCTGGCCAGGCTCGACTGCAGAACGCGCGAATGCCCGGGTCGAGAGTGCTGGGGTCCATGGACGTTGTGGTTTGCAAAGCGGGCCCATTCGATTTGGGAGGGCCGACCTACTAGCCAGGCTCGACTGCAGAGCGCACGAATGCTCGGGTCAAGAGCGCTGGGGCACCATGCAAGTTATGTCATGCAAAGCAGGCCCCCTCGATTTGAAGGGCCGACCTGCGAGCCAGGCTCCACTGCAGAGTGCACGAGTATTCGGGTCGAGAGCGCTGGGGCCCCATCAGGGCTGTGTTTTGCAAAGCAGGCCGCCTCGATTTGGAAGGGCCGACCTTCGAGCCAGACTCGACTGCAGAGCGCACGAATGCCCGGGTCGAGAGCGCTGGGGCTCCGTGCAAGTTGTGATTTGCAAATCAGGCCCCCTTTGACTTGGGAGGGCCAACCTACTAGCCAGGCTCGACTGCAGAGCGCATGAATGCTCGGGTCGAGAGCGCTGGGGCCCAATGCGCGGTGTGTTTTGCAAAGCAGGCCCTCTCGATTTGAAGGGCCGACCTGCGAGCCAGGCTCGACTGCAGAACGCGCAAATGCTCGGGTCGAGAGCGCCGGGACCAATGCGCGCTGTATTATGCAAAGCAGGTCCCCTCGATGTGGGGTGCCGACCCACTAGCCAGGCTCGACTGCAGAGCGCACGAATGCTCGGGTCGAGAGCTCTAGGGACCCATGCGCGCTGTGGTTTGCAAAGTAGGCCCCCTCGACTTGGGAGGGCCGACCTGCTGGCCAGGCTCGACTGCAGAACGCGCGAATGCCCGGGTCGAGAGTGCTGGGGTCCATGGACGTTGTGGTTTGCAAAGCGGGCCCATTCGATTTGGGAGGGCCGACCTACTAGCCAGGCTCGACTGCAGAGCGCACGAATGCTCGGGTCAAGAGCGCTGGGGCACCATGCAAGTTGACAGCGGCACAACACGCTGCGTCAGCAGACACGTAAGTGGGCCACGAACGGAGGGAGGAGATGCCAGAGAAGGCGCATGGTGGAACCCCACTGAGGACTTATGAGGACTCCACCGCCTCCCATCCTCATCCTCCCTCCCTCCCTACCTCGCCCTCTCTTTCCCCGCCCCTGGGGGGAGGCGAAGGAGGAGGGTTGAGAACAGAAGGTGGAGGGAGAGATGCCGGGGGGGGGGGGCTTCCAGGTGGGGTCTGGCAGGCGCGGCTAAGGACCGTCAGAGCCCCTCTCAGGGGGGTGGGGGCTGGGGGAAGAAGCGGGGGGTGGGGAACGCCCGGGAGAGGGTAACGAATCTCGCGTCAGGGCAAATGTTTGGGCGCCCCTCAGTTACACGGTCCGGAACTGCTGCTCAGCGTGTCGCGGCGGCGGCCCCGGCGACACGCTGTGCCATTCGAACGGGAAGCGTGTCGCTCCGCTCCGCGGGGCGAGGGGCTCGGGAAACCTCGGGACGTTGACACCTCGGGACTGGGCGGTGGATCACGTGTCGCGCCGAAGCGTGGTGGGCCAGACCTGTCGGAACGACACGCTATCCAAAAGTTCTGTACAGTATGGGTACATGTGTGCGAATATGTGCGCGCTGCCTGGTTCCCGGCTGATCGAGGTGGCTGGCGCGGGTCTGGTCACGCCGCAGGCCTGTTCCCGTATTCCCAGCAAAGGCGACGAAGAACACAGGACGCCTGAAAACGACACCGAGGGTTCTCGGCGTATCGACCCCTGCCATCGACACGGTACTAGTGGGCCGCGCCAAGTCGCACGTGCACACGACTTCGGAGTCCACGTGCACTGTGCTGGCACCTTCACGCTCTGTACACTTTGTCTCAGAGGCGGTATGCATGGAACGGGAATTCTACGGTCGGGAGCGGCTGCTTCCCGTGCCGAGGCGACGGTGGCACTCCTGTGGGGACACCTCGGTGGCAAGCTTGCTCCCCGTTGTCCCTTGACGCCTGGCGTGTGCGTGTCGTTCCGCTCCGCGGGGCGGGAAGCACAGAAAGAGGTCGGCACGTGGACCCCTGGGGGCCGCGAGACGGATAGCGTGCCGCGCCGAGGCGTGGTGTGCCAGAACCGGCGGAACGACACGCTGACCAAAAGCTCCCGACCGTATGCACCGACCCTGGGTTCAAGGGGCTGGCGGTTTCCGATACCCTGCGTGGCCTAATCCTAATCCTCCCCCCTGCCCCTCCTCCCTCCTCCCCATACTGATGTTCCTCCTCCACATCCTCCTCCTCCTCCCCTTACCTCCCCCTGCCTTTCCCCGTCCAGGTTCCTGCTCCTCCTGCTCCTCAACATCCTTATCCTCGTCATGTATTCATCTTCGTCGTCGCCTTTCACACTATCCTTCTCGTATCCTCATCCTCCACCTCATTCCTGTCTTATCCTTCTCCTTCGCCTTTCTACCCGCCTACCCCCCCACCTCCATCCGACCTTTCTCCTAGTCCTCGTCGTTCCACTGTTGTTGTTCCTCCTCTTCGCTTCTCATTCCTCTCTTCTGATCCTCCTCCGCATCCCTCTCCTCCTCCCTCCTCCCTCCTCCTACCTCCTCCTGCTCATCGCTCCTCAAATTCCTCGTGCCTCCTGGTCCTCCTGGTCCTCCTCCTCCTCCTCCTCCTCCTCCTCCTCTCCTCCCTTCTGCTTCCTCCTAATGTCCATCCCTCCTCTCCACCTCATCTCTCAGCACCTGTTTTTCTCCACCTTTGACTCTACCTACTCCCCGCTGCTCCGCCTTCCCCTTACATCCTCCCTCCACCCATCCCCCCCGCCATCCCTCCTCACACCTCGCACCTGCCTACTCGTTCTCTCCTCGTCCTCGTGCGCAGGTAGCCCCGGTACCCCTCTGTCCCTGCTCTCTACTCCTCCTCTCCTCTTCCTTGATGGCGATATGGCAGTTCGGGTGCCACCTCATTACACATGCCTACTAACAAGTTGGCGAGAGTTGGGAGCTAAAGTCGCGGGCGGGGCTCTCCTCCTCCTTCTCCTCCTGCTCCTCCTCCTCCATCAACCTGCCCCCTCCTGCTCTGCCGAGCTCCAGGCAAGTCGGAGTGGTTGGGCTGGCACCGGAGCTGCATCAGATACTTGGCGCCTCGGCGCCGCAAACAGAGCTGCTCGCGAACCTCTCGCGACTGCCCGGGATACCAGCAAAGCTGATTGCACATAACACGCGACAGGACAAAAGACTCTTCCGCCGGCAACATGGCCTCCAAACCCACAGGACACAAGGGCACCCTTGCCCCGGGACTGCAAGGGACACGACGCGCGATGCACAGGACACAAACATACCGTTCATTTGGCAGGGTCGACCTACCAGTCCGGGCCGACTGCAACGGAGAAAGATGAGGAGGGAGAGGGTGGGGGAGGAGAGGTGTGGAGGACGACGAGGGCGGGGGTACCGTGTAAGAATGAGGAGCAGGAGGTGAAGGAGGAGGAGGAGGAGGAGCAGGAGATGGAAGACGACGACGAAGGCGAGACGGGAGGAATGGCGGTGGGGGCGCGCCAGGAGAGCGAAGAGGGCTTTCCAGGCGAGAGGGCTTCGAAGGCTCACGTCCAGGCCGCGTCGCCGTCAGCGCCATCGTCGCCGTCGTCCTTTGCAGCCACCTCCGCCGCCGTCCTGGTCCGTTGCAGCCTCCTCCGTCGCCGCCGTCATCGCCATCGTCGTCGTTCGCTCCCTCGTGCTCTTTGCCCTCCATGCCCTGGTCCTTCCTCCTCGTCCTCCATGTATTCCTCCTGCTCGGGCTCCTCGTGGTTCCTCCCCCCTCGTCTTCCCAATGCCGCCCCTCGAACATCATGTGCGCTTTCGTTCCTTCTCCTGCTGCCGCCCGCTGCTGCTCGGGCTGCTCCAGGTCCGCCCTTGCTCTCTCAGCTGCCAGCAGGCGCGCCTCCTCCTCCCCCTACCGAGTCCTTCTTGCTGGTGCAGTTCCAGCGTCGTGCTCCTGCATATCCTCCTGGTTCCCCTAATGATCCCCGTCCTTCTCCTGCTGCTGCTCCTCCCCTCCTCCTGTACACAACACGCGTAGGTGGGGATTCGTAACCAATATGCGTGACGCAAAACGTGAATCCGCGTCCTCTCTCGTCGTCGTCGTCGTCACCCTCCTCATCTTCTTCTCATCCCGTCTCCCCGCAACTTTCCTCGTCTTCCTCCTATTCCACCCCTCGCCTCCCCTTGTCCTCCTCCCCCCTGGGGCCCTACATTCGAGGTAAGCATTCGCGACCCGCGCGGCATTAGGCGCCGTCGATCAAAAACCGCGCGGCATGACGCATGCCGCGCGAGGCCGAAACGTCCTTAAGGCTAGCATGCATTCTTAGCGAGAGCAAGAAGCAAGCTGACGTTCTCAGCGTTAACGTAAGCACGACAGGTTCGTGTCCTGCCGACTTCGGCGATGGTCCCTGTCACCGCGGAGCTCGTTCAACCTGGAACCATCGGCCGTTTCCGAAACGTTCGATCGATCAACATCGACCCATCCTGAGTGGCCGGCGGCGTTCAACATTGAACGCCCGCGGCGGGGTCGCACCCGGTCGACACGACACGGACCTACCGTCTCGGAGCAGAAGCAGCAAGAGCGGCACAGGAGGGGGGCCGACGCGGCTCGGCCCGCCTCCGAGGAGGCAGGTTCCCGGAGGAGGGGAGCGGGCGACGCGCGGGGGCAGTCGCTGCCGCCGTGGGCAGCACGCGGGACAGGGTACGAGTTAGGAAGAAAGGCGCTAGGGAAATGCACTTCACTCGAAGGCGCCAGGGAAATGCACTTCACTCGAAGGGCTTTCTTAAACAGCAGTCCAGGTCTAGATATACGAACGTTCTGCCAACAAGACAAGGCTCCGAGAAACCG
>CAUYUJ010011006.1:0-25264 GCA_963575745.1 Prorocentrum cordatum | reverse complement strand
GGGGCCCGCTTTGGGCCATTTTGGAAGCCGTCGGGGCTCTCTTGAGGCCCTCTTGGGGCTCTCTTGGGTGTCTTGGGGCCCTGGGGGCCCTCTTGGGGCCATCTTGTTGGCCAGCGGTCAGAAAAAAGGGGGGGTAACGCATGCCCTCCTTATCGGAGGCTGGCAACTCGCCTTTTGGGGCCCTCTTGTGGCGCTCTTGAGGGCTCTTGAGGCGCTCGTGGGCGCTGTTGGGGTTGTTTTGGGGCTATATTGGGTCCCTTTTGGGGCTCTTGGGCCATCTTGCAACAATTTCGACGCTTCAGAAACCCATGGGGGGCGAAAGGGCAAGAAGGCAACACACACACTGATGTACCTTAGGCTTTGAAGAGATGTTGGCCTCTTGGGGGCGTCATCGGGAGGGTCTGTGGCCACTAGCAGACGTCTTGGGACGGTCTTGATTATTCCGGGAGGCCTGTTGGAGGCAATCTTGAACCATCTTGGCCTATGTTGAGCAATATTTGAAACCATCTTGGGCTATTCAAGGTCACCTGGGAGCGATATTGAGCAAGTGTGGACCCTTCAACGACCCGCGGGGAGAGGACTCCAGACTTTGGGAGTGGGAGCGTGGGTATGTGGGGCAAGCAGGCTTTCTCCCGAAGGGAAAGGAGGTTGGAATAATGAATTGCGGAAGCCATCTACGTCCAGAGGGCTGGTAGGGTGTTGCTTATGGAAAGGTTCAGTTTTTCTTTAAGAGTCCGGCACGTTTGCTTGCACAGAGGACGGGGGATGGGGGGCGTGGCGAGGCCCGCAAGGGAATTTGAACTTCACGCACGTCAGAACTCCCTTGCACGCCTTCTGGGCCCATCGGTGCTTGAAATGGCGGCGGTGGGGGGGGGAGATATGCCATGCAAGTGAAGTTGCCAGAGTCTGGATGCAGCAACAGGCTCCAAGCGACGAGCGAACAACACACACACACACACCCGTACCCATAGGGGGGACGGAGGGCGCTGTCCCCGCTCGAACGAAAACCTCCCCCGGGATCCGACAGCCCGCACCCGTGGCCACAGCCAGCCCTCTCCCATCCGGCCTCCCCACCGGTGTGGGCGTGCGTGTCGCTCGTGCATCACCAAGGGGGGTGGGACAGGGGCCGTGGGGCCCGCGGCTGCCGGGCAGGTGGAGAAGGCCAACACCGAGAAAGCGAGGCCTGCTCTGGCGGCGGCGCGCGCGCGCGCGCCTGCCGCGTGCCACCTCGCGCGCCAGCCGCCCCAGCGCCGATGGGGGCGGGTTGCGGGGAGGGCGAGGAGGAGGCGGAGGAGGAGAAGGGCGGCGAGGGCATATGCCCGAGGCGTCGGAGGAGGGGGGATGGTGGTGGTGGTGGTGGTGGTGGTGGTGGTGGTGGTGGTGGTGGTGGTGGTGGTGGTGAGGAGGAGGAGGAGGAGGAGGAGGAGGAGGAGGAGGAGGAGGAGGAGGAGGACGAGCAGGAGGAGGAGGAGCAGGGAGGAGGAGGAGGAGCAGGAGGAGGGGGGATGGTGGAAGAGGATGATGAATGAGGAGGAGTGCAAGAGGATTGCAAGGATTACTGCCATTACACCAGTTATAACAAAAACACAGGCCATGAAGCTGAGGGACTTCGGATGCAATTTACGGGTGAACTCTGCAGGTACCCGCGGCGCGTCTCCGAATATTGGTCGTGCTGACGGAACAAGCCGCATCTATCTTACTGTTTAATTACGGGTGGAGAAGAAGGGAAGGGTAGGGGAGGTGTAGGGGAGGGGTGGTGAGGATGACGAGGGTGATAAGGGTTATGATAATGATAATCAGGATGAGGATGATGATGATGATGATGATGATGATGATGATGATGATGATGATGATGTGATGATGATGATGATGATGATGATGATGATGATGATGATGATGATGATGATGATGATGATGATGATGATGATGATGATGATGATGATGATGATGATGATGATGATGATGATGATGATGATGATGATGATGATGATGACGATGATGATGATGATGAACACGATGATGACGATGATGATGATGACGATGACGATGATGATGTTGATGATGACGATGAAGATGATGAGGAGGAGTAGGAGGAGGAGCTGGAGGAAGAGGAGGAATAATGAGACACATCCTATTATTACGTATACGACCACCCTTCAGGTGATAAGGGGGTTGGGGGGTGCGTGGCAAAGATGGTTTGGCGGCAAAGAATCAACAGTTGGCAAGTGCGGTGGGTGTGATGATGACGACGCTGGTTACTCGCCCTCGAGTTAGCGACGACGCGTGATGACGATGTTGCGCTGTGATGTAATGTTACTATCGTTCTCACTGTCGATCTCGCTTTCGACCTAACTGCCGATCTCACTATCGATCTCACTATATATTCCTCTATCGATCTCACGATCGATCTCACAACTAATGTCACACTCAACCTCACTGTCGATCTCACTTTTGATCGCACTATCCTTCCCATGATAGCGATCTCATTATCGATCCCACTATCGATACCAAGGCGGGACACCCCCGGCCAACACTGCCCGCCCACCGCCGACGGAACACCGACGGGACACTCACGGGACACTAACGGGAGACCATAGGACAGCACCGCGGGACACCCCAGGCACCCGCGCGCCCACCAGTGGCGGATGGGCGATCCGCTGCATCCGAATCGCCTTAGCGACGTCGGGGTCATTCCTCTCGCGCGCCCACGCAGCTTCGTCTCGTCTCGCCCTCACGCACGGCACGAACACGAAACCGAAACCGATTTCCTGGGGGGGGGCTCTCCGTTCCATTGCGATCTTACCCCCTACTTCCCGACTAGCTAATAATAGTGAATGTACTACGAATAAAGGAGCACGACGATTGATAATAATACTAGTAAGAATCATACGCAGAGTAATAACAGAAATGGAAATAATAACATTGAGGATATCAGTACGCATGATTAATACTCTTACGGAAGAACATAATAATATTCTTCGAACTATAAGTATAGAACCAATAAGGCGAATCGGGCGAAAAATACGAAGCATAAGCATCCCAGTGGACCCTACCTAGGAGTTGGAGCCTCTAGGAAAGCAACATTAGTAGGAGCGGTAAACGCCGTCCTCCTCCTTCTCCTCATCGTCGTAGTTGTAGCAGTAGCGGTAGTAGTAGTAGTAGTAGTAGTAGTAGTAGTAGTAGTAGTAGTAGTAGTAGTAGTAGTAGGTGCGCCAGAACCGCCGACGCCACGCCGTAAGTGAAGCAGCAGCAGAAGCAGGTAGCAAGTCGCCGAGACAGCAGCAAAAGCAAGCAGGCACGGAGATGAGGGCGGGGCACTGGGGAGTTCTTTACATCTACATCTATATCTACACCTACATCTACATCGACACCTACATCTACATCTAGACCTACATCTACATCTAGACCTACAGCTACATCTACATCTACACCTGCATCTGCATCTACGCTATGCTGTGCTATGCTATGCTATGCTATACTGCGCTATGCTATGCTGCGCTATGTTATGCTATGATATGCTATGCTATTCTATGCTATGCTATGCTATGCTATGCTTTTGCTTTGCCTTCGCTTTTGCCTTCACTTTTGCCTTTGCCTTTGCTTTTGCTTGGCACCCAGGGAGCGCAACTGGGGGAACCGCGCGTTTGCTTTTACCTTTGCTGTTGCTTTTGCTTGGCTCCCAGGGGACTGGGGGAACCGCCCGGGGTGGTTTGCACTGCCCGGCCCCTGTAAGTCAAGCGAGTAAGAACCCTTCTAGGCAGAGCCTAGGTCGGGGGAGCAAGTATTATTAATAACAGGAATATAATGTAGTGAGCAGTACGTCAACGAATGCTAATTTTGTTAATCGTATTTTGAAACGGATAATAGTGATTATCCCAGTGCGACCCTACCTAGGAGTTGGAACCCCTAGGAAAGCAGCATTCGTAGTAACAGTAACGCTAAGCTAAAGCTAAGCTAAATCTAAGCTAAAGCTAAGCTAAAGCTAAGCCACAGCTAAGCTAAAGTTAAGCTACATCTAAGCTAAAGCTAAGCTAAACCTAAGCTAAAGCTAAGCTAAAGCTAAGCTAAAGCTGAGCAGCAGCTAAGCTACAGCTAAGCTACAGCTAAGCTAAAGCTAAGCTAAAGCTAAAGCTAAATCTAAAGCTAAAGCTAAGCTAAAGCTGAGCTACAGCTAAGCTCAAGCTAAGCTAAAGCTAAGCTAAGGCTAAGCTAAACGCTAAGCGAAAAGCTAAGCGAAACGCTAAGCTAAAGCTAAGCTACAGCTAAGCTAAAGCTAAGCTAAAGCTAAGCTAAAGCTAAAGCTAAAGCTAAAGCTAAAGCTCCCAGGGGACTGGGGGGAACCGCTCCCAGGGGACTGGGGGAACCGCCCGGGGCGCTTAGCACTGCCCGGCCCCTTTAAGCTAAGAGAGTAAGAACCCTTCTAGGCAGAGCCTAGGCAGGGAATAATATTTCAATCATATCAATCATACTACCGTTGCTCATGATAAAGATGTTAACCACCATCCTTTCCGCATGTTTATGTTTTGTAGTAGTAGCAGCAGGAATATTAGTAGTAGCAATCATCGGCGTAGTAGTAGTAGTAGTAGTAGTAGTAGTAGTAGTAGTACCACTAGTAACCGTAGTAGTAGTAGTAGTAGTAGTAGTAGTAGTAGTAGTAGTAGTAGTAGTAGTAGTAGTAGAAGTAGTACTAGTAGTAGTAGTAGTAGTTAGTAGGTAGTAGTAGAGTAGTAGTACGTAGTTAGTAGTAGTAGTAGTATTAGTAGAGTAGTAGTAGTCGTAGTAGTAGAGTAGTAGTAGTAGTAGTAGTACAGTAGTCGTAGTAGTAGCACTTAGCAGTAGGTAGTAGTAGTATTAGTAGTAGTAGTTAGTAGTAGTAGTTAGTAGTAGTAGTAGTAGTAGAGTAGTAATAGTAGTTAGTACTAGTAGTACTAGTTACTATTTAGTACTAGTAGTAGTAGTAGTAGTAGTAGTAGTAGTAGTAGTAGTAGTAGTAGTAATAGTAGTAGTAGTAATCGTAGTCGTAGTAGTAGTCGTAGTAGTAGTAGTAGTAGTAGTAGTAGTAGTAGTAGTAGTAGTAGTAGAAGTAGCAGGAGTAATAACATTAACAGTAGCCGTAGCAGAAGTAGTAGTAGTAGCAGTTGTCGTAGTAGTAGTATTAGAATTAGTAGTAGTAGTCGTAGTAGTAGTAGTAGTAGTAGAAGTAGTAGCCGCAGTTATTCAGTTAGTTAGGTAGCTCGTAAGTGACCCATATAGTTAATTAGTTAGTTTGTTAGTTAGTGGGCTAGTTGATTAGTCAGTTAGTTAGTTAGTTAGTTATTTAGTTAGCTAGTTAGTTTGTTAGTAGTAGTAGTAGTAGTAGTAGTAGTAGTATTAGTAGTAGTAGTGCTAGTAGACGTAGTAGTAGTCGTAGTCGTAGTCGTAATCGTAGTCGTAGTAGTAGCACTCGTAGTAATAGTAGTAGTAGTAGTAGTAGTAGTAGTAGCAGCAGTAGTAGTAGTAGTAGTAGTAGTAGTAGTGGTGGTAGTAGTAGTAGTAGTAGTAGTAGTAGTAGTAGTAGTAGTTGTAGTAGTAGTAGTAGTAGTCGTAGTAGTAGTAGTAGTAGTAGTAGTAGTAGTAGTAGTAGTAGTAGTAGTAGTAGTGTAGTAGTAGTATTAGTAGAGAAGTAGCGTCGTCGGTAGTACTTCGTAGTAGTAGAAGTAGTAGCCATAGAGATAGTAGTAGTAGTAGTAGTAGTAGTAGTAGTAGTAGAAGTAGGATTGTTCTTACTATTGTTATCATTTGTCGTAGTAGTAGTAGTAGCAGCAGTAGTAGTAGTAGTAGTAGTAATAGTAGTAGTAGTAGTAGTCGTAGTAGTAGTAGTAGTAGTAGTAGTAGTAGTAGTAGTAGTAGTAGTAGTAGTAGTAGTAGTAGTAGTAGTAGTAGTAGTAGTAGTAGTAGTAGTAGTAGTAGTAGTAGTAGTAGTAGTAGTAGTAGTAGTAGTAGTAGTAGTAGTAGTAGTAGTAGTAGTAGTAGTAGTAGTAGTAGTAGCAGTAGTAGTAGTAGTAGTAGTAGTAGTAGTAGTAGTAGTAGTAGTCGTCGTAGCAGTAGATTTGTAGTAGTAATACTCGTGGCACGAATCACATTTCGAATAATATCAGCAGTGTTATTAATCAGAGTGGCAATACGAATACTACGACCAAACACACACATAAAGCACGTTATTATTCATTCACATAAGTGTATTACGGCGGATGATGATGATGATGATGATGATGATGCTGCTGATGATGATGATGCTGATGATGATGATGATGATGATGAGGAGGAGGAGGAGGAGGAGGAGGAGGAGGAGGAGGAGGGGGGAAGAGGCGGATAATGAGGAGGAGGAGGAGGGGGAGGCGGAGGATGAGGATGCTGCTGATGATGCTGCTGCTGATGATGATGCTGATGATGATGAAGAGGAGGAGTAGGGAGCAGGCATACGACGACACATACTAACTCGAATGCTACGAATGATAAGAATTATTCGAATGAGACAACTCAGACGACTAATACGAACACCAGTAAGAACATCGCTAGTAACAAGAAAGTGCTACTCGCAAGGAGAAGGCGAGGAGGAGGAGGAGGAGCAGGAGGAGACGGGGGAGGAAGAGGAAGCTGATGAGGAGGAGGCAGATGAGGAGCCGTTTCATTGCAGCCTGTTTCGGCGCGGTGCCGCTCGAAGCAGCACCTTTTCAATCAGCCCGCGACGGCGAGGACTATGCAATATACATGGCGGCTTGTGGTGCAGTAGATGCTATGGACGTGCAATTTTACATCGACTGCAGTGGCACGCTCGGAGCGCTCCGATGCCCGCCGTTTGCGCAGAGCTCGAGCTGCTTGCGTAGTCACTTGTGGGCGCGTGTGTTTCACACCTTCGATGGGATCAGCCCTACTGTTACCAAGGTGAACGCCCACCCCAGTTGGACTGATGTTGAAGTCGGTCGGACTACCGCTGAATTGGGTTCTGCTGCTGATAAATATGCGAAAATAGGAGCCGCCTGCCACCCCAGCACCGCTGAAGCTACAGCTGCGGGACGTGTGTTTAAGCAGCTGGCAAGAGAAGCGGGTCACTGGGCCGCTGAGCAGGAAGACCTGATGGCCAACAGAGGCCTGCGGGAAGCAGAGGATCTTCCCGAGCTGGCCCTCGAGGCCAAAGGTCGCGACCGCCCGCAGCTTGGGCCTCTCGAGAGCTTCAGAATAGATCGGCAGTTGTTTGCTTTGGACCCTGGGGCCCAGGTCGACCTCGAAATCCTCATGGGGCTGACCCGCCATGCCATAAGGAAAGCCACTGTTTTTCGAGCCGGCGGGCAGCGCGTTGTGCGTGGCTCCACTGTTTTATTCTGCGCGGCATGTGGGGCTTACAGTTGGGGCGGAGTCAAGTCTTTCTGCAGATTGTGCCCCAAGCCTCGAGATGCAACGGTTGCCCTTCGTATATAGAAAAGCAGAGCAGCTCAGCGCCTCTTTCCTGGGTGGGCTCCACAATACAGAGTGTGGACCATCGGGCAACCGCGCCAGGCCACTCCTTTCGACCTCGAGCTTGCTGTCCGTTCCAACGGATCTCCTTTCAGACTGCCTACTGATGTGGGGGTGGAGGCGTCGGAGCTTGGTGGGCGGGGTGTGTGGGGGGAGAAATGGAGTGAAGCTCGGACATCGGCTCGCTTCGGACTGACGTCTGGGGACCTGGCAATGTGGAGCCAGAGGCTGGAGCGAATTCGGATGGGCCCGAAGCATCTTCCGGACAACGCTGATCTGGAATGAGTGTGCTTGTATGTCATCCTCCAAGTGAGGGGCGGATTTCATTGCTCTGCTGCTATGGGTCGCAGTTCATGGCCGCAGTGGGAAACAGAAACAGAGGAGGGAGAGGAGGAGGAGGAGGAGGAGGAGGAGGAGGATGAAGAGAAGGAGGCGGAGGAAGAGGAGGAGGAGCAGTATGAGGAGGAGCAGAAGGAGGAGGAAGAGGAGGAGGAGGAGAGACAGGCGGAGGAGGGACCATCAGCATGGAGGAGGGAGATCGAGGATGACGTGGAAGGGAGTATGAGGAGGCTGACGACGACGACGGTGACGACGATGATGAGGATGATGCTGAGGATGAGGATGTTGCTGCTGATGAGGAGGATGGTTACGAGGATGCTTCAGCTGATGACGATGATGAGGATGATGCTGATGATGAGGATGATGATGCTTCAGCTGATGATGATGACGGTGATGATGGTGACGATTGTCATGATGTTGATGATGCTGCTGGTGATGATGATAATGATGATCATGACCATGATGTTGATGATGATGGCGATGATGATGATGATGATGATGATGATGATGATGATGATGATGATGATGGTGATGGTGATGCTGCTGCTGCTGCTGATGAGGCTGATTCTGATCACGATGATGATGATGATGATGATATCGCCAGTGCTACTCACGATGATTATACTTCTGCTGTCGATGAGGATGCTGATGATGATGATTAATGTCATGCGCATGATGATGCTCATGATGCTGATCATGACGGTAATGGTGGTGATGATGACGATGATGCTGTTGCTGATGGGGATGCTGCTACTGATGATGCTGATGCTGCTGTTGATGGTCACGGTGGTGGTCATTATGCTGATGCTGGTGATGATGACGATGATGCTGATGATGTTGATGATGATGATGCCGATGCTGATGCTGATGATGATATTGCTGCTGCTGACGATCTTGATGACTCTGATGATGCTGATGGTGATGTAATGCTGATGATGAGGAGGATGATGACGACCTGGATGATGCTGATGATGCTGCGATGATGATGATGATGATGATGATGCTGCGGATGCGGATGATGATGATCATGACAACGATGCTGATGGTGATGCTGCTGCTGCTGATAACAAGGATGATGATTATGATGATGTCGCTGATGATGCTGATGATGACTCTGATGCTGATGATATTGATGATGATGATCACACTGATGATGAGGTATGCTGATGCTGATGGTTATGACGATTATGGTGATGCTGATTTTTATGATGATGCTTCTGAAACTGATGACGATGATGATGCTGCTGATGATGATGATGCCGATGATGATGCTGATGATAATGATGATGATGCTGATGATGCTGCTGCTGATGCTGATGATGACGATGATGTCGCTACTGATGCTGCTGATGCTGATGCTGTGGCGATTACGTTGATGCTGACGCTGATGCTGCTGCTGATGATGATCATGTTGCGGGTGTTTATGGTTAGATGCTGACGGTGGTGACGATGATTGTCATGGTTCTGATGCTTATGCTGATGCTGATGCCGATGATGACGATGATCACGATGATGATTAGGCCGAGGATTAGGACGAGGATGAGGATGAGGAAGAGGATGATCATGCTGATGATGGTGATGCTGCTGCTGCTGCTGATGATTATCATTATGAACATGATTCTGGTGATTCTGATGATGCTGATGATGATGGTGATGATGTTGATGATGATGATGATGATGATGATGATGATGATGATGATGATGATGATGATGAGGATGGTGATGCTGATGCTGCTGATGATGATGAGGATGATGGTAATGATGATGATGCTGATGATGGTGACGATGACGACGACGACGACGACGACGACGACGACGACGACGACGACGACGACGACGACGACGACGACGACGACGACGACGATGATGATGATGATGATGATGATGATGATGATGATGATGATGATGATGATGATGCTGCTGCTGATAATGATGATGAGGATGATGCTGATGACACATCTGAGAAGGATGTCGAGAATGGGAAGGAGGATGCGGAGAGGAACAGGAACAGGAGGACACGAGGGTCTGGAGGAAGGGAGGAGGACGAGGAGGCTCATGCTCGCGCCAGGCTGGAGGGTAACATCAAGAAGCTCGAGGGCGATGCTGCGCAGATTGCCGATCAGCGCAAGATGATCGGCAAGGAGGTGATGAGGCGGGGAGCACGTGCGCGCGGTGCTCCTGCTGCTGTGCCACCTTCGCCCTCCTCTGTCCTTCTGCTGCCTCCCTCCTCCTGATCCACCTCCTCCTCCTCCTCCTACTCCTACTCCTCCTCCTCCTCGACCTCCTCCTCGCGACGAGGAGTCCGTAGCCGTTGTAGCTCAAGATCCAGTGCTCGAGGGGATAAGTGGATACATCTGATCCGAGGCTAGACCCAAGGATTTCATCCACACAATCCTCACAGTGAGCTACCCAGTGGCCGTGAACGCGTTCTCACCGTACCCACGCTAGCGGGTAAACTGAGGCGTTCCCAGTTCCTGTTTGCGCAGGTACATTTCTCGGCATTTTGCGGAGGGGGTCAGCAGTCATGGCAGGCAAGAATGGCGAGAAGAAGGTCACCGCTCGGGAAACCAGTGAGCCTCGCAATTAGTCACCGACTCGACGGCAGGGGAGTCTTAGCCCAATGACACCGAGGAGGAGCCCCACTACACCAAGGACGAGGCCGAGGCACGACAGGAATGGCAGTCGTGAGAGGGAGAAATCGGGAACTAACAGTGTTTTTGAATCAGTGAAGTCGTCGGATAGCCCGCCTTTCCGGCCCCCTGGTGGATGGATGAACTCATCAAAAGCTTGAGGGCGAACGACAATGCAGTGACCCTCTTGGAACAGGCAATGCATCAGGATATGTTAAGGATCAGGACGGCCATGGTGATGCAGGGTCAGAACATGCAGGCGGTTCACGCAAGATTGCAAACCGTGGATGATACTGAGGGTTACTCTATTTTCGTCGGCTGTGCAGGCTGCTGTTGATATTCTAGACGTTTCGCGTATTCGCGTATCCCCACCAGCTGGGTATACGACGGTCCCGTCCCTCGGGTGCTACCTGACACGCTTTCGGGTGGCGCTGAGACACTTTGGATGTGCACCTTCGGCCCGCGTTCCTACCGTGTGGCTTTGTGCGCACTGCTGCGCCCTTATCTGTCGGTGGATCAAGGGCCTGACGCATCACAGTTGTGGAAGTTTCTTTCTGGCTACTCTCACTCCACACCCTGGATGCGTATACTGACGTTGCGATGTACTGATCCGCCGTCAGGTCTTCCCGTTGGACATTGTCGCCAGACAGTCTGTGTTACCCGTCAGACTCCCTGGATAGACGTCTTCGGGACCGTTCCTACCCGTTCGACTCGAACTGTCGGGAGCGCCTTACGCGCCATTTTGGCTGCGCTCGGCTTCGTCGGTGCCTGTATTCAGACTCCCTGGATGCGCCGTTGCATGACCCGTCCTGGGACTGCCCTGCAGACTCCCTGGATTGCACGCCTTGGCTCAGACGCCCTGGGTAGCTGCTGCCTGCCTCCGACCGCAGCTTCGCGCGCGCCCGCCGCTAGTCGCGGCCGCAGCCCGCCCGCGACCGCCCGCCGCCGGCGCTTCCGCCTGCGGCTGTTAAAAAAAAAGTATCCCCACCAGCCCATCAGAAACTATGCCCAAACAAGTTGCCCTGATGAGGAGTGTGGAGGATCATGCAGTGGAATGAAAGGCTGGGTAAGACGACGTACCCCAAGAAGGGGGAGGATGGAGGAGGAATCGGAGGAGGAGGAGGAGCAGGAGGAGGAGGAGGAGGAGGAGGAGGAGGAGGATAAGGAGAAGTGAGAGGGGGGGATGGAGGAGGGAGGAGGAGGAAACGGGAGGAGGCGGAGGAGAAGGAGGAGGAGGAGGAGGAGGAGGAGGAGGGCGAGCAGACAGGTCAGAGACCTCTATGATGCCTCTCGGAGCCTCGTCGAATTTCTTTCGAATCCTCCTGGGGTTCTCTCGGCAGTCCCGGGAGCCTCTTACGGCGTCTTCCCATTCCCATTGCCATTCCCATTCCATTCCATTCCATTCCATTCCAGTCCAGTTCAGTCCATTCCAGTCCATTGCATTCCATTCCATTCCATTCCATTCCATTCCATCTCATTTCATTCCATTCCATTCCACTCCACTCCACTCCAGTCCATTCCTCCTCCTCTTCCTCCTCTTCCTCCTCTTCCTCCTCCGCCTCCTCTTCCTCCTCCCCCGACCTCCTTCGCCTCTTCCTCCTCCTCCTCCACCTGAAGCTCAGTTGTGCCTTCCCCTTCGCATTGCCGCACGCAAACTCGGCGGCGCGCAACCGTGGGCGAAGCTAGCAGGGCAGCCTTCGGAGGATTCGCCCCGTCTCCTCAGGCCCTCCTCCTCCTCCCCGTCCTCCTCCTCCCCCTCTTCTTCAGGCGACGCGCGGGCGACGCGCAGGCGGCGGTGCGCGCGGCTCGCGGGTGCGACGGGTGCCGGGCGGCTCGAGCGGAGCTCGGGGGCGGCAGGGAGGGGGGTGATGACTTAGGGGGGGCTGGTGGTGGATATCACGGCGGGGGCCACGAGATCTCCCCAGATTTCATGGCGCCTCCTCTCATTTCAGTACGTCCCTGGCCCCCCCCTGAAATTGCAGTGGGCCTCTTCTGTTTTCCAGCATGTGTGATTGCAGTAGCATTGTCTCCGTCCTCTCCCCTCCCCCTCCTTCCCCTCCCTCCTCCACTGCTCCCGGCGCCTGCGTCTGGCAGGCACACGGGCTGTCGCGCGATGTATTATCCGTGAGCCAGCGGTGCTCACATCGATTCCGTGCCGATGCGCCGTTGCGTGGCGCCTGGCTTGTTAGGGGAACGAAAAGTGTCATTAACATATTATCCCAGTGCGACCCTACCTAGGAGTTGGAACCCCTAGGAAAGCAGCATTAGTAGTAACAGTAACGCTAAGCTAAAGCTAAGCTAAAGCTAAGCTAAAGCTAAGCCACAGCTAAGCTAAAGCTAAGCTAAAACTAAGCTAAATATAAGCTAAAACTAAGCTACAGCTAAGCTAAAGCTAAGCTAAAGCTAAGCTAAAGCTAAGCTAAAGCTGAGCAACAGCTAAGCTAAAGCTAAGCTACAGCTAAGCTAAATATAAGCTAAAGCTAAGCTAAAGCTAAGCTAAACATAAGCTAAATCTAAACTAAAGCTAAGCTACAGCTAAGCTCAAGCTAAGCTAAAGCTAGCTAAAGCTAAGCTAAAGCTAAGCTAAACGCTAAGCGAAAAGCTAAGCGAAAAGCTAAGCGAACCGCTAAGCTAAAGCTAAGCTACAGCTAAGCTACAGCTAAGCTACAGCTAAGCTAAAGCTAAAGCCCTGAGGATTTCGCCATGCGGGCGCGTGCAGCGCGGGGGGCGGCCCGCCGCGCAAGGCTGACCGGTGCGCTGGTCGACGTGAACACCACCAACGAGCAGTACACCGCGACGCTGAAGCAGCTGACCGACGAGACGAACAGCCTGCTCAACCAGGCCTGGGGCAAAGCGGAGCGCGCGAGAGAGATGCGAGAAGAGGGGGAGAGGGAGAGGGAGAGGGAGAGAGCGAGAGTGAGCGCAAGAGAGAGAGAGAGAGAGAGAGAGAAAAAGAGAGAGGGGAGCTGGCTGGCAGAAGGACAAGGATCTTGAGAGGCAAAGCTTGCAAAGAGGGAGGTGTAGAGGGGCAGGGGTGCTGGACGGGAGGAGGGATGAGAGGAGGAGGAGGAGGAGGAGGAGGAGGAGAGGAGGAGGAGGAGGAGGAGGAGGAGGAGGAGGAGGAGGGAGGAGGAGGAGGAGGAGGAGGGAGGGAGGAGGAGGCGGAGGAGGAGGCGGAGGAGGAGGAGGAGGAGGGAGGAGGAGGAGGAGGCGGAGGAGGAGGCGGAGGGGGGAGGGGGGAGCAGGACGAGGACTGCACGGGGGAGGACGTGCAGAGGGGGGGGCGGTCCAGCAGCTGCGCCCTCCCTGGGCGTGCCTCGCTGGAGCCGCCGCGCTCCCTGGACGGCGTGGAGCTGCGCCCGGCCAGGCGCGAGGCGGCGTCGGAGAGGAGGGCCCACGGGCCGTCCCCTCTGTCAAGGCAGGAAGAACCACCCAGACCCGACACTTGGCGTTTCATGTTTTCGGGGTTGGACAGACCTCCTACCCTGACACGTCGATTGAGGAATTGGCCGTTTTCGGTTCGCGAGAGGGCGTCGCGGCCGTCATTTTTGCGGGTCCAGGTCCATCGGTTTCGGTCCCAGGCCGTTTTCACTAAGGGGAGGTCTACTAAAGGGAGGTTTGTCCACCGCCGATGTTTGGCCCTGGGCGTTTACTGAACGGCCCCGCCCTGTTTAATAATGCCTTCTGGTGATCGTTTTTTATTCCGATCGGTGCGGGCCTTCGCACCCCCCCGCCCCTCCCCCCCCCTTTCTTCAGCGGGCCTCGAGGGGCCTCCATCGGCTGCCACAGGGCCTGCAGCCTCCAGGGGTCCCCCTTTTCGTCGGGCCAAGCGCTTGTAAGCGTTGCCGACCGATGAACCCTTGGAAGCGCTGCGTTTTCGACATGGCAGCTGGCGGCCAAGACGCCTCGCACAGGACGTGGCAGGAAGGCGTGGCGCATCCGCTCTGCGCGCTTCAGTCTGCAACCGTCGCTGTGCACCTTTTCGCTCCCTCTGCTGTAGACGGTCATGCATGCTTCTTCTTCTGCTTCTGCCCTGTCTCAGACGTAGGCGTACACCAATACCCATCGTTACACGAGAGAGAGAGAGAGAGAGAAACAAACAGTGAGAAAGGGGTATCTATATATATATATATATACACACTATATAATTATATATTATATATTATATATATGTATATAGAAAGGGAGAGAAAGCGCACTGTGAGAGCATTCGTGACACGAGGGCGGCCTCGCGAAGAGAGGGGATCTTCATGTCCAGCCAGGACCCGAAAATGAGGGACACTTCGGGCTCACGAGGGGCTCTGGGTTTCGGGCCGCTCCTTACATAGGTCTAGGTCGGGGAACCCTGTCGTGGTCGAGGCTCGCCTTGGCCAGAACAGCCCCTGCGTTCACTATTTGGTGTTTCTTGTGGTAGCACGATGACTGTAGTGGGCTGGGCGCGTGCGTCCTCTCTGGGCTCCCCAGCCCACCCCACCCACCACTGGGGGGAGGGGCTGGAGGGTGCGCGGGGGCGACGCCAGAGAGCCCGAGGCGAGCCGAGAATGCGGAGCGCGGGGTGGCCGCGGGCGAGCGGTCTCTGCCAGAGATTGTCTCCGCGGGTCGGGTCGGGGGCGGGGGCGGTAGGGATCGTCGCGTCTCCGGCGCCGTGCCTTCCGCATGCCGGCGCTCTTTCTCGTCCGATCTCGGCCACCATCGGCCCTCGGCTGGGCCCCAGGGAGCCATGCATGAAGCGAGCCGCGCCGAGAGTCTGGCCCCTCTTTCCTCCTGTTCTTGTTGCTGCAGGTATTGCGTACATGGTTTCTTCCTCGACCATGCTTGTATGTATGCATGTATGTAAGTATGTAAGTGCCTAATTATGCATGCATGTATGTATGTATGTATGCATGCATGCATGCATGCATGTATGTATGTATGTATGTGTGTATGTATGTATGTACGTATGTATGTATGTATGTATGTATGTATGCCTGTATGTAGTATCAATGTATCAATGTATGCATGCATGTATGTATGTCTGTATGTCTGTATGCGTGTATGTATATATCTACGTACGTACACACGTATGTACGTATACATGTATGTATGTGTGTATGTATGTATGCATGCATGCATGTATGTATGTTTGTATGGATGTATGTATACATGTATGTATGTATGCATGCATGCATGCATGCACATATATATGTATGCATGTATGTATGTATGCATGCATGTATGTATGTATGCATGTATGTATGTATGTATGTATGTATGTATGTATGTATGTACGTATGTGTGTGTACGTATGCGTGTGTGTATGTATGTATGTATGTATGTATGTATGTATGTATGTATGTATGTATGTATGTATGTATGTATTCATGCATGTATGTATGTATGTATGTAGGTAGGTAGGTATGTATGTATGTATGTATGTATGCATGTATGTATGTAGGTATGCACACACACACATATATATATATGTATGTTCACCGCACATGCATACACATCTCGTAGTAGGTTTATATATGTATAGTTATGAAGTGCACACATATATGTCTATTCAGCATTCTTATGTGCGTGGAGAGAAGGGGAGAGAAAACACAACATAATGTGGGGACAACCAGGTGGGTGGGTTGGGAGGGCAGTCGTGCAGAACTAGTGACCGGACGGCGGGCGTCGGTCGAGCGCAGCCCCGGGGCAGGACCACCGAACAATTGCCAAGAGGGTTACGTCGCGTCCCGCTCGAGATGGCTGCTCACCAGGGCCACACCACGCAAGGGGGCCTTGCTCCTCGCCCCGCCCCCGCCTCTGCGCTCCTCCGCCTTCGCCGTCGGCGCCGGAGGTGCAGATGCTGTCGATGAGCAAGAACGACCTGCTGTCCCGGGTCGCCATGTTCCGGAAGGAGAGCGACAAGCTGGTGAAGACCGTCATCATGATGAACGAGAAGAACCAGGACAGAGTCCACGGAGGGGCTTCGACGAGTCACCACCGCCGTGCCTGGCCAGGGCCCCCCCGGTGGTCGAGGCAAGGAGGCTGTGTACATCACTCGGGGGCGGCCAGGAGGGGGGTGATGACTAGGGGGGGGGTGGATATCATGGCGGACGTCCCTGGCCCCCCCCCCTGGGCAGCGCACATGCCGCCGGCCATGATTTGCGCCCCCCCTCTTGGACGCCCCCCTCTTGGCCGCCCCCGAATCACTCCAGGGCTCAGGATGGCCCTGGCCAGAGGTAGTGGTGGTGGTGATGGTGTACAGTCGGACCGAGGTATAACATCGAGGCCGGTTCGGGGAGGGTACCCGAGTGTTCTTCGTGTTTGTTGGTATGCTCTCTTGCATTCTGGGGAGGATGCCATTGGCTGTTCTGTTTGTTGCGGCCGACGGAGGGTCTCATGTTCTTGGAGGATGTTCTTCCGGCCCAGGTCCGATTGTACATCGCCATGAAAGGGAAGGGGGTTTTGAGGGGAGAGAAATGGGCCCTGAGGAACTCGTGCCCCAGAGCCTGGGGCTCTCCCCACGATCGGTTCTTCATCTAGAGCTCTAGAACAGCTTTTCTGACGGTCCCGGGGCCCGTCGAGGACCCTGGGGGCCAGAGAACGGCGAATAGCCTCCAGGATCCTCCTCCTCCTCTCCTCCTCCTCCTCCTCCTCCTCCTCCACCTCCTCCTCCTCCTCCTCCTCCACCTCCTCCTCCTCCTCCTCCTCCTCCTCCTCCTCCTCCTCCTCCTCCTCCTCCTCCTCCTCCCAGGGAGTGCCTCCCGGCGGCTCCAGCGGTGGCCGGGGTCGGATTCGGGCTAATGGGTCCTCTGCAAATGGGGTCTCGAAAATGCACGCAATAGTTCGCGCAATCGTTCGTGCTGGATGCGCACGTCGTACTACATCAGCACGTGGCTGCCACGCGCCATGCGTCACTGGATGAACTATTGCATTTCGTTTTTGCAACCCCATTACGTAAGACCCCTTTGCACGGAACCAACGGGGAAGGGGGGAGATTGGCCCAGGTTCTGGCCCTGTCACCAGACTCTCTCGCGTCGTGAGCATGAGGCACGGCGCAAGGTTCTCGGCCATTTTCGGCCTCTGAGGGTCCCTTGGCGAGCTTGGGGGCGGTCAACAAAAACTACTCTGGACAAGTATCTGGCACCGAGGAAGTCTTGCAGACCTCTGGGGTGTCCAAATCGCGAACGAATCACGACGTCGCGGATTTGGGAACGTGGCTGAGGAACGGGGGTGTCTGCCTAGGGCCCAGTCTCGTTCCTCCCCTCGGCCTCCTCCCTCGAGAACCCAGATCATCAAGTGGCATTATCAAAACCTTGCGGGCGTCTGCGCGGATCGCTCGGGCTCGACCCCAGATATCCAGCGCCTCGATCTCTGGGCTGCCAGACCCGCCGACGCCATTCGCAGGGCCCCGTCGTCGCACTCCTAGCCGCTTTGCGAACGCCCTGGGGGCCCGAGATTGGCCCCCGAGAGGCCGGAGATGTCAGCGAAAAGTTGGTCGTCCTCGTCCTCTCCGAGCCGTCGCCGTGACCTTCCTGCAGCGGGGCCACCCCTGCTGACCCTGGGACCTGGCGCAGGGAACACATTGCAGCGCCGCGGAAGATCATCCCAACTAGAGCCCCAGACTCCATCTGTCCGCGCCGTTTTCCGAGCTGGATCGATCTGCGAGGGTTTTCCAGGATCCGAAGCTGGAGGCACTCGCCCGGCTCCAGCAGCAGAAGTGAGACGCCAGGATTTTGGGGTCGAGGCGCCGCCGTGGCCTTCCTGCAGCGGTGCCCCCCTGCCCCCCTCCCCCCCCGGGACCGGCTTTTCGTCCTGAGTCGTTCTGTGGCGGCCCCGAGGCCCGGCGAGGGCCCCCCGCGGCCGAAAACGCCCCAAAACCTCCCCTCTTGTTACCTAACAGCGAAGACTGATAGGTTTCTAGTGGTCTCAAAAGAGAGCAGCAGATGACTCCACAGGGGGGTCTGGGCGGGTGCCGGACAGGGTGCCGCAGAAGTCGTTTTAAGCCAACAGTCACACACTTCGTGCTCTTCGACCTCCCAGAACTCCATTCCCGGGCCACATTCTGAATGCCCGGAGCCAACTGTAGGCCACTTCGTGCTCTTCGACTTCCCAGAACTCCATTCCCGGGCCACATTTTGAATGCCCGGAGCCAACTGTAGGCCACTTCGTGCTCTTCGAGTCCCCAGAACTCCATTCCCGGGCCACATTTTGAATGCCCGGAGCCAACTGTAGGCCACTTCGTGCTTTTCGATTCCCCAGAACTCCATTCCCGGGCCACATTTTGAATGCCCGGAGCCAACTGTAGGCCACTTCGTGCTCTTCGATTCCCCAGAACTCCATTCCCGGGCCACATTTTGTATGCCTGGAGCCAACTGTAGGCCACTTCGTGCTCTTCAAGTTCCCAGAACTCCATTCCTGGGCATGATTTTGAATGCCCGGAGCCAACTGTAGGCCACTTCGTGTTCTTCTAGTTCCCAGAACTCCATTCCTGGGCCACATTTTGAATGCTGAGGCAGGCTGATGCTGCGGCCGAGGCAGGCTGAGGCTGAGGCAGGCTGAGGCTGAGGCCGAGGCTGAAGGCAGACTGAGGCTGAGGCTGAAGCAGACTGAGGCTGAGGCTGAGGCAGGCTGAGGCTGAGGCTGAGGCAGGCTGATGCTGAGGCAGGCTGAGGCTGAGGCTGAGGCTGATGCAGGCTGAGGCTGAGGCAGGCTGAGGCTGAGGCTGAAGGCAGACTGAGGCTGAGGCTGAAGCAGGCTGAGGCTGAGGCTGAGGCAGGCTGAGGCTGAGGCAGGCTGAGGCTGAGGCTGAGGCAGGCTGAGGCTGAGGCTGTGACTGCGACTGCCGTTGCCGCTGCGACTGTCGTCGCGAATGCGACTACGACTGCGAGAACAGCAGAATTCTACAACTGGATTTTCGTCTGAATCTTAAGGGGAATGCTTCCAGATATGCTCCTACACATCGCTGTTAGGTTGCTTTGCCGGGATATTTTTTTTTTGTGTGCGACGCGATCCTGTCTCGGCGAGAAACATCGCCCGCAGCAGTGCCCCCCCCCTCCCGGGAGCCGCGGCCGCTACCGCCGCCCCCTTCGCCGGGGCGCGGGAACGCCGAGCCGCGCGCCCGCGTCTCGAGGGGGGACGCCTGGGTGGCCTGGTGGCAGGCTGGGCGCGGCCCTGAAGCCCCTCTGTCGTCGTCGTCGTCGTCGTCGTCGTCGTCGTGGTGGTGGTGGTGGTGGTGATGGTGGGGTTGTTGTTGTTGTTGTTGTTGTTGTTGTTGTTGTTGTTGTTGTTGTTGTTGTTGTTGTTGTTGTTGTTGTGTGGTTGTGGTTGTGGTTGTGGTTGTGGTTGTGGTTGTTGTTGTTGTTGTGGTTGTGGTGGTGGTTGTTGTTGTTGTTGTTGTTGTTGTTGTTGTTGTTGGTGTTGGCGTTGGTGTTGGTGTTGTTGCTGCTGTTGTGGTTGTTGTGTTTGTTGCTGTTGTTGTTGTTGTTGCTGTTGCTGTTGTCGTTGTTGTTGCTGTTGCTGCTGTCGCTGCTGCTGTTGCTGTTGCTGTTGCTGCTGCTGTTGTTTTTGTTGCTGATGCTGTTGCTGTTGCTGTGGCTGTGGCTGCTGTTGTTGTTGTTGTTGCTGTTGTTGTTGTTGTTGTTGTTATTGTTATTATTATTGTTGTTGTTGTGGTTGTGGTTGTGGTTGTGGTTGTTGTTGTTGTTGTGGTTGTGGTGGTTGTTGTTGTTGTTGTTGTTGTTGTTGGTGTTGGCGTTGGTGTTGGTGTTGTTGCTGCTGTTGTGGTTGTTGTGTTTGTTGCTGTTGTTGTTGCTGTTGCTGTTGTCGTTGTTGTTGCTGTTGCTGCTGTCGCTGCTGCTGTTGCTGTTGCTGTTGCTGCTGCTGTTGTTTTTGTTGCTGATGCTGTTGCTGTTGCTGTGGCTGTGGCTGCTGTTGTTGTTGTTGTTGTTGTTGCTGCTGTTGTTGTTGTTGTTGTTGTTGTTGTTGTTGTTGTTGTTGTTGTTGTTATTGTTATTATTGTTGTTGTTGTTGTTGTTGTTGTTGTTGTTGTTGTTGTTGTTGTTGTTGTTGTTGTTATCGTTGTTGTTGCCGCTGTTGTTGTCGTTGTTATTGCTGTTCTCGTTCTCGTTATTGTTCTTGTTCTCGTTGTCGTTCTTGTTATTGCTCTTGTTCTTGTTGTTGTTGTGGCTGTTGTTGGTGTTGTTGTTGTTGTTGTTGTTGTTGTTGTGGTTGTTGTTGTTCTTGTTCTCGTTGTCGTTGTTGTTGTTGTTGTTGTTGTTGTTGTTGTTGTTGTTGTTGTTGTTGTTGTTGTTGTTGTTGTTGTTGCTGTTGTTCTTGTTGTTATTGTTGATACAGGCGGGGCAGGCCCCCCCGGGGGGGAGATGGGAGGGGGGGGGGGCGAACAACACAATACAACACAACGCAACCCTATGGGGGTTTGCGTGTGTGTGTGTGTGCACAGGTGCGGCGGGTTCGCGCCGTGTCGACCCGGCGGAGACCTCGCCTCGGGCGTTTAGGGCTGAACGCCGCCAGTGGCCCAGAATCGGCCGAGATTCAACGGTGCTTGTCCTCGGAGGGCCGCGATCGTTCAAGGTTGAACGATCCATGCGGTGTCAGAGTCCAACGCCGGGGTCGTTACGACACGAACCTACTGTAACACGCCCTTCAGTGCTAGCGCTGTTTGGGGAGCCACCGTGGACGGTTTTGAGACGATGTTCGTTTGGTCTCCTTGCTGGCCGTTTGCTTGACCGCTTGTTGGACCCAACCTGCCGCAGACTAAACTGTTTGCCCCCCTTACTCGAATCAAGATAGCTCGTCGATTAGGGTTTCTCATCCCCTTGTCCTCCTGCTGTTGCTGCCTCTCCTCTGTCAAGGCAATCTGGGCGCTTCCGTTCCCGCGCCTCGCCAGGAGCTCACGGAGTGCGTCATCCTGACCGAGTCCGAGACCGAGAAGCTGACGGCGGACCTGAAGAACGCGGTGTTGAAGCAGAAGGAGCGTGGGGCCGATCGGCGCAGGCCCCAGGCCCCCCCCCTTCCCCCCCACAGACCAGATTTAAGTCGGGCCTGTCCCTCTACGGGAGGAATCAGGGGGCGATCTTTTTACTATGTTTGGCTATTTTGGAGTATGTTTGGAGTATTTTTAATTTTTCGCCCAAGATCCGCCTGTAGGAGGACATGCCCGACCTAAGACCAGACCTTGGCTGCTTTTGGCGGCCACTTTTGGCGGCTGCTCTTGCCGACTGGTCCGAGGCCTGCTTGCGCAACCGGTAAAAGCAGATCGGCCAATCACCGGCCCAGACCCAGACCCTCCCTCCACCCACCCTTCGGCCAATGTCGAAACCCAGAACGAAGAAACGTTTTCCTCCTCCAGAAACAACCTCTCAGTATGTCTCGGGTGGCACGCCCATCTAAACTCGGTGATGCCGCGTTCATTTGAATGCCCCCGAACGGTGAGCTGAAGCTCACTGCCGTTCTACAGTGAAGACTCTGAAATCCGAGCCACGACGATGCAGTAGTAGCAATCACGCCGATCGCGCGTGTATCCTGCTGTTGCTTATTTTCTTCTCATCCTCACTCCGCCGCCCTCTCCTGCCCCTCCTTACTCGACGCGCTGCTCCTGTGGCTTAAGCTTCGAAGCTGTTCGAGAGCTTGTCGAACGAGGAGCGCCGACCCTCCGCGCTGCGACCTCCCCTCGGGAGCGGAGCCCCCGGCTCCCACCCACGGATCTTCTAGAGTTGCGGATGTTCGGGAGCATTTGCGATTTCTCCATCTCACTGCCTCTCCTCCACGGCCGCGTAGTAGGCATGACTCTTCCTGGAGCTACCTCTGCGCGATCAGAGTGCGCCAAGCATACACTTGCACCGATCCTGGCCTGGGCCCATCCTGTGCCCAGGACTGGTGCTTCGCTGGCCTGGCCGTGAAGAACTACACACCGATCCTGGGCCCAGGATCGGCCCGTCCACGATCGATGCGGGTGTATAGTTTGCGCCATCCGAGAAAAGTGCGCGCAGGGATTCAGAGTGATCTGGCGCCCCGCTGGAGGTCCGCAGAGGTGCCCACAGGTCCGCGGAGGCCTCTGGACGCCTCCAGAGACCCCCACAGTCGGCAGCGTCTGAAAAGTCAGATTTCCAGTCAATGGTGGTGGTGATGGTGCTGATGATGCTGATGCTGCTGCTGATGATGCTGATGATGATGATGATGCTGATGATGATGATGATGATGATGAGGATGAGGATGGGGACGAGGATGAGGATGATGATGAGGATGACCCTGTCGATGAAGACGATGATAACAAAAATAACGCTGATGCTGATGATGAGGAGGAGGAGGACCAGGATGAGGATGATGAAAACGAGGATGAGGATGATGATGACAAGGATGGTGATGGTCATGGTGATGGTGGTGGTGACGACGATGACAATGATGCTGCTGCTGCTGATGATGACAATGCTGCTGCTGATGATGAGGATTGGAGGAGGAGGAGGATGAGGATGAGGATGATGATCATGATGATGATGCTGATGTTGATGATGATGATGGTGGTGATGATGATGATCATGCTGCTGCTGATGCTGATGCTGCTGCTGATGATGATGCTGCTGATGATGATGCTGATGATGCTGATTCTGATGATGCTGAGTATGCTGCTGTTGATGGTGACGATGATGGTGGTGGTAGAGGTGGTGATGATGATGCTCATGCGAATGCTGATGCTGATGCTGCTGATAATGAGGGTGATAGTGATGGTGATGGTGATGGTGGCGATGATGATGATGATGATGATGATGATGATGATGATGATGATGATGATGATGATGAGGATGAGGATGAGGATGAGGATGAGGATGATGATGATGACGATGATGATGATGATGATGATGATGATGCTGATGCTGATGATGATGATGATGATGATGATGATGATGATGATGATGATGATGATGATGGTGATGGTGGTGATGATGATGGTGCTGATGCTGCTGCTGCTGTTGATGGTGACTATGCTGATGATGCTGCTGCTGTTGAAGGGTGATGATTGTGGTGGTGGTGGTGGTGATGATGATGATGATGATGCTGATGCTGATGCTGATGCTTCTGGTGCTGATGATGCTGCTGTTGATGGTGATGATGATGGTGGTGATGATGACGATGATGGTGGTGGTGGTGGTGGTGGTGATGATGATGATGATGATGATGATGATGATGATGAGGATGGTGGTGGTGATGATGATGGTGGTGGTGACGACGACGTGATGATGGATTCTGAAGTGCTTCCCCAACACCGCATTTTTCTTGAGGAGGTGCCTACACTTCTCGACGAGCGTACGTGCAGGCCCCCTGCGGCTCTGCAGGCCCAGGAGCGGCTTTCGCGCGCTGAGCGCTCCAGGCAAAGATGCCTGCGGAGGTGCCGCTCTCAGAGTGAGGGTGTCCGAGCGGTGTTCCTTCATCCTTGGCGCGGGCGTGGCCGCTGTGTGCAGGCAGCCGCTGAGCGAGGGACACTGCACAAGGGGCCCCACTGGAGAGGGGGTCGCGCTCCCCCATCGCTTGTTCTCGCGTACGCTGGCGCGCGTGCTCACCCTCCCTCGTGTCCTCCATTCGCAGGGGGACCAGAGATCCAGCCGCACGGAGTCGCCATGACCCAATGGACTGTGGCCGTATAGCATGTCTTCTCTGCCTCTTCCTCCTGCTCCTCCTCCTGCTCCTCCTCCGGCTCCTCCTCCTCCTCCTCCTCCTCCTCCTCCCTCCTCTCTCCTCCCTCCTCCTCCTCCCTCCTAGGCGTTGTGGTCCGAGGCACCTATTTTGGGAAGCAGCCCGATCGACCACGACCCCAGCCCCGTGAGAGGGGCGCATCAGCGGCACGAGCGAGCAGCCGCGATCTCGCTCGCCCGTGTGGCATCGCCGTGAGCGGCGGCGCAGGCAGAGTCTCGGCAGCGTCTGAGGCGTGAAGTGGACATCGCCCGCCTGGAGAGCCATCACGGGAGTGCAGTGCCGACGATGGCCAAGGGCAGCGGCGGCGATGTGCCCAAGGTGTGCAGTGTGTGAGTGGAACGCGATCCTCATGCAGCGGGATTGCAGGTGCAGGTGCGGGGCCAAGATCGAGCTCCACAAGAAGAAGCCTCCCAAAGGCAAGGGCGCGGGGGAGTCGCAGGCCGAGCTGAACCTCAGCATGCCAGCAGAAGTTTCACGGGTGCGATATCGTGTGCGTGTAGGTCACGTGCGTGTGCCACTCGCCGCCGTTCGGCTCCTAAGGCCCGATTTGACCAAGGCCAGGAAAGCGTCGTCATTCACATGAGTCGTTCCCACGAAACCTCCCAGGAGTTGCCTCCTAACCTCCTCCCTCCTCTCTCCTTCCTCTCCCCTGTCCCCTGTCCCCTGTCCCTCTCCCCTTTCTCTTCCTCCTGTTATCTTGCTTACCTCTCCGCCCCTCCTGCGACGGAGGCCACGACACCGACCACACGGCAGCCGACAGCGAGACACGACGACAACGACGAGAACGACGACGAGGACGACCGGAAAATGGAAAAGTGGCACGACGACGACGGATGACGACGATGGACGACGACGGATGATGACGACGGACGACGATGAAGTCGAGGAGCGACGACGACCCTGTACGTATCCACGACTGTGCGACAACGACGGCCCGCGCGAGGAGTTGCAGCAGAAGTTGGACACGCGCGTGGGTAAGCTCAAGGCGGAGCAGGCCCAGCTGGCGCCTCGGGGATGAGGAGGAGAGGGTGAGCACGAGGAGTGAGGATCCATGGTGAGGAGGTGGAGGAGGAGGAGGAGGAGGAGGAGGAGGAGGAGGAGGAGGAGGAGGAGGAGGAGGA
>CAUYUJ010011005.1:0-25266 GCA_963575745.1 Prorocentrum cordatum | reverse complement strand
TCCGCCTCCTCCTCCTCCTCCTCCTCCTCCTCCTCCTCCTCCTCCTCCTGCTGGTCCTGAGGCCGCCTGGAGGGCGCGTCATGAGGCTTTTCCACGTTTTTGTTCCTCGGCGCTTGCGCCTCTGAAACCATTCCACGAACGACCTGTGAGGAGAATGGATTGTTTGGAGAGCGACAAGCCCCACCACTCCTGGCTAGCACGAATCGGCCAAGGAGCGCAAATCCTGGTCTTCTTCGGCCATGGAAATAAAAAACCCTCCCGGTTTGTCATCGTGTTCGGGCTCTCGGAAGCCTCCGCGGGCCCAGGACTGTCAGAAAACGACTCGGGGCAATGATCTCGGCACGGGGGAAAGCCCGGGAGAGGCACGGCGGTGGTGCTGAGCATCGTGTGAAGAAAGTCCAAGGAGGAACGGGTACCGAGAAGGAGGCAACTTCTGGGAGGTCTTCCTCAGGACGATTAGGAGCCACTAAGCCCGATGATGGAGCCATGGAGTCTGAATAGGCCGAGTTAGGCACGGGATCAAGCCAGATTAGGCGGGATCAGGCGGAAGTAAGCTGGATTGGGCGGGATTCGACGGGATTGAACCAAATTCGGCCTGTGTCCGACCAGGGATATACCAGCGCCGAGTCTGACTCTACCCTCAGGGGGTTGCATCCCAACTATTGGAAGGAGAAATGGAGAAGGGCAAGGAGATGAAGGCGCTAGGGGCCTGGGAGCGAGTTGTCGGGTCCCGAGGCGGGCTCCCGTTCGAGAGGGGGCCCCTATCTGACAACACGCGCACACACACACACACACACACAATAGCCCCACGGACTTCCACTCCGAGAATTCGAGGGGTCGCATGGGCATGGGTGCGAGTTGTCAGCTCATGATCGAATATCCGATCCCAGTCCCCACTGGCGTACCTGTGCTGTGTCCTGCTGGCTTCGCGGGGCTGCACCGGCCTTGCAGACGTGCTGCGGCGGATGTTGCGTGGACTTTGCCAGTGCGGAACCCCAAAACGGCGAGCGGAAAACGAAGTGAACGTCACGTGGATGTGTTGTGATCTTCACTCCTGGCCCCCCGGAAAATCCGCAGGACATTCACTTCGAAATCCGGAACGAACTTCTCCAGGAAACTCTGCGCCCATCCTCTTGTTTTCCGAACGAACCCTTCCTTTCGATGTTGGCGAAATGAAGACTCAGTCAACATCGAATGAGGAAATCGAATCGAATCGCAATCTGCGCCTGACTGGGCTGCATCGGCACCGGGCCAGCATCGAACCGGATCGGCCGCGCCGGGGTGGATGCACAGCAGCGCCATACGAGCTCCGGGCCGCCTCGGATCGACGGCACACCGGGATCGGAGCGGATCGGGCTTGCCGAAATGACTCGAATCGGCTCGATCGGATCGGCATGGACCCTGCACAGGTGGACTTCGGCCACAAGAAACATCCACACGAGAGTACTTAAGTCCCTGAAGCCGCGGGATGTTCCACGGATTCGGGGACCAGCAACCATGGCGCTGGCGCTAGATTTTGGGGCTGGGAGCCCTGGCGCTGGCACCACGAAGCTGCGGAATTTCGATGGATTCGGGACAAGGGTTATGTTGCTCCCATCCTACTTAAGGACCACATCCCAGAAATAATTTCGAGCACCCAGAGAAGTGTCGAAAGAGTATTGGAACAGTGTCGGACGAGTGTCTCCCAGGGCCCGACACGCGAAAACCCTCGCGTTTCGGCATTTGTTCTGGTGCTCGGACTTCTTTCTGGTGATCAAGGCTCAAGCAGGTTGGAACATCATAAGACGAAGGGCCAGGATTCGGGATTTCGATGGCCTCGGCGGTGGCAGTGAACACGGAGGGCCAGCAGCACCCAGGCGGCACACGAGCGGCTCCCTGCTGCGCTCCCCGACGGTGCATTCTCCGTCCCTTGGGGGCCTGCTCCTGGTAGGTGTCCGCGGTCTCGTCACACTCGGCGTGGAGCGACCCCAGGTACTTGTTGACGGCGGCGAGCTCCGTCTGGACGCCTGAGCGGTCCGACGTAGCCTCCGCCGTGGCCTTGTCAAGGTCCTTGGACTCCTTCACTTTATACTTGACGTCCTGGTCCTTGGCAGCAGTCTCGATCTCGATGTCCTTCGTTTCCTGATCGTACTCGGCCTGGGCGCTCTCTTCCGCGCCCTCGTACTCCGCGAGCCCCTTGGTGAAGTCGCTCTCGACCACCTCGAGGAGGCCGATGATTCCAGATCCACTGCCCAAGGCGGCGTCATGCGCCTTGTCGCTCTTCGCATAGTATTCCGTGAGGACACTCAGCGCCATCTTCACGCCTTTGATGCCCTGTTCCATGTCTGCTTTGTTGCTCAGGAAGTCCTCGCAGCGCGCAGGGAAGGGGCAAGGCGAAGAGGGGACGAGGGTTCCGGTGGGGGGCACCCGGTCCCTGCCTGGAGGCTCAGGCAAGACAGCTCGCGAGCGGCGGGGTGCAGTCTTCGAAACGCCGCCCACCTCTGGCCATGTCCTCAAACTTTTTGGTCTGCGGGTCGAGAGCGGGTCTCTTCAGGTGAAGAGCTAGGCGGGGCGCGCCAAGCACGAATTGGGGAGCCAGGGCGCGGGCGGGCACCGTGTCCTCAAACATGCACATGATGAGGGGATGCGCGTGGGGGGCTGGCTCACGGGGGCGGGGCAACCCCCTGAAATCGACGATGGGGCGCCGATGCGTCCGCGACATGCCAGCGATGGGGGACAGCCCGCGTTCCTGGGCAGGCTGGCGCGCCCAGGCTCACGTCGGCGGTGCGTGGGCGATGGAGGGGGTCGATGACTACCCCCTGGCCTGGAGCAGAACAGCTTGCATTACCCGGAAGAGAGCGCAACCGCTCGCCCGTGCGAAGCGGCTGACAAAATAGGAGCGTCCCGTGCAAAGAAAGCAACACAATGAAAGATCTGCAGCTTGATTCACCACTTCGCCGAAAAACGTTGAACCACACGCACTGCGCCCCCCATTCACGCACGCACCTCTGAGATCGCACCAGAACGCAACGGATGATGACGAGATGAATGCAAAAGAACATACACTGGGGACAGCACGAGAGGAACCCAGCCGAGCCGAGCTTGTGCGCAAACTCCGTGGGTTGCTTCCTGCATTCTCCGCGCGTGCACAATCAGCCCGGAGGCGAGCGGCCACGCTGGCCGGTTACCCCTGGGTCGCCCTTGCGACACTCGTGTAGGTGGCAGCTCCCCAGGGAGGCGCGAAGCCCGGTCCTGGCCATCGCGCGGGCATCCACGTCCCGTGTGCTTCTCGGTTTCGTGCGCTGATACTGCGGCACGATGATCCCGCATGCTTCTCGGCGGCCCTCGCCGAGAAAGAATGCCCACCTCCGAGCGATGCCAAGAGTCTGGATGTGCCGGAAGGACGCGAGGTCGAGCTCGGCTGCGCATAATGCCACAACTCCGCTGGACCTCCGACGAGCCCACCAAAGCGGGGACAGCAGAGGTGGCAGCCACCCAGGCAGCCGCGAGGTCTACTCCAGATTTCGTAATAAAGGGAGGGGGGTCTCATTTCGGGGGGGGGTCTCTTCCAGGCTATCTTGGAGGGCCTGGGGGGGTCTGGGGACGATGTTTTGGAGGGTTCTCCCAGGGGGGGGGGTCTAAAACTTCTCGTCTGGGAGGGTTGAGACCCCCTCCCTTTTATCACGAAATCTGGAGTAGTCAAGATGCTCATATAAAAAACAAACAAAAAGAACAACTCGTGGGGACACCCCGACTGACCATGGGGAAGGGCGACAGTGGCGCAGATGGCGGCCCCTCACGGAGCCGCGAGGTCTAAGCTGGACGTGCATGACATCGCCACTCCGCGAGACATCCCAAGGAGCCCACGGAAGGGCGACAATTGCGCAATTGTCGGCCGCCCAGTGAGCGGCGAGGTCTAGACCGGGTTTGCGTAAAGCACAACTGCGCGCACTTCCAGGGAGCCCACGAGAGTGGCGGCCCTTGCGCAGGTGGCAGCCACCCAGGGAGCCGCAAGGTCTAGTCTGGATGTGCACAAGACGCAACTCCGCTCCACCTCCCAGGAGACAGCAAAAGTGGCGACTGTTGCGGAAGTGGTGTCCCGCCAAGGAGACGCGAGGTCTAGTCTGGATGTGCGGAAGGCGTGGCTCCGCTGGACCTCGCAAGAACCACGACAGGAACGCTTTGTTTCATAGCTGGCAGCCCCCAAAGAGAAACAAGGTGGGAGATGGAAGATGGGAGGCAGCGGGGAAGAGAAGGCGGAGAGGGAGCAGGAAAAGGAAGACGCCCAGCAATGCTTCAGTCAATGCGAGGGCACAAACACCCGGACGGTTGGGAAAAAGATGCACCGACTCGCACGGCCTTGTTGAGCCGGAAAGCCCCCATGGCGCGCGCCCGCGCGCCAGGGGCTACAGGCGCCGCCCCAATGGCTCCAGCGCCGATCCAAGGAATCCGTGCGGACCTGCAGCAGTGCATGCCTGCGCCATCCTTCGCTCTGCTGAGAAGGGGGTGCAACTCCGCCAGGGGGGCTCCCCTGGCCCCTCGCGCTGGTGGCCGGTCCACGTGCACACGCAGGAGTCCACGAGTACAGCCTGGGAGCAGGGAGAGACAGAAAGTGAAATGAGCCCAGGGGCTCCAAGGGGGCGCCAGAGGAGCGTGCTCAGCGTACTGACTGCATGGGGCAGGGCCCCCCTCTCCGCAGAGCAGCTCACGCATGCCTCTCGGCTTCAGAGGCTCCGCAGAGGCCAGCACACCCCACGGGGACGTGAGCCCGTGCAACTGCGCCACTGCCGCGCCGCGCGGCATGAGCACCGCGGTGCCGCACGCCGCGCGACAGCAGCCCGGCGGAAAGCAGCGCCTTCCTGTCGGCGCCCGAGGGGAAGCGTGGAGGCCGAGAGGAGGGAGCTTCCCCGGCCGCAGCAGCGGCAGCGGCAGTCCGGCCGCGCAGGCGCCCGCGGCAGCTGGGGACGCACGACAGACGAGCTGTCCGGGCGCAGGAGGGGCACGCTGGAGGCAGGGCGGCCGCGGAGGGAGCGGAGGAGGGGGGAGAGGGAAGGGGGGGGCCGAGGGGAGGGAGCACGAGAGGGAAAGGAAGATTGGCGGCACACGAACGTCCCTGCCCTCCTCCGTGCGCCAAGGGGGTCTCCGCCAGGCGCCGCGCCGAGTCTAAAGACAAACGCGGTTCACTGCTCGCCAGGGAACTTCTAGCAGGTGGCCGGCCTGGATCCGCCCTGGGGGGCTGCGATCCACTATCTCGAGGGAAGCCTACATGTTGTGCTCGGACGTCTGCGACCTTCTCACCAGGGGGCGGGGCTTTTCGGATGCCCTCGCGCCTTCTTGAAGGGAAACTGTGACACACAAATAAATACGCACAAATAAAAGGATTCCCCATATTTTCTAATCTTTTTTTGGTTTTTGTCTTCCCCCCCACTTCCCATATTTTCCCATATTTTCTGGGGAATCGACGATTAATTGTGTCTGTGTGTTTTTCCCCCTCCAGATTTCTGCGAAGTTTTCTGTGCCTCGGGGAAGGCTTCGAACATTTCTCAAGAGGCCGGGGGGGGGCTTCCGCGCCTCCCGAGGAGGTCCGCCCCTGCTCGCTTCCCCCCCCCGGGGGCTCGCCGCCGACACAGAAGGAGGACGCACGAGAAGAGCGCCAGGGCCTTGGAGGGCCATGTCGACACGCCGCCGACCCGGCTCGGCCGGCGAAAGTTGCCAGGGATGGGCCGAAACGAAAGGATGCAAGGGTACCTTTAGGGGGCTAACAAACCTACCTCGCTTTTGACCACCCTCGCTTCCAAGAGATACCAAGCGATGCCAAACTACGGCCTGTACTGGTCGGGCCGCTTGACGAGGAGGCGCGTGGTATGACTTGGTTTTGCCTGGAAGCGAAAGCGGGGTAGGTAATTCACGCTCTGTACCTTTGGGATGTCGACCACATTTACGATGCTCGTTGACTGTAGTGTGAGCGCACGCGCGCACTACCTTGCTGATTCTGTTCAAGACAAAACACGAGCAGAAAAGGAAAGGGGTCTAGGGAAAGAGTATGTGCTTGGTCGCCACTGCCACGTCTCTCGATATCACGCGGATGATAGCGGGCAACAGGAACTGAAACGCCAGAGCTCCGTAGCCGCCGCATCCGCCGTGGCAGACTAGCAAGTGTCGGTGCCAAGAACGCTCCCCCCGCCCCGACCTGGGATGGCCTCCTGATCCCGAAGCATCTCTGCTGAAGGTCCCCAGGGGCTCCCTGGAATGGCCTCCGCCACGGCGCAGACAGCAGAAAAGCCGGATCCCCGCAGCACCGCCTGCCCGGGTCGACGGATGCTGCTGCAGTGCTGCTCGCGCGACGCCGGATCTCACTGCTTCGGCTGCTGGCCATCGCTCGGACGTCCATTCCCTGTGTTTTTGTTTGGTTTCGTGCGTGGTTCTTTCGCCAAATGATCAAGGATGCTCCTCGATGGTCTTCGCCGAAGGAAAAATGCACACGTCCGAGTGATGCCAAGGCTGCCTGGGGCGCCGTCGTGGCCACGGCCACTCCCCAGGTGACCCAGCCTCGCAGGCAAAGGCACCCACCAGCGGGAGGAACCAGGGGGATCCCCCTGAGGGTTTGGTCCCCCCCTCTCGCTCGGGACGTCCTCCAATCCCCTGGCGGTGGTCGTGGTGGTGTCGCCTGTCCTTCCCCTTCTGGAGAAGACTGCGTGATCTTGAAGCCGGAGCCGGCGGAGCAACCACGCCCAAGAGAACTGCGTGTTTCTGTTTAGGCGGGAGCCGGCCCAAAAAGCAAAACACCACGCAGCTCCCTCGAACCTCACTGCCTCGCGCCCACGGCCGAAATCCACAGGTGGTCCGACCTCGCGCCTCGCGGAGGAGGAGAAGGCTCAGGAGGAAGAGGAGGAGGAGGAGCAGCAGGAGCAGGAGCAGGAGGAGGAGGAGGAGGAGGCGGAGGAGGATGATGAGGAGGAGGATCAGGAGGAGGAGGACGAAGAAGAAGACGAAGAAGATGAAGAGGAGGAGGAGGAGGAGGAGACGGAGGCGGAGAGGGAGGAGGAGGAGGAGGGGGAGGAGGAGGAGGAGGAGGAGGAGGAGGAGGAGGGAGGAGGACGAGGAGGAGGAGGAGGAGGAGGAGGGAGGAGGAGGAGGAGGAGGAGGAGGCGCGCGATCCTCCTCGCGCCCTCGCGCTCCCGCGCCGCCCCCATCGCACGAGGGCAGCCCCACGGCCGCGACGCGCGGCACGCGAGGCGCGACCCTGGCCGTCGCTCCTCGCTCCTCGCTCCTCGCTCCTCGCTCCTCGCTCCTCGCTCCTCGACCCTCGACCCTCGATGCCGCAGCAGTCCCCCCTCGAGACTCTGGCCAGAGCGCGCCCCCGGACGGGCCTGGCCCAAGAGCGGCGGCAGGCTGAGCGCACGCCGATCGGCGGCGACCGTCGTCGGGACCCGGGCCACCGTGCTCCGAGGATCGACGACGTCGAGGATCGGCGATCGAGGATCGAGAGCAACGGCGATCGAGGACCCACGGCGCGACGAGCGCGCGCCGCGCACCGCGCCCAGCGGATGCGCGGCGCGCCGGTCGTCTTCGCGCTCTCGCGCCGCCCCCTCGAGAAGGCCCGCTCGGCGGCCCCTCGCGCCACGGCGCGCGAGGATCGCGAGGATCGTCACGCCCCTGCCGGGGATCGGCACGCACTCGGACTGCCTGCCAAGCCACCCCAGCCCAACCCGAAGACCCCCGCCTTTCGCCCGACTCCCCTCACCCCCCCCCCCTCCCCCCTCCTCCCTCCTCCCTCCTCCCTCCTCCTCCTCCTCCTCCTCCTCCTCCTCCTCCTCCTCCTCCTCCTCCTCCGATGTTGCTTCAGTGTTCCCCGACCCCCCCTCCAGCGGACATGCCAGGCATGGAGGGCAAATCGGGGCCTTCGGGTTGGGTTTGGGTGGTCTGGTGGGCGGTGACACTCTGCGAGCCGCCGAAGAGCAGTCCTCGTGCTCCTGGGCCCGCATCTTGTCCATTGCCGCCTGGGAAGCGGCCAGGTCCCCCAGAGACTTCTCCAGCGCGGCGACCTCTTCCTTCAGCTGCGCGGACCTTGCAGGCACCCGGCCGATCGTCGCCGTCCCCCTCGTGATCGTCCTCGTCGCCGCCGCCGTGATCGCCACCGTGATCGCCGCCGTCGTCGCAGCCGACGTGGTCGCCGCCATCGTCGTCGCACGGACCTCGCGGACATCTGGTCGATCGAGGTGGTGAGTTTCTCGATCTCGGAGATGCGGTTGGCCTTCTTCTCGTCAGCGTACGCGATCTCCTTGTCGCAATAGGCCTTGTGCTTGGCGTCGGCCCCGGCCTCCTTCTCGAGGCTCTCGATCATGTCCTTAACCCGCGAGCGCGCCCCCCTTGCGCGTGGAGGCGTGCTGGAATGCCACGTGCTGCTCTGCAGGGGTTCTGTTGCCCAGGAGAGCCCAGAATCGAATCGACAAATCGAATCGGCCCTCGACATGAATCGGATCCACGGGAATCCGCAGCCAGGTCGGGAAACGTCGAACCAGCAGGCAGATGGCAGGCTACTGGGCCCCCATTGGGAGATCGCATCCCACATCGGAATCCGAGGTCGAATCGAGTCGGAATCGGAATCCATCGAAACCGAATCGAAATGGAGGAATCGACATCGGCCTTAAGTCGGGCCTGTCCCCCTACAGGGGGACTTTGGACGTGAAATTAGAAGTGGTCAATAAAAATCCTAAAATCCTAAATACGCGTATTTAGGATTTTTATTGACCACTTCTAATTTTACGTCCAAAGTCCCCCTGTAGGGGGACAGGCCCAACTTGACATCATCCCTGCTGCTGCCTCCGCAGAGGAGAGCCCCCCAGCTGCCGCAGGCGAGCTGCGCGCCTCCTCCCCCCCACTTTGGAAGGGGCCCTGGGACACACAAACAAATGCACGCCAATCACTGGTTTCCCCATATGTTCCCACACCTCCTGGGCTTCTGCCTTCCCCCCCCCACTTCCCAGATTTTCGGATCTTTCCTGGGGAATCGACGGTTCACTGCGTCTGTGTGTGAATCTTCCCCTCCTGAACTTTGCCCCCTCGGGCGGCTTCCCGGCGGCCCGAGGTGGCCTCCACGACGGCCCGGGCAGGCCACCGGCGCCGCAGAGGGGTCCAGGACTTCCAAGGAGGCTTCCAAGGCGGCCCCCCGTGGCACCAAGGCGGCCCAACATGGCCGGACGGCCGCTGGGGCTTCCAATGCGGCCGGGGAAGGGTCCAAGAGGGCTGGCAGGAGGACCCGGAGCGGCCAAAAGTATAGATATTCTGGTGTGTGTGTGTGTGTGAGAATGATGCCCGGATTCTCATGTTGTCGGGCTTCCGACAGCTCCAGGCGGCCCAATAAGCTTGCGAAACGACGTCAAGCCAGCCCAAGATGGCCCCGAGATTGCAGCAACACGTGGCCTTAATATGGCCCAAGATGGCCACGGGCCCTGGACACCTCAGAGGAGCCCCAAGACGTGGCAAAGACGCGGCCCAAGGATTTCAGAGAGACGACCCCCAAGACGGCCCCCAAAAAAACCCAAGATGGGCAGCATGGCCCCAGGATGGCACAGCCCCAAGACTGCCCGATAGGGCTCCAGGACGACCCAAGAGCGCCTCAGCTCGAGCCAAGAGGGCCCCCGCAGACACGACACAGAAGAGCATGCCACGTGTCAAGACCACGAGCATGTGGCAGATGACGCCCGTGTCTGTGGGGGCTCCAAAGGTCGACACGACGCAGAGGAGTGCGCCGGCACGGTGACGGGAACATGCCGCAGGCAGCTGGATGAGGCCCTTCACCTTCGAGAACGGGTCGGCCCCGCCGGAGCTCAGCCGCATCGCCGTGGCCATCCGGGAGGCGAGCTGCGCCAGGGACTTGGAGTTCTGCTTGCGCGCAAGGTCCCTGATGAAGCGCACGGCCTCGAAGTGGGCAAGGTCGACGCTGGAGCTGAGCTTCTGGAGCAGAGAGACCTGGTTGAGACCGTAGGAGAGGGAGTCAGCAGCTCCAGTGTTGTCCACCAAGGCCTTCTTTGCCTCGGCCAAGGCCTTCAGCTCCTCGCTGCGAGACTTCACCTCCGCCTCAAACTCCTGAGCCTTGGTCACGTACCCCGTCCTCCCCCTCCTCCCTCCTCCCGCCCCCTCTCTCGTCATTCGCCTCCCTCCTCCCCCTGCCCCATCCCTGAGCCTTGGTCATGCAGTTCTGATGCAGGTCGGCCTTGGTCTTCACATCCACGCTGAGATCCTCGGACGTGCTCGAGAGGTCTCCGTCCGCCTTGGCCTTCTTCTCGCCGCTCGCCGCAATCCCCGCCTGCGGGAAAGCCAAAAAGGTACCAATACCCCTACTCCCTGGACGTGGCCCAGGGTGCGTTCTGACAAGTACTTCAAGGCGAATTTCAGCGGTGGCGACGAGAGCCCCCCGGGCAGCGCTATCAGTACTAGTACACGTTCCTCCTCCGAGCCTTGGTCTCCGCCAGCTCCTTCTCGCCGTAGGCGATCTCGTCCTCGATCGACTGCTTCAGCTGCTGGAACGCGTGCAGGTTCCCCGTCTCGGTGCCCATGGCAGCCTGAAGCTGCGCCTGGGCAAGATTTGTCAGCAACGCATCGGGACATCGGATCGAATCGGACTGTGCGTCGGGAGGTGACGACATCCGAACCCCACACCCGCCAACCATCCATGCTCCTGAATCGATGGGAGGCAGGGGTTAGTTCGGGACCAGACTTCGCAACGTGCTCGACAAATTCCGAGACCTACCCCCGCAACCCATCGAGTTGCCTTAATTGTTGATCAAAGATGGTAAGGTTCAGATTTCGCCTCCGAGTCGGAGCGAGCTGTATCGTCATAGAACTGAAATCAAATCCGATCGGACGCGCCCAGCGACGCCATGCAAGCATCGGGCCGCATCGGATCGCCAAGCTGGAATCGAATCGGATCGAACTGGCCGAGATCGGTATCGGCTCGGATCGATCGGATCACAAAATGAGCCCTGCCTGGGCCTTCTCGAGGAGGTCGGTCAGGGTCGCGACAATGCCGGCAGAGTGCCCCTCGTAGACGGCGGCCGACGGTGCGCCCATGTTGTCGCCGCCGTCCTTGGGGAAACCGAAAGGCACTAAGGCCGCTGCTCCCCAAACCTCGCCCAGGGTGCGTTCTGACCAGACTTCCGCGGCGAATCAAGCGGTGTCGACGAAGGCCTCCCAGGAGGCCCCAAGGAGGGGGACAAACGAGTGAAGGGTAGCGGTGTGGGTGCCTTCTCTTCCTCCGAGTCCTCGGAACCCTGCTGCACGAAGGAGTTCAGCCTTTCGGCGTCAGCGGCGCTGAACATGGCGGCCTTGACCATCACGGCGAGGGCGCCAGCCACGGTGCCGGCCGACTGGAGCTGCAGCATGGATGCGCCGTGCTTCTCCAGGAGGCCGATGGCCCTCTCGAGCGTGTCGATGATCTCCGTGAGTTCTGCTTTCTCCGACAGGAATTCCGCGGACTCTTTCTCGCGGATGTAAGTGCTTGCCTTCAAGTCCGCCTGGTGTGCATGCTTGAATGATGTACACAGCAACTCCATGACAGTGCACATATAGGAAATTGACTTCCTTTATTGTTTGTCTGTCCTCCTCCCTTCTAATATTATACTTCCTGCCTCTACCTCTTGTTCCTCCTATCCCTCAGCCCTTTCCTGCCCTACCTCTGGCTCCTCACCTCCACTACCTCCTCGCCCTGCCCTCCACGTCCCGGGGGCGTGGTGCCAGCGCGCTCGGGCGGCCTCCTTCTGTGGCGCTCCTCCCGTGGCGCTACATACATACAGACGTACGTACGTACGTCAAAATGTATGCATGTGTGTACACATGCATGCATGCATGCATGCATGCATGTATGCGTGCGTGTGTAGTGTGTATGAATGTATGCATGGATGCATGTGTGTATACGTGTGTGCATATATATAATGTGTATGTACGTGTGTATATATTATGTATGTACAAATGAAAACATGCATGCATGCATGTATGTATGGATGGGTGTATGGACGCATGTGTATATATATATATATGGACGCATGCATGTATGTACGTATGTACGCGTGTATGTATGTGTGTATGCGTGTTTGCCGGTATTGATGTGTGCATGTATGTATATATGTATGGATGTATGTATGTATGCATGCCTGTATGTATGTATGTATGTATGTATGTATGTATGTATGTATGTATGTACTAGAACCACGCGCGCGCTTCGCGCGCGCTTAGGTTCTGTCGAGTCACAGACCCAGGAATCGTTGTGAGAAGAAATTGGTGACGCGAAGCGTCGTGGGGGCGTCCTTGGACGTCTGGGGTCTCCTGGGGCCTCTTGAGGGGCCTCCTGGGGGCCTCCTGGCGGCCTCTTGGGGCGGAAGGCTCGAGCTTGCGGTTCGTGGTCCCCCTCTGGGCCCCCTCTTGGGCCCGTCTTGGGGCCCTCTTGGGCCATCTTGGGCGCCTCTTGGGCCGTCTTGGGGCCCTCTTGGGCTGTCCTGGGGCCCTCTTGGAAGCTTCTTGGGCCGTCTTGGGGCGGTCTTGGGCGCCTCTTGGGCCGTCCTGTAACGTCGGAAAGCCCAAAAGGCGACTTTGTTGAAAATGTACGTTTTACGAAGGGAATGGGTCAATTTTTGCGTCTAGGGGCCCTCTTGGGACGCATGTTGGAGGCTTCTTGGGGCTCTTGGGGGCGTCCTTGGACGTCTGGGGTCTCCTGGGGCCTCTTGAGGGGCCTCCTGGGGGCCTCCTGGCGGCCTCTTGGGGCGGAAGGCTCGAGCTTGCGGTTCGTGGTCCCCCTCTGGGCCCCCTCTTGGGCCCGTCTTGGGGCCCTCTTGGGCCATCTTGGGCGCCTCTTGGGCCGTCTTGGGGCCCTCTTGGGCTGTCCTGGGGCCCTCTTGGAAGCTTCTTGGGCCGTCTTGGGGCGGTCTTGGGCGCCTCTTGGGCCGTCCTGTAACGTCGGAAAGCCCAAAAGAGAACTTTGTTGAAAAATGTACGTTTTACGAAGGGAATGGGCCAATGTTTGCGTCTAGGGGCCCTCTTGGGACGCATGTTGGAGGCTTCTTGGGGCCTCTTGGGGGCGTCCTTGGACGTCTGGAGGCCATCTTCAGCATCTCGGAGCCCTCTTGGAGGCCTCTTGGAAATTTCTTGGGCCGTCTTGGGCGTTCCTGGGGCCGTCTTGTCTGACCAGGGAGGCCTCCGGCAAGCCCCGACGAGCCTCCAGAGCCCCCGGTCCCCACATTTGCGGTCGTGGTCCCGGCCCCGGGCCCCCAGACCAGGTGCGCCGTTATATGTATATGTATGTATGTATGTATGTCGGTATGTATGCTTGTATGTATGCGTATATGTGTGTATGCATGTATGTGTGTACGTATGTGTGCTTGTACGGTTGTGTGGTTGTAGGCATGCATGTGTATGTATGCATGGTTGGCTGGATGGATTGATGTATGTATGCGTGTATGTATGCGTGCATGTATGTGTGTAGGTGGGTATGCATGTGTATGCATGGATGTGTGTATGTATGTGTGTATGTATGTATGTACGTATCCACGTGGGTGTGGATATACGTAGGTATGTATGCATGTATGTGTATGCATGTATGGATGTGTGTAATAATGCATGTGTGTATGTAAGGATGTTTGCACGTACGTGTGTACATGTATATGCAAGGGTGTGTGTATGTATGTTTGTACGTGTGTATGTATGTACGTATGCATGCCTGCATACCTGTATGCATGTATGTAGGTAGGTAGGTATGTACGCGTGTGCATGCATGTGTAAATATACATGCATGTGTTCCTCTGTCGTACTGTTTCTCTCTCTCTCTCTCTTTCTCTTCATCCCCCTACCTGGAAGGAACAACAACAAACAAAGCATCGCTGGAAACTCTGCCAGCCCATCTACCTCCGCATCCTCCACCTCCACCTCCGCTGCACCCCCCCCCTCGCGCGCGGAGCCCGCCCGGTGCGAAGCCGGAGGAGAGCCCAGCGTCGATCCAAGACATCCGCCAGGACCTCAGGAAGTGTGCGCTCGTGCTGTTGTTTTCGTATTCGACGATCCTGCCTCCCCTATAAGATGTCATCGTGCTATCACAAGGGATGATTACTAAAGATGAATCGGGGATGGACAGACCCCCTTTAGTAAAACGTGGTTTAGTGAAAACGACCTGAAGCCCAAACCTGGCGGGCGCAGGCCTGGAACATGACGGCCACGGCGCCCTCTCGAAAACCGAGAACGGACAATTCACTAATCGACGTGTCACTGTTGGGAGGTCTGTCCATCCCCGACTGCCTCCCCTATATGATGTCATCGTGCTATCACAAGGGACGAATACTAAAGATCGAATGGGTTTTTTCTGGCCACGGCCAGCCATCTCGCCATCGCTCGGACGTCCACTCCCTGTGTTTTTTTGTCGGTTTCGTGCGTGCTTTTTTTTCGCCAAGTGATGGAGGATGCTGCTCCATGGTCCTCGCCGAAGGAAACATGCACACGTCCGAGCGATGCCAAGACAAGGGGTGATTACTCCAGATTTCATAATAAAAGGGAGGGGGTCTGGACCCTCCAAGACAAGCCATTTCAGACACCCCCCGTGGGAGAACCTTCCAAAACATCGTCCCCAGACCCCCCCAGGCCCTCCAAGATAGCCTGGAAGAGGCCCCCCCCGAAATGAGACCCCCTCCCTTTTATTATGAAATCTGGAGTACCAAAGACCGAAAGGGGGGCTCTTCTGGCCGCGGCCAGCCCCTGCCACGCATACGCTTCCCGACGCAGATCACAGGAGAACGGCCCCGGAGATCGGAGCCCCGCCCGAGCCCGCAGCGGTCCTGGTCCAAGCAGGTTGGCTTTCTTGAAGGGGCCCCTGGAACACACAAGTCAATACACACAGACAAAAGGGTTCCCCATAGTTTCCCCCATATGTTCTGGGTTCCTGTCTCCCCCCCCCCACTTCCCACAGTTCCCCATGATTTCCTGGGAATCGACGATTCATTGTGTCTGTGTGTTTTTTCCCTCCTGATTTATGGCCTCTGCATCCTTTGCGCCCCTGCATCCTCAGAATCCCCCCTTCCTGCCCACACCTCCCCACCTCCCAGGGGGGGAAACGCCGACCGCCTGGTCGGTGGCGATCTCGGACGCCAACTTCTCGGCCTTCGCGGTCAGCGACGCGGTCAGAGCAACCTCCTCCGAGATGGTGGCCTAGAGGAACGCAGAAGAACATGAAAAGGCATACGTACAATTGTTTGACGCTCCGCGCGGATTTCTTGGATCTGCGCTGGACGCCCCATGCCTGGCGCGCAGGGCGCGCCAGAGGCGGCGCGGGAGGCGCCGACAGGGGGGTACCAGCGCGGATCCGAGAAATCCGCGCAAAGCGCCAAAAGTGTATGTTTATGCAGTTTTTTCTTCTCCGAGGAAGAAGAAAAACGAGGCGCGGACGCGGACAATTGGATCGGGATAGACGGGATCTCTGAGATCCGTGGTTCTAGAGGATGCGCCAGGCGCCGCGGCCGTTCCAGAGCGCTGCAGAGCGCTCTGAGCGATGTGCCGGGCGCCGCGGCCGTTCCAGAGCGCTGCAGAGCGCTCTGAGCGTCCAGAAACGCAATGGAGTAATCTACTTTCGGATCCTCGGCCTGACGGAACAGAGCACTACAGGGCAGGTTTTGATACATAGGATTGTTTAGAACATATAAGATTTGAAATACATGATAAATATATGAATAGATTTATGCATGAACTCATCGATGCTTTGAATACTAGATCCCTGCATTTTTAATGCATGATCCGCACGCGGAGCATGTATAAAAAACGGCACTGTACACAGACCTGGACCACTGGGGGTCCGCGCGGATACTCTGGCTGTGCGGCGGACCCCCGCCCTGGCGCGCAGGGCGCGCAGGGGGCCGCCCCGGAGACGCCGCAAAGGGGGGTCCAGCTCGGATCAAAAAAGTCCGCGCTGACCTTCGAGCGTTCACGTGTTATGTGTCTCCACGCATGTAAACCATGGCCTTCAGCTGCGCGGACTCCATCTCTCCCGTCTTGATGTCAAACGCAAGATGCTTGCTGCGCTCCTCGCACCACTCGGAGAACTCCTCGAAGACCTTCTGCGACTTCTCTCCCTCACCGACAATCTTCCCCTGCAAGTCGGAAAGGAGCTGAAGCACCTTCCCGACCGGGCTGACCTCCTCAGCGGCCGCGAGCGGGGCCGCGAATGCAGTCGCCAGGATCAAGATCGCGGCGGCCTTCATTGCTGCAAAGGCGAACGAAAATTAGCCTAACAAGTACGTGACTGCTCTTGATCTCAGTCGCTTGAGCCGCCACGGCGACGGAGGAGGGAGAGCCCCAGCGTCCTGAGATCCGGCACCGTACCTCAAGCCACGAATTGGGCTGTCCTCAGGCCCCTCCGGGAGATCTCTGGACTCAGCCTTGGAAGTAAATGAAACGCAGGAGGACATACTCGTACTGTGCATCACCCTGAGCGTGCGTCCGACCAGGAAAAGTACTCGGGAGCGGCCAAGAGGGGGGTGTCCAAGAGGCCAAGAGGGGGGGGTGCAAATCATGACTGGCGGCATGTGCGCGGCCCAGCGGGAGGGGCCAGGGACGTAATGGAATAAGAAGAGGCGCCATGAAATCTGGGGACATATCATGGCCCCCGCCATGATATCCCCCCCCCCCCCTAGTCATCACCCCCCTCTCTGCCGCCCCCGAAGTACAGCAACACGATCGCACAGCGTTGCGCCGGAGGCATGGCCAGACGCGCCCGCCGCCGAGCACATGGCGCAAGAGTTCCGAGCGCGCGCGCGCGCGCGCGCGACGCCCATGGGGGGGCGACGCACACACAGGGCCTCGGACAGCCTGTCTGCAAGAGTGTCCTGCTGCTCCTGGGAAACCGCGGAGGGGCGGACCCGGACCCGGACTCGGTCGGGGACGGCGGCGGCACGCCTCACGCTGCCTCGTGTTGCCTGCCGGCGTCCCACGCCGTCTCTGTATCCTGGTCGCTATCCCGAGCCCCCTGTCCCTATCCCAAATCCTCTATCCTTATCCTATGTGTATCTATATATATATATATATATATAAGTAAATACATATATATGTGTGCATATATATATACATATATATATGTATATGTATATATGTACGTGGGTGTGTGCATCCCCATCTCCATCAGTATCCGTATCCCTGCATCCCTACCCCTATGACCCTAGCGCGATCTGCCTACCCAAACCCAGATCCCTTTGGTATTTGGATGGGTCTTCGCATGCGCCATGTGTAGCACCCGGAAGTTGCGGATAACAGTGAAGGAGGCGGGCGCGAGGTGGGTCGCAGATTGGGTCGCGGGATGGGACGCGGGGTGGGTCGCGGGGTGGGTCGCGGGGTGGGTCGCGGGGTGGGTCGCGGGCGAGGGCGACAGCAACGCAACAGCAATCCTCACCGCGGAAACTCGCTTCAGATACGCCCCCAGGGACGGTGAATGGCCGTTCGGCCCCCTCACTCTGATTTCTCCGGTCAGTAGTAGTTCTGTTAGTACTAGTCCCGTAACAAAACTGTCAGCAAGGGCTTATACATATCAGAGCGAGGGGGCCGAACGGTCATTCGTTGTCCCTGGGTGCGTGGCTGAATAAGGAATTCGTGGTGAGGATTCTGCTTTTTGCGTTGTTGTTGTCGTTGTTGTTGTTGTTGATGATGTTGTTGTTTTTGTTGTTTGTTGTCGTCGTCCCACCCGCGACCCACTCGCGACCCGCGACCCACCCCGCGACACACACCGCGACCCACCCCGCGACCCACCCCGCGACCCACCCCGCGACCCAACCCGCGACCCAACCCCCGACCCACCCGCGACCCACCCCGCGACCCACCCCGCGACCCAACCCGCGAACCAACCCCCGACCCACCCGTGACCCACCGGCAACCCACCCCGCGACCCAACCCGCGATCCACTCTCAAGTGAGGAAAAACCTCCCGGACCCAACATTTGAATTTTACTAAAATGGCCCTGGGTGTTGACTACAGAGCCCTGCCCTGTTCGATTAATTCCTTGCGTGCGCTTACTAAACGGCTTCGCTTATCGGGGCGACTATTATGGGGTGGATCCACTCTGCTGACCTTGAAGTAGTCATCTCCACTGCTCGCGCAAACATCCCACCCACCCACCCGCAACTTGGTTTGCAAAACCTGTTAAGACCGACTACGACGACACCGACGACAACGACTAGGACGACACCGACGTCTCCGACGACTTCGACGACGACAACGACGCCGACGCCGACGACGACGAAGACGACGACGACGACGCCAACGAAGGCGACGACGAGGGAGGAGGAAGGACGACGACGGCGACAACGACGACAACGACGACAACGACGAGGGAGGAGGGAGGACGGCGACGACGCGAACGACGACGAAGGACGAAGGACGGCGACGCCGACGACGACAACGACGAGGGAGGAGGGAAGACGACGACGACAACGACGACGACGACGGCGACGAAATAGGAGGGACGACGACGAGACGACGACGACGACGACGACGGACGACGACGACGACGTGGGAGGAGGAAGAAGGACGACCACGGCGACAACGACGACGGAAACAACCACGACGCCAAAGAGGACGACGACGACGAACACGAGAAAAGACAGAGGACGACGTAGGCGACGACGACGACGACGACGACGCGGGAGGAGGGAGGAGGGAGGACGGCGACGACGACGACGACGACGACGACGACGCAAGAGCGCGCGCGCACGCTTTTGTTGAAAACCCGTGTTGCGAAACCCTGGGTTTACGTAAGTCTTTTGGGCGCACGATTTTGAAATCCTTCCGAAACCGATGGGTTTTGAAGGTTTTCGGCATACGCCCGCGACGACGCGCGCGTCTGCACTTCGTCCCATTTCTTGCAGAGGATTATCGCGACGGCACACGCGCAAGGGCGTTCGACAGATTTCGACAGTCGCGCGCGCGAACCCGTTTGGTAGCATTTTGTGAGAATATTGAAAAACCGATGGTTGTCTTAAGATTTCACAAGAGTTCGCGCGGAAGCGTTTTATGCAAGTCAGTGTGGTTTGGAAACTCGATTGCGAAATCCTTCAGGCACCGAAAGTGTTTGAAGGATTTCGGCATGCGCGCGCGACGACGCGCGCGTGCGCATTTCGTCCCACTTGTGCAAGGGATTCGCAGACAAAAATGCTATTATAGAACACAAAATGTCACCGCATATTGTTTATATATATATTGTTTATTTTTCTGTTTCTTTTTTTTTACACAAAAAAAAAACAAAAAAAACTCGGGGGGGGAACCCGGTTCGGCTGGGATGATACGACTTCATAATTAGGATGGACGGGTGTGCAGAATATGAACGAAATCATATTATCCCAGGGGGAGGCGATAAGTCCGGGAGGGGGGGTAGAGTCGATTCTCTTTTTAGGAGGGAGAATGCTCTGCCATCTACAACAACGACCCACCCGCGACCCACCCGTGACCCACCCGCGACCTACCCCGCGACCCACCCGCGACCCACCCGCGACCCACCCGCGACCCACCCGCCACCTACCCACATTGGCTTAGCGAAGAAATCGGCGCCTGCGGCGGGCTCGTTTTCATAATTTGCGAAACGTTGACGCCTGCGGCGGGCTTCTCCAGAGTCTGGCAAACTGCCGACGTCCCCACCGCCCTCTGACTCTTATCCGCAACTGCGTGGTGCCACGTGTATATATATATATACATAAACAAATATACACACATACACCTATATATATATAAATATATATATATAGAGATATATATATATATACACACATCAATATATGTATCCCTATATATATATATAAGTCTTATATAGTGGCGCTCCACATGCGGAATCGGTCGGGCGCCTTGCTCTCTCGCATGGTCTCACGTGCGGCCCCCCGCACCGTCTCCCGTAGGGTCTTCCGTGCAATCTCCTGTGAGGTCTCCCGTATGGTCTCTCGGATGGTCCCGCGCACGGGCGTGCCGCATGGCTTCCGGGATGGTCGCCCGCATGATCTCTCGTGTGGTCTCCCGCGTGGTCCCCCGCAATGGTCTCCCATGTGGCCGCCCGCGAGGCAACCCGTAGGGCCTTCCGCGCGCACAACACAATCTGAGGCCAGGTTGGCTAAGTTGTTATGCTGTGTAGGGCCTCCTGCTGCCAGGGGGGAGGATGAGCATGTCTGGGCGATGCCGAGAATGCTCTTCAAGGATCCTCAATCGGGCGCTCCTAAAGTGTGGCGCGTGCCTTTTGGGGCTTCACGACGACGACGACGACGACGACGACGACGACGACGACGACGACGACGACGACGACGACGACGACGACAACATCTTCGGGGGGGCGCCCCTGAAGAAAGCGGCCCTCCACATGGCCAGCTTTGAAAATTGCGGAACAGACAGTCACCCCCTCTGTCGGCGACTAGAGGAACAAAAAGCAACATAAGCATGCGTTCGCAAGGGCCCGCGTGGATTTCCTGGATCGGCGCTGGGCCCCCCTCACTGACGCGGGGAGCGCGAAAGGGGTGGCGCCAGAGGCGACGCCAGGGGGGCCCAGCGCCGATATAAGGAATCGGAGCGGAACTTCGAGAGCATGTTTTTATGTCGCTCCGCTCCTTCCACTGACAATCGGCGGCGGGCCCGGGGGGGAAAGCGCGAGGGGGCGAGCCTTCGCGGAAGGCGGCGGGGCTTCTCAGAAGCCCCCTGGCCTTTTGAGAAGCGGCGCCCGTCGTCGGAGACAGCTTGCGTAGAAGACTTCTCGGACGGCCGGACGCCTGCCGAGGACGCCTGCCGAGCCTCGTGGAGAAGGCCCGCCCCCGCACCCCCAGAACGCCCCCGGCGAGGCGCAGCCGCTGGAACGCGCGCCGGGGCCGGAAGACCGCCGAGGACCGGCGAAGACGCCCGGGCACCTCGAACTGCTATAACTTCCCCGCAGGCTCGCCGCCGAGAAGAAGAAGACCGCGGGGCGGCTGAAAACCGAAAACTGCGGGGCGGCTGCCCAGGCCGGCTCGGGAGGAGGGAGGAGGAGGGAGGAGGAGGGAGGAGGTGGAGGAGGAGGGAGGAGGGGAGGAGGAGGGAAGAGGAGGGGGAGGAGGGAGGAGAGGGAGGCGGGAGGGGAGGCCCGAACGAAGAGCGGCGGCGAGCCCAGGGCAAGCGCGAGGGGGCGGGCCTCCACACGGGAGCGGCGGGGCTCTCCGAAGCCCTTAGGCCTCGAAAACTTCGCACTCTCCCCCGGGCCTGCCGCCGAGAGAGGAGGGGGAGGAGGAGGGGTAGGGGGAGGAGGAGGAGGAGGAGGAGGAGGAGGAGGAGGAGAGGAGGAGGAGGAGGAGGAGGAGGAGGAGGAGGAGGAGGAGGGAGGCCCGACTGAAGAGCGGCGACGAGCCCAGGGGGCAAGCGCGAGGGGGCGGGCCTCCACACGGGAGGCGGCGGGGCTTCTCCGAAGCCCTCTGGCCTCGAACTTCGCACTTCTCCCCCGGGCTCGCCGCCGAGAGAGGAGGGGGAGGGGGAGGAGGAGGAGGAGGGGGAGGAGGAGGGAGGAGGAGAGGAGGAGGAGGAGGAGGGGAGGAGGGGAGGAGGAGGGAGGAGAGGGAGGCCCGACTGACGAGCGGCGGACGAGCCCATGGGGGCAAAGCGCGATGGGGGCGGGCCTCACCAGGGAGGCGGCGGGGCTTATCCCGAAAGCCCTCTGCTCGAACTTCGTCATTCTCCCCGGGCTCGCCGCCGAGAGGGAGGGGGAGGGGGAGGAGGAGTGAGGAGGATTTTTATTATCGGGTGAGGAGGAGGAGGAGGAGGAGGAGAGGAGGGAGGAGGAGGAGGAGGCGGAGGAGGAGGAGGGGAGGAGGAGGGAGGAGGAAGAGCAGACCGGCTCTCCACGAGGCCGGCCCTGAAAACTGCGGGGCGGCTGCCCCGGCCGGCTCCGCGGCGGGCCCGGCAGGAGAAGGGCGCGGGCTGTACTGGCGCGAGCCTCCGGCCAGGCCGCTGGAAAGGCACCCGTCGGAGCGAAGGCCCCCGCCAACGAAAAAAAAAGAAGAGCGCGCGGGCCGCAGCACGTAGGAAGGCTCCTCCTCCTCCTCCTCCTCCTCCTCCCTCCTCCTCCCTCCTAACTCCTCCTCCTCCTCCTCCTCCTCCTCCTCCTCCTCCTCCTCCTCCTCCTCCTCCTGCCTCCTCCTCCTCCTCCTGGCGCCGCCAGGCCCTCCTGGGCGTTACTGGAGCGCGTCGCGCGGGCCTGGGACGGTGCCCCCGCCCTACAGGGCCCAAACATTGGCGCAGAGGGCCCCCAGAAAAGGCCCCACGAGGGAGGAGTAGGTAGAAACATGAAGTAGGAATGCGGACAAAGTAGATTGGGCTCGGGGCCGCCAAAGTGACAACAACACAAAACATACACCATCGTAGGAAGGCGCTTGAAGCAGATTGAGGTCTGGAAACCCAGGAATGCCTACCTCCAACGACTGGCGTGTACAGTCGAGCCTGATCAGCAGGTCGACCCTCCCAAGCTTGAGGCAGCTCGTTGCCATCGCTCGGACTCCAATTCCCCGTGCACTGTTCGGTTACGTGCGCGTCTTCTATTTCTCAGGATGGTCCACGATGCTCCAAGATGGCCCAGATCTCCTGGCGATGGCCTCGCCGAAGAAGGCGCACGTGTCCGAGCGTTTCCAAGACCCTTGGTTTATATCGGGCATGTCCCCCTACAGGCGGAGTTTGAGCGACATAAGCAATAACACACATACGAAAGCTAAAAAAAAAACAAATCTTCAAAACTTCGTCCCAAGACTGTGGTTTGACTATTTTGGAATATGCCTCTTGTAGAGGGACGTGCCCGACCTAAGCCAAGACCCTTGCTGCCCTGTGCATGGCGCGCGCTGCCCCCTTGCACTCCAGGGGCACGGGGTGCTCTTGCGCCCTTCGCCCTCTTCTGGGGGGTCGCGCTACCCTCCGAGGGGTCTCACGTTGGGTCGGGCATGTCCTCCCATGGGCGAATTATGCACGCACAACAAGAGATAGTCAAACACATGTTCAAAGCATATACACGAAGGGTCGTCCCAAGGCAATTTTTTGCTGACTATTTCTGAACATCCCTCCTGTAGAGGGGCATGCCCGACCTACGTCTCACGCCCTCTCGCGCGCCTCCCCTCCAATCGGGCCCGACTGCAGGCGAAGAAGGATCACAGGGAGCAAAGCTCTCGGAAGCCCGCACGGATCTTCTTGGATCGACGCCTCCAGAAAAGCTGGGCGACGCTCAACGGGGGGGGGGGGCGGTAAATGGGAGGGAGGGGGACGAAGACTGCACTTCTCGGACCCAAACAGGGCCCCTGGGGCCCCCCATGTGGGAGGGCCCCAAAGGGCCCCTTTTGGGGGGGCCCCAAGGGGCCCTTTTCCTGCGGCCCCCGCGGCTCCCCGGGCCCATCGCCCCCTCTCCGTGCGCGGCGCCCCAAAACGCGCACCACGAGGCGGCGCCTCGGGGCGGCGCCGTGGCACCGCCAGGGGGGGCGGGGGGGCGCAGGGAGATCTCCTGGACATCGGCGCGGAGATCGATGGCTCCAAGATGGGGCCCTTCGGAATGGGGACCTGAGGAGAGGAGGGCTCCGAGTTTGGATCTTCGCTGTGTGGAGCGCGTCGTCCTCAGGACCGCAGCCCTCGGGACCTCATCTTTGACCCGCCGAGGAGATCTCATTTTGGAGCGGCCCCCCATGGCGCGCTCCGGAGGCGCCATGGCAGGAGAGGGGGGTGGGGCGGCGCCGATCCGAGAAATCCGCGAGGACTTCAAAAAGCTCACTTGCACTAGACGAGCGCATCCCACTGCTCGCAGAGTAACTGCTCGCAAATGGCCCGGATCCGCCGCGGGGGGATCTACGATCTATTACATCCAGGCGGAACATCCGGGGCCGCCATTGCGAGACGCGGCGCTTGTCGTGTCGGCGAGTAGTGGAAACGCGCTCGTTGAGTGTACAGTCGGACATTGCACAGTTACACATCCTTTAAGAACATGAGACCATCCACGGCCAAAGCGAAAGAACCTTTCGAGAGTGACCTACCCCACGATTGTGCAAGAGCATCCAACAAACAGGAAGAAAATCAGGGTATACCCTCCCGAGCCGACATCGGCATGATGCCTGGCTCGACCGTGTGACTCTCTGATCATCCTCGCCTGGCCGGACGTCTCTCAATCAGAGCCCGTTCTCGAGGAAATCGCGATCCTGCGCCGGGAACGACAGTGGAAGCGGCTCTGGGATGGGGAGCATCGAGCTTCGCATCGGCGATGCATCGCCGACAGATCGGCGATGGGGCCCCGACAGCGGGACACACGCTCCCAGGCGGGGGGCGCGCGAACCCGACGGGCGATAAGTGGGCGAAATGGACGATGCGTCCCCCTTCAATCTCCTCCTCCCCCATTGCCTACTCATCCTCCTCGACTCCCTCCTCCTCCTCTCCTCCTCATCCCCGACAACTCCACTCCTCCTCATTCATACATTCACCGCACCATTCATCCTCCTCCTACTCCCTCCTCCTCCTCCTCCTCCTCCTCCTCCTCCCTCCGCCCCCGATCCGGGGTCAAGAATCGATCCGGGGTCTCCTGGGTCTCCAGCGGTGCGCCCCGACTGGAATCTCGGAGCGGTCCTCCCTCCGCCCCCGATCCGGGGTCAAGAATCGATCCGGGGTCTCCTGGGTCTCCAGCGGTGCGCCCTGGCTGGAATCTCGAAGCGGATCCACCCGCGGCCACGACCGCCGCCCCGGGCGGCCTCGAACCTCCAGGGGACGAGCCTCGACCCTCGGACCTCGGACCTCTGAGCCCGATCGCTTCACCATGCGATCCAATACTGCATAAACACCAAAGGAAAAAAAACACAACTACACCTGAGAAAACCCCGATCAGTGGATGGTGGGGAAATCAGTCATACGGATCCTGAGATCGATTGTGGGATCGATCGTGAGATCGAAAGTAGAATCGAGAGTTGACCATTGTAAGGTCGATCGGTGGGGAGATCGATCGCGAGATCGCTCGTGCGATCTCTAGTGAGATCGCTTGCGAGATCGATTGTGAGATGGATTGTGAGATCGATGGTGAGATCGATAGAGAGGTGGGACATGAGATCGACGCTGAGAACGATTGATAAGAAGATCGACCAAGAACCCGGGAACCTGGGAACCTCGCCGCCCACCGAAATCGGCCCGGGAACCGGGAACCTGGGAACTGGGAACCGGGAACCCGGGAACCAGGCCTGCCACCAAAACAGGCGTGAAACATTCGCCTTCTCTTTCAATATCCGCTTGGACCACTTCAGTGCAAGCACTGATTGGGGAATA
>CAUYUJ010011004.1:15000-25286 GCA_963575745.1 Prorocentrum cordatum | reverse complement strand
TCCTCCTCCTCCTCCTCCTCCTCCTCCTCCTCGTCCTCCTCCTCCCCCTCTTTTTGCTTCTTTCCGCATCTCGGGCCACGCCGGTCCGCCCAGCGCCCCCCCCCACCAGGGCCACTCTGGCTGGGGCCTTGAAGGATCGCTGATGCGTCCCAGTGAGGCTTATACTCCGACCACCGGGCGCCAAGCGTCGCCCCTCCTCCCCCTCCTCCTCCAATGGGCTCCAACAGCTTACACCGCCACCACCGCCAATGGGCTCCAGCAGCTTGCTCCAATAGGCTACTGCGAGCGGCCGCCCCCGGGCCCGCGTGCGGGCCACAGCAGCTTACACCACCACCACCACCACCACCACCACCACCACCACCACCACCTCCATCCCCCCTCCCTCCGCTGCCCTCCTCTTCCTTCCACCCTCCCGGCTGCACGCAAGGAGGCTCGGTGGCAACTCACGGGAGCCTCCCGTACCATCTCGTCCGCTCTTGCGAATCGACGCTGGTCCGCGCTAGATCGACGCTAATCAACGCGAAATCGACGCTAACAGATGCTAGCCGACGCGAAATCGGCGCTATCTCATCCACCCCCAAACGCTAATCGACGCTCTGAAGACAGAATTACGAGGGTACACAAGGCTCCCATGATTTGCTACAGAGCAAGAGAGACCCTAGGCAAAAATGACCTTTGGTGCGCGGCTTCAGGGGATGGCGAAGGACCCAAATCCAAGCGTGCGGGCCAGTGCTGGGGACACCCCTGTGAGCCCGCACCAGAGGTCACTCTGGCGGAAGGTCACTCTGACGCGTAGCCGACCTCTCTCCTCGTGGAGGGAGGGGATGCGGGAGGTGGTGCTGGTCTACGACAGGTCCGCATCGCGCCGACGTCGGCGCTGGCTTCTGGCACCGCGGGGACCGCTCAACCTTAAGCGATCGGCCGTTTCCGAAACGTCAGGCCGTTCAACATCGACCGATTCTGGGTCGCTGGCGGCATTCAACGTTGACCGCCGGCGGCGGGGGTCGCCGCCGGTCGACACGACGCGAGCCTGCCGCACATGTCTGGGCCTCGCAGACGGCCCCTGGCGCGCCCTGCCGCTGGGCGGCGCCATCCGAACATTACCCCCGCCGACCATCAAGCCTCCTTCGGCGGCGGCGATCCTGCTGCCTCCCCCTCCTCCTCCCTCCTCCCTCCTCCTCCTCCTCCCTCCTCCCTCCACCCTCCTCCCTCCTCCCTCCTCCCTCTCCCTACACCCTCCTCCCTCTCCTCCCTCCTCTCCTCCTCTCCTCTCCTCCATCTCCTCCTCTCTCCTCCTCTCCTCTCCTCTCCTCCTCCTCCTCCTCATCCTCCGCCTCCGCCTCCGCTCGCTACGCCTCCGCCTCCGCATCCGCATCCGCCTCGCCTCCGCCCTCGCTCCGCATCCGCCTCGCTCCTCCGCCTCCCACATCCGCCTCCGCCTCGTCTCCGCCTCCTCTCCTCCTTCCTTCCTCCTCCTCTCCTCCTCTCCTCCTCCTCCTCCTCCTCCTCCTCCTCTCTCCTCATCCTCTCATCCTCCTCCTCCTCTTTCCTCTATGCGTTGTCTGTGGCAGCGCTTCCTCCCCAGTTCCAAATTCTGGAAGGGATTCGGCATGGTTCCAGGAAGTCGCTGGCTTACAGGCGGACCTTAGGGCCCTGCTGGGGGACCCGCCCCTGAAGGAAGATGACCGCGCCATTATCATGGGAGATATCAACCTCCAGCCGACAGAACTGTTAGGGCGGCGGGATCCCTCCCCTGCCCGAGCTCGGGCGTGGACAGTATTCGTAGCAACCTGGGGGCTAGGGCACCAGAACCCAGTCATTGGCTCAGCCTCCCCAGAACGAGTATGGCTCCCCATCCGGCGCCGCATCGTAGAGGTTCGCCCAGGGGACACACATCATGGGCATGGCCGTTCGCGATGCCTCGACGTGATAGTGGCCTCCCCAGGAGCTATGGGCACCGTGCGAATCCACAATGGCCTCTCCTGCCGCTCTTTGAAGACGGACGATCAGCTCATTCATGATTCTTGCGACGGGTGTCGATGGGAAAGCTGTGTGGAATACACCTTAGGGGACCACTTCCTCCTCGATTATTCTATCCCGTTTCCTGTTGCTCCCACGCAGTTGGCGCAGGGCGGGATCCGCATGCCCAGATGGTGGCTCCAGGAACCTGGGTGGAAAGAGGGACTGCGGCAAGCCCAAGATGTCCTGGGCGCCTTCTGTACCATTGTCCGGAGCTTGTGTGGAGAGGAGGGCCCTCACGAACGAATGCGGTCCTCAGCAGCCGGACCTGCCCAGTGGCTTGCAGACGCAGTTGCCTGGCTTCTACACCTCGTCTTGGGCATGGTCCTGGCAGGGTGGGTTGTGCCCGCTACCTCCTCTCCCCGGGGGCCAAGGCCCAGTCTGCCCAGAACACTCGCCAGCCGCGTCCGGAAAGCGCTGGATGGTCCCGGCTCTGCGTCTGAGAGGGCGGCAAAATGCCTCCGTCTCACGCGGCCGCTCCCGGCGGCGCCGGCGGCCATCCTGAGGGGCGCGGGCGGGGACGCGCTCTCTGCAGATGGCTCCCGGCACGCGTGGAGCAATCAGCTCCAGGAGCAGACGCAATGGCCAGGGCCGTGGGATCCTGGCTTTCACGCCCAAGTTTCCTCTTCCCTCCCAACAGCCCTGGGGAGGGCGAGGTCCCACAGAGGCACGGGACCCTTCGATCAACCAGTGGGGGAAGCGGAGGTCAGGGCCGCTCTGGGACGCATGGGTACCACCGGAGCCACGACGCCGGACCTAGTTCCGCGACTTGTGTTCCTCTTGGGGGACATTCCCCTGGATCAAGCGGTGTGGCTAGCTCAATGCCTCATGGGCCCGGGGCATCTTGCGGTGAGGCCAGAGGGGTGGCGCGGGAGCTGCGCAGTCCCGCTCCACAAAGAGGGCCCGGTGGACCTCCCGTCGTCATTCCGCTTGATTATGGTGAAGGCGCAGCTGGGGCTCATCCAAGAGTCCGTGGTCCACCGTCGCCTTTTTGGGCACCTGCAGGACTCGGTGCTCCCAGGACAAAGTGGGTACGTTCGGGACGTCGGTGATGCTCACCTAGCACTCCACGAGCTCGCCGCGGCAGCGGCGGCGCAAGGACGGCCCTTATGGGTCATCTTCAGTGACCTTCAGAAAGCGTTCCCAAGAACGTGGCGGGAAGGCCTACTACACCGCCTCCGGGAGCACGCGGGTGTCTCGGACGGCATGCTGGCCCTCCTGGGAAGCATGTTTGAGAAGGACACCGTCCACGTGAACTTCAACGGCGTGGAAACAGTCTCAGTGACCCAGGGGATTGCGGAAGGTGGTACTTTGGGGCCGCTCACCTTCCCCTCGTACATGGACTCGCTTGCCCAGGACTTGATGTTCGCGGGGTGCGGCGTGGGCGTGGGCATTCGCATGCCGCCGACCTGGTCGGGCCATAGATGGACTGGCACTGGAGAGCCGAACCAGAGTCAGGTGATGCAATTGCTGCACGCGTTGGCAACAAGGGCGCCGCTGCCTCCTCCGAAGGCGCTGCTGCAGGACCCAGCTCTGGAAGCCTCCGCCCTCGCTGCCCTGGACGCCGCCGCCCCCAGGCGGATCGGAGCCCTCCTCCACGCGGACGACCCAGCCCTGCTGGCATCTTCCCGGGGGGGGCCGGACGGTCCCTCCAGGTCCTAGCCGATTGGGCGTACAGGTGGAAAGCGTCCCCGCACACCAAAGCCTCCAAGCACGCTGTTGTGGTGCATGGCTCCCAGGCTGCGCGAGCGGCTGCCGCCAGTGCCCCCCCTCTCCTGCTGCCGCTGCGGGGCCTCCCGCCGGTGCAGGTCGACCTAGCCCCCAAGCACAAATGGCTTGGCCTTCAGTGGCCTGGTGATCTCCGCCTGCTTGGAGCACTGGAGGCGCGGCTTGCTGTGGCCTCTGCGCAGTGTGCGTCCCTGGCGGGGCACGTGGCGGCAGGTGCTCTCCCTCTGGCCGCTGCGGCGTACATCTTCGACATGGAGATTGACGCCTCCCTGCGTTTCGGGCGCTGGCTCCTGGCCACAGCCGAGGGTGCCCTTGAGCGCTTGGACTCTGCTTACGAAGGGTGGGCCAGGGCGCTCCTGGGGAACCATCCCTGGCGTGACGGCGCTGTAGCAGTCTCAGAGCTAGGTTGGTCGCTCTCCGGTGGAGCACGGGCCATCCTGGACATCGCCTCCCGCAGAGCTGGTCTGTGGCTCCTTCCGGACGGAGACCTCTACAAGGGGACGTTTGTGCACGGCCATGTATCTCCAGGGCGCACCTGGGCGAGTGTCTCGCTGGCGCTGTTGGAAGAGTGGGGCCTGCCGGACTGGCCCGCCTGGGTCGGCGCTGCAAGGGGGGAGTCCGCCCTCCCGGCGTGCAAAGCACACATCCGAGACACCCTCAAGGCCAGATGCAGCGCAGCCCTACGCCTGCGACTGCACACGCGGGTCCGAGTGCCCGCCCCGCTTTCGCTCGGCCCAGTGCCCCGGGATGACCTTTCCACAGCGCTCTCTCTGCGCCTGCCCAGCACGGCCCTCTTCGGCCAGCGCTCCCTCAGTCGGCTCCGGTGCCAGCTCCTTGTCCTGAGCCACTCAGCAGGAGTCCGCTCGAGGGCCCGACGGCAGGTCTGTGTCTGCTGTCAGGGGCAGATTCTCAGCCCCATGCTGCATGTCCTGGGGAGCTGCAGCAACACTGGCGTGGCGAGGGCGGCATTCTGGGCAGCGCGCGGCTCCCCGCCTCCGCCGTCCAGGGAAGCAGCGGTCCGCGAGATCCTCTCGGTCCGCCCAGGGGAGGCCGGATTCGCGGTGGCAGCCACCCTCGCCAGAGACATCGACCTCGCTGTGTCGAGGTTCTGGGGCCCAGTGGCGGACTAAAAGCTCGCCTTTCCTCCGCTCGGCCCGTCCTCCTTGCCTACGTCCCACCTCCTCTCCCTCCCTCCGGAGCCGGAGGGTCGGGCAGAGCCAGGCTGGGCACGCTGAGGTTCAGGTGGATTGGCCCCTCCCCCCTCCTCTCCCTGGGAGTGGCTCTCCCCCCCTTCCTTCCGACGCCGCGCCACGCATCTGCGCCATGCACTGGCAGGGCCTCGGTCGGAAGGTCATGCAAGAGCTCCAATCGGAGAGGCCCTCCGGCTCTCCTCCGATTGGCCAATTCCCCCTCCACGGCCAGGCTTTTCTCCGACCCCCCACCTCCGAAGACGGGACGGTGCTGGGGAGGGCGGGGCCTGTAGCCCAGCTCCACCCACTCCTCCCCCTTCAGAATGCGGAGGCGGACTCAAGCTTGGTCGGCGTGGGGTCGCGCACGACGGCCCTCCCGGGCCCCAGGCGCCCCCCACGAAAAGGCGGCCACGCATGAGGCCTCCGACCGCCTCCTCTGGAGGACCAGTCCAGTCCAGTCCTCCCTCCCTCCCTCCCTCCCTCCCTCCCTCCCCTCCCTCCCCCTCCCCCCCTCCCTCCTCCCTCCTCCCTCCTCCCTCCTCCTTCCTCCCTCCTCCCTCCTCCCTCCTCCCTCCTCCTCCGCCCTCCTCCACGGCCACGTCATCGGGTCCGCCCGCAGCCGACGTGCGAGCGAGAGGCAGGTCCAGAACGGATTGGAGGAGAAGGAGGCCAGGTCCAGAACGGAGGAGGCCGGTTCCCGGCCAGATGAGGAGGAGGAGGAGGAGGAGGAGGAGGAGGAGGAGGAGGTGGAGGAGGAGCAGGAGGACGACGACGACGACGAAGACGAGGCCAGGTGCAGAACGGACTGGAGAGAAGTAGGGGGAGGAGGAGGACGGCGACGAGGGAAGGATAGGATAGGATAGGATAGGATAGGATAGGATAGGATAGGATAGGATAGGATAGGATAGGATAGGATAGGATAGGATAGGATAGGATAGGATAGGATAGGATAGCATAGCATAGCATAGGATAGCATAGCATAGCATAGCATAGCATAGCATAGCATAGCATAGCATAGCATAGCATAGGATAGGAAGGGGGACCAGTGACGAAGTCATTCCAGGATCAAGCTCCACGCGCCTGCGAGCGATAGGCCCCTGACGCGAACGCGGGAGAGAAGAGCGCCTCCAGCGCTGCCGGCAAGCCCCGACTGCAAGGGGGGGGAGGGCCGCTGGTCGAGGAAGAGGAGGAGGAGGAGGAGGAGGAGGAGGAGGAGGAGGAGGAGGAGGAGGAGGAGGCGGGCGAGGGAGGGCGTCTCCACCCGAGGCGCTGCCGCGGACGAGTGCCTGCCTCGGCGAGGCGCGCGGCCCACGCGGAGACGAGAAGAGGAATACGGCCGGCCCGTGCCGTGAGGACGCACGAAGAGGGCGCAGGGGCCCCGGAAGGCCGTTCCGAAGCTCCTCGAGCAGGGCGCGGCCAGCGAGAGTGGCCGGGGATGGACCGAGGAGGCCAGGATGCAGGGGCACCCCTGTGGAGACTGCCCCTCCTCCCTCCTTTGCCAGGAGCAGCAGGCCGCAGAGCTCCGACGGCGTGGTCTTGTCACAGCGACGACCCCCAGAGGTCTGGACTCCCTCCCCGGGGCAGGCTTTTATCCAGGGCCGCTTCTTAACGGTCCCGAGGCCTGGTGAGAGCCCCCTGAAGCCGAAAGCGGCTAAAAACCTGCAGTCGCGATTGCTTGACGAGGTGGAGGCCCCCGTAACTATGAATGGTTCTTGGAAACGGCAGGGGTCGTTTCTCTTAGTTGTAAGAACACGGGGAAACAACGGTTCTCCTATCTTTTTCGAAACGGCCTCAGGATCGAAACTGGAGCTGGAACCCAAACAACAACGGCTACGGAACCAGAGAAAAACAGAGCGCTGGAACTGGGGGAAACACTGCAAGACGAAAACGGTGAGAAACGGCCGTCGCTTCCAAGAACCACAGACAAGTCCCGACGGTTGGAAGAAACATATTTGCACCACCTGGGCGGCACGACAACTGATGATACGACCCCCCCGCCCCCGACCTCAATGTTGAGAGCGGACGCGCGCACTGAAATGGAACGAACCTTTATTTTCTCGAACGGCCCCCGGAGATGTCGCAACTATCGGGCGCGGGGGAGCAGCAGCGCCACCCGATTCGCAGCCCAAGCCGAAATGGTGCAAACACTTTTCTTTACCACCCCCCTGCCTGACTCGGGGGCGCGCAAACATGGATTAGCGATCCATGGCTTTGGCGCGCGGTCGCCAAGTCCATGGATCGGGGGAGGCGCCCTCCCCAAAACGAGGCCGGCGCCGCTTCGGCCGGCGGCGAAAATCCGCGATTTACCAGGAAAACGTGACCCGTCGCTAATCCACGCCCCCGCCTCTCTGCCCTTGCCGCCCACGCCCTCTCTTTTGCGATCGACTGACCGTTCCCCCGCCTCTCTGCCCTTGCCCTTGCCGCCCGCGCCCCCGCCTCTCTGCCCTTGCCGCCCACGCCCTCTCTTTTGCGATCGACTGACCTCTCTGCCCTTGCCGCCCACGCCCTTCCGCTACGTACTCCACGTTTGCGATCGACTGGCCGATCCCCCGCCTCTCTGCCCTTGCCGCCCACGCCCTCTCTGCCCCCCTTGCCGTTTGCCCACGACGCCGGCGGAGCGGCCGCCGCCCAGGACGGCGAGAGCCCGCCGCAGCGGACGGCGACGGGGGAAGGCTTCTCAGAACTCCTCCTCCTCCTCCTCCTCCTCCTCCTCCTCTCCTCCTCCTCCCTCCTCCTCCTCCTCCTCCTCCTCCTCCTCCTCCTCCTCCTCCTCTCATCCTCCTCCGCCCTACCTCCTCCTCCTCTCCTCCGCTCCTCTCCTCTCCTCCGCCCTCCTCCTCCTCCTCCTCCGCCCTCCTCCTCCTCCTCCCCCTCCCCCTCCCCCTCCTCATCCCTACCCCCCTCTGCGCGTGGCCGGAGGGCGGCGGACGAGGAAGACGACAGCCACGAGCGGCGGGCGGCGGCGGCGGCGGCGGCGGCGGCGGCGGCGGCGACGACGACGACGACGACGACGACGACGACGACGACGACGACGACGACGACGGCGACGACGACGACGACGGCGACGACGACGACGACGACTGCGACGACGACGACGACGACGACGACGACGACGACGACGACGACGACGACGACGACGACGACGGCGGCCACGACGACGACGGCGACGACGACGACGACGGCGGCCACGACGACGACGGCGACGACAAGGACGGCGGCGGCGACCCGACGACGACGAGGCGGCGGCAGCGGCGACGGCGGCGGCGGGGGGCGGCTCGCGTGCAGCGGGTGTCCGGCGAAGGCGGCCACCTGCGGCCCCCCTCTCTCTCTCTCTCGTCTGCTGGGAGAGGCCAGGCCTTCGCCGTCGCCGTCGAGGGGGCTCTTGGCGCCCGCCCGCCCGCCGTGGCCCCGCCGGTCGCGGCGCTGCCTCGCGGCTTCGTCGGGGGCCCCTCCCGCCCGCCGGGTCGCGCGCCGCCGTCGTGGCCGGCACGGCGAGGGGGCCTCGCGCGGGGGCCTCGCCGATCGCCTGCCCTGGCCACACGAGTTCGGCGCGCGCGGCGCTGGTAGCCGCGCCGCTGGGACGACCTGTCGTCCGCTATCGATTCTCTCTCTCTCTCTCTCTCTCCCTCTCCTTCTCTCTCTCTCTCTCTCTCTGTCTCTACCCCCTCTCCCTCTCCCTCTCCCTCTCCCTCTCTCTCTCTCTCTCTCTCTCCCCTCCCACCATCGCAATCACCTTTTCCAACGCTTTCTCGCCGCGGCGGAACGAACCATCTGCATCGACTTCCGAGGAGAGGCCTGGGGACAGGAGGGTGCACAGCCAAAGTCTTGCCTTCGGGGAGCTTGCATACGGATCGACACTCCTTGTGGGCCGCCCTCGCGCCCAGAAGAGCGATGAGCGCCACGGGGGGAGACCCCTGGGAAGACCTCAAGGATCGGGCCCCTTTCGCAGCCAGAGTGGGCCGCATCCCAAAAGGTCTGGCCGCATTACAACATCCGTGGTGCGTCGTGAGCTTACTCTGGCCTTTCCGTTCGACAAGCTTCGATTAACGGAGTTCGCACGATAAACTAAAGAAGACCTATTCTGGCGAAGGACCCAACCACATGCATCTGCGCGTACTGCGAGGCAGGTGAGACGAAGGAGGAGGTCCACGAAACGTGTGAGGGGTGTGCCAGAATGTATGCGGTGTCGCCATGCGGACGCTGCCACTGGGGCACTCAGTGGAGCTCCCTGCTCGGCCACGAAGCGTGTGACGGGTGTGCTGACATGGGCGCAGTGGTGCCATGCAAACCCTCCCACTGGGGCCTTCGGTTAACCGCCCTATGGGGCCACGAAACGTGCGAGGGGTGTGCCAAAATGGGCGCGGTGGCGTCATGCGACCCCTCCCGCTTGGCCCTTCTGGAGAGATCTCTATGGGGCCACGAAACGTGTGAGAGGTGTGCGGACATGGGTGCGGCGGTGTCGTGCAGGCCCTCCCGCTGGGGCCGTCGGTGGAGCCCATTGGACCTCCCTACGAGGCCACGCAACGTGTGAGGGGTGTGCACGGCGGTGGCATGCAGGCCCTTCAAGTGGAGCTTTCGGTGGAGCTCCTTATGGGCAGCGAAACGTGCGAGGGGTGTGCCGACATGGGTGCGGCAGTGGCACGCAGGCCCTCCCAATGGGGTATTCAGTGCAACGTGTGAGGGGCGTGCCGAAATACGCGCGGGTGTGACACGCAGGCCCTCCCACTCGCGCCGTCGGTGGAGCTCCCCATGGGGTTGCGAAGCGTGTGAGGGTTGTGTGCCTTAGGCACGGCAATGACATGCGGGCGCTCCACTGGGGCCTTCGGCAGAAAAGAGACGGTTGCGCAGTTCGCAGCCCCCGACGGAGCGCACAGGATGCAGGAGCAGGTAGGCGAAGGAAATGACGAGGGAGGATGCGGGAGGAGGGAGACGCGCAAGCAGTGTTCTGTTCAGAACGAGAACCCAACACAGGAGGTTTGGGAAACAGCGCTCGAAAACTCGAACCTCGAAGTTCGAACCCCTGGTTGGGCAGGGACCGAACAGTGTTCTGAGAACAGGAAGTCGATGCATTAAAATGAGACGGTCTCAGCCAGAACTGCTCTGAGAACATGTCGCGCAGACTACAAAAAAAGGTTATTGGGACACTCTCGGGTGGGCCGACAGGCCAGCCAGGGCGCTTCGCGACTGCTCGATCCAGGCTCGAGGAGGCCGCGAGCGCAGCGCGGGCCGCCGCCTGCTCCTGCACCCCCCGGCGAAGCTTCAAGCAAGTTTTTCCCGCGACGCGTCGGCGCCCCCCGACCCCCAAATGTCCATGTGGATGCCGAAACACGCGACTCGACTTTTGTCCGC
>CAUYUJ010011004.1:0-10000 GCA_963575745.1 Prorocentrum cordatum | reverse complement strand
GGGCATCATTGGGAACATTGCCCATCCTGCGTGGGTTGATTGTAGGGCGCGTCTAAATTTATAGCGCTGCCTCGCGGGAGGTCGTTCACAGTCGTCGCGACGCATTTTCTCTGCCGCGCGTCTCCGTCGAAGCAGCGAAGTCATGTACAATGTGAAATTCCTGGCGCGCCGCTGGCAGCACTTTGGGACTCAGATCAAGCCTCATACATGGCTGCTAAGTGTTAGTCGGTGAAGCATGATTTAAAAACTCGTTGGGTACGGTTGGGTACAGTTAGACACGGTTTTGGTTCACACACGTTACGCACTGGTTAAAGACGCCCTGTGCTGAACGAAGGCCAGCAAAACTGGAACACCTCGTTGAAGACTGCACTATGCGGTGGTTGCGACGTCGGTTGCTTCTCCATGTCCTGAGATGGGCCTCCGCCTCCTCACTCCCGCCTTCCCATCAAAAACTCAGACTCGCTCGTACTCGGAATCACTCACACTCGTACCCACTCTCACAGATTGGCTCACTTATACCCATACTCATTGACATCCCCACTCGCACTCACTCACACTCCGACTCACCCATACCCAAGACTTATAATACTCAGACCACACACACACACGGTCATACCCAATGATACTCAGACTCATTGACACTCAGACCCACGCATAATCAGACCACTCACGCTCAGGCCCATTCATACTCTCAGAATCATACTATTCAACACAAACCACTCACTCTCTGATCAGTCCAACTCAGAGCCGCTCATATCCACACCCACTCAGAGACTTACACAGAAACACGCGCACACTCTCTCTCTCTCTCTCCTTCTTTCTTTTTCTCTCTCTCTCTCTCTCTCTATCTCCCTGTCTCTGTCAATTACACTCGGACCCACGAACTCGCTCCTCATACTCAGACTCGCCCATGATACTCGACGACTGCGATGGGGAGGGGGGAAGGACAAGTTCCATGGAAGTATCACCAGAACTGTTCGCGTTGCACTCTATCTGTTCGGGCGCTAAATAAATAGCGCACGAGTGGTAGTTTTAGCTGGCGAGAGGCGAAGCGAACAAGTATTCTGCTGACAAAGAACTGCTCTAACGGACTCAACTCGATCATGGAAACACTCGAGACTGGCGCGCGAGCCTCACCGCATGCGTACCACATTCGAGACGGTAGATGCTTCACGCTCCGCGTGGATATATCGCGGAAACGTTCGGTTGGGCGAGCAACCCGCCGGCCGCGTGAGTCGATGCGCTCGGGTCAGCGGGCGTCTCGTCCGCTGAGTGCTTTGATTGCGGAGGCTTTCGGGTTGGTGGGTATATGGCGCGGCTCGATCGCTGCGGGTTCAGGGCTGACGCATTCGGGTCGGCGGATTGCGTGAGCACCGTTTGACCGATCCCTATCCCGACCAGCATGGCCTGGGCCCCGCTGGACGATCTACCCCCTAGATGGGGGTGTCAACTGTCACCCTAGCTGGTCGTCGGCCAGAGGCGGCCGACCAGCCGGAGGATCGACGAGTTGCCATCGACACATACATACTATACACAAGTGACCCTGCCACGCGCCAAAAATTATGATGTTTGTCGCAAGGCTGTTTGTCGCAAGGCTGTCCTGCAATCGTGGCCGAAACTCGGGCCAAGAATTCTGGCAAAAACTAATCCAAGCCTCGCAACGATTACGTTTCAGCTTACCGTGGGCGCCAGCCTGAGCGGACAAATCCCGCCCCCCCGAAATTCCCATCCACGGAGGAAATAAATCGCACCCCATTCATACATCTTGGGCGGAGGGCCACAGTGGACGCAAACATCTGATGCAACACAGTGGAAGCAAGCATCTGATGCAACACACTGAAAAAAAAACAAGCAGACAAACAAACATCTGATGCAGCGCAGTGGAAGCAAACATCTGACGCAACACACTGGAAGCGAGTATTTGATGCAACACGATGCAAGCGAACATCTGATGCAACACAATGGAAGCAAACGCAAATACCCAAGCACAGGCGCACGCGGACTCGATTCCCACCCCCCTGAGCATCAGCGGCGGCGCTCGCAACGGGATGTCACCCACGGGGGGAGGAGAAGAACACGACGGCCTGAAGACACGAATTCCCACACAAAAAAACAAATCACCACAGATGCTGCTGATGCGAGCGGCGCGGTCCCTGACAGGCCCCTCCTCGTCGGCGGCACGAAGTGGGCAGCAGCAGCCGCGCGGCGTGGCCGAGCGCGCGCGGGCGCGCGGTGCTCGCTCGCAGACGGGCGCGCGAGCGCGCTCGCCGCGGCGTGCCCTCGTGCCGGCTCCAGGCCAGCCTGGTGGGGCGCGCCAGCCTGCGCGGAGTGCCGCGCCTGGCAGGTGCACCGCGGCACACCGCCGCCGTGCTCACCGCGGAGAGGGCGAGGTGGTCCACGGACGGGCTGCCCAGCGGCTGGTCGAGCCGCAGGAGAGCGCCGAGGCTGCCCGCCGCGGCGGGAACGGCGAGCCGGCGCCACGGGAACGTGCGCCTGACCGGGCAGCGCGCGTAGTGCTCGACCGACTTCTCCAGCCTGCCACCGAAGATGCACCGGCGCTGCTGCTGAAAGCGGCGGCCGATGCACCATCATTTGAGCCAAGTCCGCAGCAACGCGGCGCGGGCGCAGGGAGGAGCCGCAGTCCGCAAGATCGTGAGGACCCCTTCGCCCGCGAGACACGGACGCGCGGGTAAACGCGCAGCGTCCACAGTCCCAGGCGCCGCCGCCAGAAGCGCCCGACCGCTGCTGCTGCTAGCAGCCCCCGCAGGACTTCCATGCAAGTGCGCTGCCAGCGAGCCTTGCAGTGCGCCTCCCGATCGCCCCTATCGGCAATATAGCGCTTGACCAGCTGCTCGGCAGAGCAGTCAAGCTCAACTGCCCGATCCGCCCATTGGCCCTGACGGTGCAGATGTACCTGGCCCCGAGGACGATCCTGGCGTACAACCTCTTCTCCGAACGCTTCGTCTAATACAACAGCATGGTGGCGGGATATGGACGACAAGCGGTGAACCTCACATGACCACTGCTGTACGGGGTGATAGAAGCAGCATGCCAGAACCAAGTTTTCGTCGTCTTGCAAGAGTACCTGGACGACCTCGCGCTGCAGGTGAAGGGGCCAGGAAGAAGGTCCTAGCCGCCATGCGCAAGGTAACATCAGGAGGGCACGAAGGCTTCGCCGAGCTAACCATCGCGATCTCGGGAAAGACGCCAGTGATAGCCGCAGACAGCGGGGCTGGAGAAGGACATTACAGCCATCCTGGAGTCTCTTGGCAAACCCAGCAGGCAGCCAGGAGTTGTGAGAGACCTAGGAGTGGACACGGGCTTGGGAATGACAGTGAGGAGACCCACGCACCGAGCAAGACAGCTCAATGGGCAGCAGAGGATCGACAGGCTCAAGGTGCTGGCCAAGACGAATGCACGAGGGGCTGCAAAAGTGTACGCGGCAGGTGCCTACTGCCAACGAGCATGGGACCTCCCCACACACGGGGTCACTCCCACGGAAGCCCACCAGATGCGAGCCACGGAGGCCGCCCTGTTGACAGGAGGGCACAAGGCAGGAAGATGCACGTCCACCATCCTCCTCACTCAGCGCGGCCCGAAGGAGGCAGTCACGAGGGCCATAGTCGACCAGATCAAGCAGTTATAGATCACGGTGGCGGACCACCCGAGCGAGCTGAAGCGCTACCAAAGAGGATGGGACAAGCTGTACGCCAAGCTGCATGTCATGGCGCCAACCAAAAAAGAGAGGCACCACGTCAAGGGCCCCATGGAAGGGGTCATAGCCCAACTCCTGGGCCTGGGTGGGATCCGGTGCAACTCAGCCGGACCAGCCCTGCCAGAGACGCGTGGGCCTGCAGGCAGGATGACGTACCGCACCCCGGAGACCTGCTGGGGGAGTTGGAAGCCAGAGCGCAGGCCACGCCGTGGAACAAAGCAACAGATTTCAGAGGAGGGCAAGGACTCTCTTTTATTCCCACCTCGCAGACGCCTGAACATGGTCCATACGAGTTGCCCTCAAAACGTATCGGGCGGGAGTTGCACACATTGTGCCGCAATCCCCTGCCGCAGGGCCCAAACGGCTACTGCCGTGAATCGCAAGGATCACGAGGAGGAGGAGGACGCACCAGCTGCGGCAACGCCTCCGCAGGCGCAGGGCTCCAGAAGCTAGCACGCGGCGGCGGCCCTGCTGGAGACCACTGCGGCGGGAGGCACGTGGGCGCGGGCAGGGAGGCGTCGAGCTCCACGGGCAGGAGCAGAGGAAAGTGTGCGCCAAGTGTGGAGAGGAGCCAGAAACACGAGGGCACCGCTACTGCCAATGCCCAGCACACGAGGAGATCGGGTGCAGCAGCAGCGACAGCATCGCAGCAGAAGGCAACAGAGGCGCCGGCGCCGCAGAAAGAAGGAGCACCTCTGGCTGATGGGCATCCCTCCGAGCGGGCGGGCGTAACAGATGGACGACGAAGTAAACGCGCAGAACGCAGCGCAGATTTTCTGGACAAACGCCGTCGCCCAGGAGGCAGTGCACCAGGGCGGCAAAGTTCAGGCCAGCTAGGCCTCCACGGACGACTCAGGAGGAGCAAGAGCCACGGCCACAGATCCGAGACTGCGACGATGTGGATGGGCTGTGGCTGCCCTGGACTTCGATGCGGAAAAGGCCATATGAAGTGGCTGCGCGGTACGGTACCATCAGGGCGCCGCAAACAGCCCTTAGGGCCGAGCTCACGGCCATGGGCAAAGCAATCAAGTACATCAAGCCAGAACCAGGAAGTGCCCTCAAGGTCACGCTCTGGACGTACTGAAGCAGCTGCGGGACCCAGAGGACCAGGACTACCAAAGCTCCAACTACGATCTCTGTCTCATAGTCAAGCAGCAGCTGCAGCGTGGTCAGTACCCCACGACAGGGCACCACATCCCCAGCCACCTCGTGGAGCACCCGAGGGAGCTGCAGAAGCGGGACGGGCCAAAACGGCGGGTGGTTGGAAACGGGCTTGAAGATCGATGTGCAGCAAGGGGAGCGGAGCAGGGAGCTCTCGACCAACAACAACAACAACAACAACAACAACAACAACAACAACAATCATTTTACCCGAACGCTCAGTGTTCTCCCCAGTGCCAGGGTTTTCTTGCGACACCAGCCAATACCCCCACTTCGTGGGGGGGCCGTTCAAGCTCTACCAAATATCCAAACGACTCTTCGAGACCACCCACACCCAGCTTCCCGCCCTATGACGTTGGGACACTTCACTTCGTGGCGTGCGGACGACCCTGGCTACTACACTGGCGTGGGGTACACACCCACAGAGGTTGATCACATCTGTTACATATGATGTGGTACACGGTACACGTGAGATGGTACGCAGTGCCAAGATAGTTGGTCACATTTTTGGGGCAAATTCGTGGGGATGCGATTACAGAAGTACATGTGTTACACTGATGTTATACAGTCCCAAGGATGACGCATGCATTGCTCATAGACTCATGGCGCTATGATCCTAACTCTCAGTGCCCAACGCGCGCGTGCACAGCCAGACGGAGGGAGAGAAACACATGTATACAAGGTTCGTGACTTCGTGTCATTTTTTGCAAGGGATGGTGGCCCTCGTAGGCTCGCAACCGTTGTTGCAGAAGGTCGAAGCACCTGAAAAGGTTCCTCGCAAAGGCCCTTTTAACAGAAATGCTTAAAATCTGGTGGGTTTCCTAGGAATCCGCAAGAGCGCGCGGAAGGACATTTTGACAATTTTTTCTGAGAAAAGCATTGGGTTTTTGATGTTTTTATGTTAAAATCGCTACGAAACCTAAGGTTTTGGAAGGATTTCGTCTTGCGCGCACGAATGTCCACTTTACCTTATTTTTTGCAAGGGATTCTTGCAATTTGATCAAGTAAGAACAAGAATTTTCATTTTCTATTGTTTTTTGCAAGGGAAAACGAGCGTCAACAAAAAACCGGATCCGGAGCTCATCCACTTTTCTGAAGCTTTCGCGAAAAAATGATGAAAATGTAGCTGCGGCCTAGGCGCGGCGCAGAGGTCGCGCACCAGGGGTCCCAACAATAATAATTCTTTAGAAGGAATAATGTTCAACAACAACAACAACAACAACAACAACAACAACAACAACAACAACAACAACAACAAACCATCGCGAGGCAACAGATCCCCGACCAGCTCACCGCGGCGGTGCGGAGCCGCCCGCTCGACGGTGGCACGGAGGCGGTGGCCGTCGACCCCGTAAACCGGGAGGGCCCGTGGAGCGAGGCCCCAGGGCAGCAGCGCAGCAGGGTCGAGCAGGCAGCCGCAGCGCCGGGACGAGGTCTCGCGCAATCCCCGGGAGGCTGCACCCGAGGTGGTGGTGCACGACCTGCAGGCCGGGGCCGGGACCAGGACAGCCTGTCCGGCGACGGCGGAGGCTGCAGGAGGGTGTCCAGGAGCTCCGGGCCGCATGAAAGACGAGCAGGGCAGCGCGAGCCCCGACCACACCGCGATCGTGATAGGCAAGCGGCGCATCCACGAGACCCAGAAGACGCCGTGCCTGGATGGATTGATATGGTGCGGACGATGTGGAGGCACCAACAACTCGCAGGACCGCCGCAGTCGAATCATGGCAGGAGTGGCGAGGAAGCTCTGCACGCCGTGCAAGCCGCACACAAAGGGAGGCCAGTGGGTCATAAACAGCATGCGTAGCGGACGAAGCCCAAGGAGCAAGGAGGAAGCCCACGCCACAGTCGCTCAGCCACAGGAAGCAGAACATGTCACGACCGACGACACCCACTTCCACTGGCTGGGGCCCAGCAGCAGCGAGGTGGCTTACCTAGAAGAAGAGAAAGAAACATAAGACAAAGCAATAAGCATAATACAAGATGCTGACGAATAAGAAGAAGAAGAAGAAGAGCAGCCTCAAACCAAACCATCACACAGAGCGCCACGGAGGCACCATATCCGCAGTCAGCCAGGAAGGCCACCTCCAGGCTAGTGGACCACCTGGAAGGCGACGCGGAGCAGTGGATGAACATGGCCGATACCCGCATATGGGACGACGACCAGGACGGGCTGGAGTGCTGCATCCCATGCGCGAAGGATATCACCAGAGACGCCAGGAGCCAGATGAGTCAGGAGGTGGCAGTTCAAGATCAAGAGCATCACCAACGGCTAAAGGACTTCTGTGGGGATGCGTGGAGGAGCACACGAAAAACCGGGCGAATGTTGACGACTAGCATGAATTACCTGCCGCACGGCATCTGGCAGCAGGCAGCGGCGGCGCACATGCTGGCCTTCCCGCGGCGGAGAGACAGCATCCTGATGAGCAGCCAACCCAGCAGCACGAGAAGGCCCCTTCCAGTCACTGCGGAGGAAGCGCACGCCAGGACGCCAGAGAACCTCACCCCCATAAGCTCCGACATCGAAACCGACGACGGCAACAAGGAGCCGCCAGAAGCAGAAGAAGGGCACAGAAAAGAAGAACGACGAGGGGGACCAGCAGATGTGACGAAACTCCTCCAAAATATGGTGAATGCCAGGGTTCCAAGGCACCGGCCAGGATCCCAACGTCCAGGTGTCATGATGTACATGCGTGCGGGAAGCCAACCAAGAAGGAGTGCTGCGACCGCTACCAAAGCATAAGAAGGGTGACGAGAACCAGGACCTGGGGGTAGGGGAGGCCTGGCTGGCGAAGCAACAGATGGAAAGGCACATCCACACCGTGGGAGGTTGGTGGGTGGAGGCGCACGACGATGCCTGCTGGCACAGCTAGCAAGCCACCTGCGTGGCCTACGTCCTCAAAGCCCTGCAGATGCCGACCTACCAAGCCCTACTTCAGGAGCTCCCAGGCCAGCACGGGCAACAGGGACAGATGCGTGCAGCAGACGAGATGTGCCGCCTCGCCTGGCTCCACAGCCGCCAAGACAGGCAGACACCGAGGAGCCGAGGAGCGGCGGAGACCGCACGACAGCGCCAGAGGGCAGCGAACCTCCTGGGCGGGGAGACGGCGAGGACCAGCAGACCCGCGGCGACGGCACTCGACAGGAACGCGGCCGCCCTGCAGAGGGCGACGCCAAGGAGCAGAACCCCGACGGCAGCCCAGGCCGGCAGGGCAGGCACGTGAGGAGCGTGCCAGGCCAGAGGCCAGCCGCGGCAGCGCCCGAGGGACGCACTGCGAGCCGAGGCGAGCAGGCCGCGCAGCCGCCCGTCAGGCCCCTCCTCGAGCTCAGAAGGGCCAGCAGCGGCGCCTGACGGGTGAGGCTGAGTCCGAGGAGTCGCCTCGGCGAGTGAGCGGCGTGCAGCAGGGCGGCCTGCCCAGAGGCGAGCGGAGCCCCCGCGCTGTGCGCCCTGCCGAGCAGCTCACACCCCGGGTGCGGCCCTAGCATGGTTGCTACAACTCCTCCTCCTCCTCCTCCTCCTCCTCCTCCTCCTCCTCCTCCTCCTCCTCCTCCTCCTCCTCCTCCTCCTCCTCCTCCTCCTCCTCCTCCTCCTCCTGCTCCATCCCTTCTCCGTATAGATAACTTCTCCCTGTCGCAAGCCGAGGCCAATCTTAGGGCGGGTCAGGCGTGACGCCTGAGGCTTCCTCACCACGTACGACTCTGAAACTTTTAAAGTGGCAACAGCTTCACAGATGAAGGGCGGGTGGTTTTCAACATGTGACTCTCGCCTAAACGCCGCGCACATTCGTTTTCAACATTTGCAAGAGCTTCACGGATTGAGGGGCGGGTGGTTTTCAGAATATGGCTCTCGCCTAAGCGCAGCGCGCATTCATTCTAAAAAATTGCGAGAGCCTCACGGATTGAGGGTGGGTGGTTTTCAAAATGTGACTCTCGCCTAAGCGCCGCGCAAATTCATTCTAAAGAATTGCAAGAACTTCACGGATTGAGCGCGGGTGGTTTTCAAAATGCGGTTCTCGCCTAAGCGCAGCGCACATTCATTCTAAAAAACTGCAATCGTTTCACGTATTGAGGGCGGGTGGTTTTCAAAATGTGGCTCTCGCCTTAGCGCCGCGCACATTCGTCTCAAACTTTGCAAGAGCTTCACTGATTGAGAGCGGGTGCTTTTCAACATGTGGCTCTCGCCTTAGCGTCGCGCACATTCGTTTTCAAACGTGGCAAGAGTTTCACGGATCCCATGATCAACTTACCAGCAATGGTGTTTTGGAAGGATTCCGGATTACGCGGGTGCAACAGTTGTATTGATTCGCGGTGTTGTCCCCAAAAAAGCGTTCTGGCACGATTCCAGATCGTCAAGACGCAGCAGTCCGGTTGATACGTGGCGTTGAAATCCCGAGAACAATGTTCTAGAATGCTTCAGGATCTTCAAGCGGTTGTCTTCCAACGAGGCAGTTGCCTCAAAGGAAATGAACCGCTGTAAGGGCCTATGAAGAGGGAGACTGGAGGGAGGGTGAATTCCAACATCGTTGATGACTCTGGGGTTTACACTGGTCCTTTTCATCCTCCTCATCCTCTTCCTACTCCTCCTCCTCTTTTTCCTCCTCCTCCTCCTCCTCCTCCTCCCTCCTGCTCCTCCTCCTCCTCCTCCTCCTCCTCCTCCTCCTCCTCCTCCTCCTCCTCTTCCTCCTCCTCCCTCTCCGCCTCGTCCTCCTCCTCCTCCCTCCTCCTCCTCCTCCTCCTCCTCCTCTTCCTCCTCCTTTTCCTCCTCGTCCTCCTCGTCCTCCTCCTTCCTTCTTCGCAGCATTAGCAGTAAGATTGCTATAAGTATTACTACTCGCATCCGTATCCCTAGTATTGCTAGTATTCTTATTGATGGTATTATAGTACCGCTAATTGGTAGTAGTAGTAATAGTAGTAGTAGTAGTAGTAGTAGTAGTAGTAGTAAATACAAATAGTAGTACCAGTCGTAGTAGTATTATGAGTAGTAGTAGTAGTAGTAGTAGCAGTAGTAGTAGTAGTGGTAGTAGTAGTGGTAGTAGTAGTAGTGATAGTAGTACTGGTGGTAGTTGCTGTAGTAGTATTAGTCGCAGTCGTAGTAGTACTAGTAGTAGTAGTACTAGTACTAGTACT